>CM023955.1:21069892-21107343 GCA_013407115.1 Glycine latifolia
GAAAAAGAATTTATTTTTTGTTGTTCTTGTAACTTACGTGATGTGTATACATGTGACAGAAAGATAGAGAAGTAGAAACATCAGTAAAATTAGTGTGGAAAAAAATGAAAAAAAAATCAGGACTAGTGGTAGTCTTTGGTAGCTGTGGCTATTAAATAGGATTTTAAATTGGAGTTTGCAATTGGAATTTCAATGCAATCATTAATATTATGAAAAACTGTTGACATATGCACTTGATGTAGTAACAAAATCGGTCGCAATGAATCATTATTGTCAAGAGATTTAGGTAGTATACATGAGAATGAACATAGGTTTTAAACTGAGTGTAATCATTGTGCACTAAAAACAATTGTAGTAACAATGTGAACGTCAAGATTCCAAAATCTTTACATTGAATTGAACAATCCCAGTTGTAGTTTTTGACCATTTTATAAAATATTGAATTAAAAAAAATTTATGTTTCTGTGGTCAACCAAACCTCTAAGGCTTGATCTTTGGACTATATTTTGTTATATGATTATTAGCTTGATATCTTCATATATAATATAAACTTTGTACTGTATCATATGATACCTTTATAAGTCTGTGTGATCAAAGAAGTGAACGTTTCAAATTAATCTTCATATAAATTTTGAAGAGAAACAAACAAGATGCGGAGAAATTACCAATGCTACACACCCGGCAGTTTTTGAATATTGGCGAGTCTTCATCAATTTTAGACGGCAGCACAAAAGCATGTGCAATAGCAGAAAACGTTGAAAAGAAAATGTTAGGCAAAAACCTTGCAAGTGATGATATTAAGTACAATGTTAAAGGTGAAATCAACAGTCAAATAACATCGCATGAAACAAAAAGCACAGAAGATCAAGTATCTGAGGTTACTTGCAGGAGAGCTAGAGTGTCCATAAGAGCAAGATCAGATTTTTCTTCGGTACGGATTTCTATCTCATTTTGTAGTTATTATTATGCTATTATTAGTGTCAGGTTTTTGTATACGACTGAGTAATTTTATACTAGAATACAGCTTGTTTCACAGTTCACACGCAACAATTGCGAAACACGTTGAACATAATCCTTAATTAAACTTTAGAATTTATCAAATTTTGAAAAAGAACTTTTTACTACAATTTTTTTTAAGTTTAATTTGTACTTATTTATAGATTTAAAAAATTGTACTAATTTATACGTACTTAAAGTTTTGTTATTAAATAATATATATGATACCTTGTCTATTATTTTATATACTTAATAAATGACTGATTATAGTAAAAAATAATAATAATAATAATTGACTTATAATCATACCTCCCTGACCGGCATGTGTGTAATCAACCAATGCTATTTTTCGTTTCATAGACCCTATAATTTCATAATTTCATATTGATTATATATTTAAAGAGATTTACACCCACTTATTTTATAATTGGAATACGTTAGCAAGTTTTAACTATAAATTATCTTCACATATATCCACAATGTAATTTGCTAACATACTTCAATTAAAAAACAAATTTATATATTCTAGTAAATGCTTGTGACATTTTCTAAAATACATTTAATTATTTTTAAGTTGGACTATGTTAACAAGTTAATTATGAATAAAAATATTATCTTAAAATATACCTATAATAAAGATCATTCATTAACTTACTGCAATTAAGAAAATAAAAGGATGTATACTAACAAATCTTATATATAAAATATGCATGTAAAAGGTAATATAATTTTTAAAATATGAGTTTAATTTTGATACAATGTAAGTGTAAAATAGTTATTTTAAAAATAAATATTCTTATCATACATGTCTGTTGATGATTGATTGACGATATACCTTAATCTGAACTGAAATATTAATTTTAATATTTACATAAGATCAATAGCAATTCACTTAATACTAGTAAACTAAAATGAAAGTGATATGTCATCTTGAACAAACTTGTAATATTAAAGGTTTGAATTCTAAAGTTATAAGTCTAAAAAAGAATTTCCTTAACCAATAGTCTGAAACAAAACTTACGAATTAATTAATTAACAGTTATATATGTATGTGAAATACATCATCACAGACAAAAATAATAATTCAATAACAGTAAAAAATTAAAAATAGATTCACTATATATTTATATAACAATATATAGTGATCATCAGGATATAAAAGCTCAAAAAATAATCATTTCGCATAAAATATTTCTACATTCTCACACTCTCCCATAAAGATGATTTTTTTTGGGGAACCAACTTGTATTTTTTATTTACTATAAAAACCATAGCACATGTGTGAAAGAAGAAGACAAAGGGTGTAAAATAAGTATAATTAATAGAAGTGTAAAATTATGATGTTCGTAAAAGCTATTATAAATGTGTTTTAGACAAAAGAAGTTAAATTATGTGTAATAATTAAAAAGACTCGTTTCTTTTTTATATACTACCAGTTAATGTTGAGTCACCTCTTCGGATATAAGGGAATTTGCATTTGAATAAAATTAATGGAATGAATGTGCATTTGAAATTGTTATTTTAATGTTTCAGATGTTTGATGGGTGTCAATGGAGAAAGTACGGACAAAAGACAGCGAAAGGCAACCCTTGTCCTCGAGCCTACTACCGTTGTAGCATGGGAACTGCATGTCCAGTTCGTAAGCAGGTTCGTGGATATAAATTTATAGTTTGTTGCACTTTGCACTTTGCAACATGCTTACATCCTGTGACATACATATATACAATATATACATTGTCTCACTGCTGTGAGAGCAGGGAGAATATGTAATTCAGCTGAAATCCTTCATCCTCTAAAATATACATTTACCATAGTCTTAAAAAAAACTACTAATCAGTGCCCTAATTCTATTAGAATACTAGATAAGTAAGTAAAAGGAGAACTTTTTATTGGATGCGTAAAAATGTATTTTTCTATAATTTTGAAATTCGACTCTATTATTTTAAATAAAACCTGTTCACTTTTAATTTTTTAATCTATACTCTTATGCATCAGTAAATAAGACCCTAAAAAAATTGATTCTCAACGTAAACTTTGAAAAAATTTAACTGTCACCAATATTAGCCTTTTAAATATTTTATTACCAAATTAGTTCTTCAAGAAAATGATTAAAATGGCCGAGGAGGCTTGATATCGGTAACATATATTAGTCCTTGTAGAAAATTATATATAATCACAGGGTTCAACAACTCCATCATAAATAATAGGTACAGTTAAGAAAATTGTACCAACTATTTTTTAGTACATAAAGAATTATACAAACTGTCCATGAGGTTTTTTAGCCCCATGTTTAATTGGTATAAGTTATACCAACCCTATTAGCCACAATATTTGAAAAATTAATTAGGTAATAGTTGAAGTATTTAAGGGATTAATTGGGTGAATTTTTCTTAAAGAAGATTAAAGTGATAACAAAAAGAATTTGAAGGAATTAATAAATTTGGTGACTACAATTTTGAAAAAGAAAACTATTGTAATAATGCATATAACTTTAAAGGATGAAATCAAAGGTTTTTGTGTTCATTTATAATCATGTTCCTTATTCTTCAAGCCACGTATAATTTTATGTAACATTGTCGGTTTCAAATAAACTTAATTATATATGGTAGATGGTTTAGAGTAATTTGACACTAGTGATTATATTTCCTTATACTAGCATTGCATCTTGAATGGTTAATTTTTCCGATATTGATGACAAAAAAATTGTGATTAAGAAAAATTTAAAGCAAATAACCTGTCACCCATTAACTTCATTCTAATTTGCCTGACTGAGATTTGTTAACCACACATCAGTTCTCCATATGTATAAATAAATTCTCTTTTAATAACCAAAGATTTAACTCTGTTGACATCTATGATATCTGTATTCCATTCATTTAAAAAAAAATAAAAAAATCTCTTTTAGCACACGTCTTGGAAGTTTCTTGCACATCTCACTTAATATGTGGTGGTATATTCACATTTGTAACAGGTACAAAGGTGTTTCAAGGATGAGACTGTTCTCACCACAACCTATGAAGGGAACCACAACCATCCCCTCCCACCAGCAGCAAGAACTTTGGCAAGCTCAACATCAGCCGCACTGAACATGTTCCTTTCTGGCTCAATCACAAGCTCACAATCCAGCACCATTCTACCAAACTCACCCCTCTTCTCATCACTATCCACTATTTCCCCAAGTACTGCTGTGGCCACTTTCTCCCAAAATGCAACATGCCCCACAGTAACACTGGACTTAACCCAGCCAAATAAAGACTATCTCCAATTCCAAAGTGCCCCCACTTCTTCACAAGACCATACACAATCATTTTTCCCTCTGCCATTGCATGGAAATCCTCAAAATTATTCTGGGGGGTTGATGCACTTGTGGTCTAAGGTTCCAATTCCAACCATGTTAGCGCCAGGGAAAAACCATGCCCTAGTGGATGTTGTCAGTGAGGCCATAAACAAAGATCCTTCTCTCAAGGCAGCATTGTTTTCAGCCATTTCCTCACTAACTGGAGATCCGGATCAGAAGGACAACATCAATAACAAAAGCCAATTACATAGTAAGAGTAGTGCTGGTTATGACCCTTGTTCTAAGATGCCTGCAATTCCACCCCATCAGCCTTACACTACTCAGTTGATTTAGAGTGGAACATTTAATATTGTTGTCAAATTAAATAATCAAATAGCAAATGTGGCTTGCTTGCCAGAAGAAGAGGTGAGCATATATATGTGTCTGTATGTGTCAGAGAGGTAAAGTTTTATGAGAAGTCTACGGTCACTCCAAGGAAGAGTTCCATCTTAATACACTGGCTTTCGTTAGTGTTACTTTGTAAAATAAGTTAACGAACATATTAAAGTTTTGGCTTTTGGAATTGTATTTAAATATAAAGTAAGCCTAAGAGTAATAATTTCTTTTTTTAATAACTCTTTATATAAATTCAATTTTATTATAAAAATTCAATTGTTGAATTAATTCAAATATTTTATTAAATAGATGAAGTCTACAAACTTTATAAAATTTTAAAACTAATTTACATTTCATTAAATTAATTTAAAATAGTAAATAATATACTTTTTTTAAAAAGTAAATTAACCATAAAATTGTATAATTACACATATTGCATTTGCTTAAAATTTGATATACACGATTGTTGAATTAATATCAAAATATTCAGCTATTGAATTAATATATATGTGTATATATATTGAGAGGGAAAAAAGTTGAAAATGAAGAATGAACATTTTCTTGTAATATATGTATAAGGCAGTCTATTTATAGATAAAAAAGGATAAATAGTCATTTTCGTCCCTATATGTGTAAAGCGCTGATAAATTCGTTCCCGACAGATGAAAATTCAAATTTTTGTCCATGAAAGTGAAAAAAGTGTGACAAATTCATCATTCCATTAACTTCCGTCTATTATTGTTAATTGAAAGAGTCTACGTGATACATTCAGAAACGAATTTGTTAGTGCTCTGCATATTCAGGAATAAATTTGTCAGTTTTTTACCCAAAATATAATTTAATATTCATATTCTTTCTTTTTTAATCATTGCAAACATAAAATTATAATAAACACTTAAAAATTTGAAAAGCAAACACAAGTTAAAACAAACATAATAATAAGTATAATATTGATTAATAAGCATAATTTGTTTGTTATTCTGAAATTTGTATTGTAACAACATTAAATAAAGACAAAATTTAAAGTTGGGTCTCAATTTTTTGTAAGGATTAATTTAATGATTGTGCATTTTAATTTTTTTGAGTCTCATATTTTGGGTAAGGTACTATCTCATATTTTTGCGTTGAAATTTCTATTGTGACGGTACCTTACCCAAAACATGATACTCAAACAAAAATGCATAGTCATTAAGTTAATTCTTAAAAAAAATGAGACTCAACTTGATTTTATCATTACCTAATGTTGTTACAATAGAAATTTCAGAGCAATAAACAAATTATATTTATTAATCAATATTATGCTTATTATTATGTTTGGTTTAACTTATGTTTGTTTTTCTAATTTTTAAGTGTTTATTATAATTTTATATTTGGACTGATTAAAAAAAGAAGAATATGAAGATTGAATTATATTTTGGGTAGAGAGGTGACAAATTCGCCCCTGAAAGTGTAGGGCGCTAGTAAATTCGTCCCTGAATGTACCATGTAAACTCTTTTAATTAATGGTAATAGATAGAAGTTAACGGATGAATAGATTTGTTACACTTTTTTCACTTTCAAAGACAAAATTTTGAATTTCCATTTTTTTGAAACGAATTTGTCAGCGCTCTACATATTCAAAGACGAAAATGATTATTTACCCATAAAAAATTTGTAACTCCATAGTTACAAATGGTTTAATGTATTAAGGTGAATATAAATATCATAATTCACTAGGAATACGTGCAACTACTATAAATATGCATAATACTTTCTCTATTGACTGTTGTTACAACCTCAATTTTGAGTAATAAGAAAAAATAATGTATTAATGGTTAGAAATGCAGATTGGTATTATTAATTATAATGCTATTATAATAGAACCTCGATCATTGGACTATTAGGACAATAATACGGCCTAAGTGGGACTCTAAAACTTAAGACGGCCAGAGGCCCACCAGTCCTCACACACATGTGCCTCTATAAATAAGAGAGGGAGAGGGAGAGAGGGAAAGAGAAAAGAAAAGAAGTAGAGAAGGAGCTTAGGAGGTACCCAAAATCCAGATCTTCCTTTCACACGTCACCCCATGGTCAATGCTTTCCCCTTGTGCTTCATAACCCCATTTTCACCTTATGAACACCAAGTTTGAAAGATTTAGGAATTTTGATTACTATGTTTATTAAGAAGTTTATTGGGTAAATAAATCAATTAGTAATTTAGTTAAAATGACAAATACTTTCTTTAGACTCATATATATATAAAAATAACTAATTTTGCAAAAATTAAGAAACAAGTTGACATCATTTAATTTTACTAATCTCAAGTAAAACATAAGGTTATTTTTAAAATGTCCTTCATTGAAACATATTATCATGAATAAAAGAGTTGTTGCAAATAGAAATAGAATTAAATGAATGGTATTTTAGGAATGATAGCATTAAATAGGACAAAGTTAATTAGATTTGCTTATATTTAAGTCCAAAAAATAAGATTACTTTTATGCTTATATATGAGTGCAGAGGAGTATCACACTAGAAAAGGCTTGAATAATATATTAGATAAAACTTAAAGCTTTTTGCAAAGGATATGATTTTTGTAAACAAATATGTTGAAACATTGGACTTAGAGAGTATCATCCAATGAGTGCAAAACCAACTTGTTTAAAACGAAACGAGGACTGCTGCCCAATGCTAATAAACAGAGTTGTCACAAAGCTTTTCATGTGTAGACTTATGTGACAAATGCGTCAAAGGGTAACACAAGAGAATACTAATCAAATAGCTTTGCAAAGATGTAGAAATACTTAGGTTTATACTAGTTCATTCAAACAAAACTACGTCTAATTCTCATTTACAAACTAGTAATGGACTCCACTAATCAAAACTTGATTACAACAAGTATTCTATTTTTCCACTCTTGGCTACCACAATATTCTCTTGGCCGCTTCTGGCACACCCCTAAGACTCTCCCTCAATATAAGAACATCCAAGTATTATTTAACATTAAGTCACTTCTAGCTTTCACAAACAACAAATATTTGAATGAATCGTATATTCAAATCACTCAATAGAGTGGATAAACACTTAAGCTACAATGGAATAACTTTGCAAAGCAAAGAATGAACAATTTAAGCATAGGAAAGTATCGTCCAATGTCTTGACACAGGGAAAAATAACATTCTTCAGTAAGGGAAGAATGTAAACTTCATAAGGGAAGAACATTTGAGGGTACCACTTTGATAACAAAGTTGTGCAACCACTTAGACTGCTAGTTTAATAACAAGTTGTTTCGAGAGGAACACCTCTTGATAGCTAGAGCTCAGCTAAGTAAAAGACAAGAGTTAAGTGAAAGATAATAACCAAGATGAGTTGTTTGAGATATATGCTTTTGTTGTATTAGGGTATATGATGAGTTGTGGGCCTTGTCATTGGGTGGGAGATACTAGGTAAACATATGCATTAAATGAGTATGTGTACATGTTGTATGTCACCCAAAAGGGTGTGTAAAGTGGTTATGCCCTATAGAAATGTTATGTAAGCCCGATTTGGGAAAGTACAAAAGTTTAAAGAAAAAGGAAAGACATGTTCTTATTCAATATGAAAGATTAGTAAGATCATAGGGAAGGATTGATGATTATGATTGAGATTCAGATGCTTTAGGCACTAGGGAGGTAAACTCTAAGTATAAGAGAGAAGAATAATGTATAGTGTAATGAAATGGTGACGATAATCTGTTTGAGAAATACTTGTTAGGAGAAATATCTTATCAAAGAGTGAGATATGAGTTGGATAACATAGGTTAGTTGTAAGAAAGAATAATATATAGTAGTTCAATGAGAAGTGAAGCCACAAGAGTTAAGAGAAGGATCCATCTCTCATTTAGCAAGCCAATATAAGGCTTCCATACCTATTATTTGAAAGTATTCTCACTTGATGTGAATCTCCTGTTTCTTAATAGAACTCTTGTTTAGCTTGCATCCCGACTCGCTAAGCTAGAGTTGTGTTTCTACACTTCCTGATTTTTTGCAAATCCGAGCTTCAAACATTATTAATAACAAGCTATCCAAAATCATAATAACCACATCAATAATGATCTCTTATATATGCTTCCTAACATTAAATAATATGCCATATCTTTGTTCCTCTTCTCTTATCATCGCCTCTTTCACTCAGTAGATACTTGGTTACTTCAAGTTTAGAAAGTATTGTAAGCAATAAGCTCCAATGGCTCATTGCTTCCTGTATTCCACAAATTTCTTCGTACACCCCATAATTTAAATACTTCCAAATTGCCCTCATCCTTTTATAACTTCTAGTTGTGGCGTGAATAATAGTCCCCTTCCCTTTTTTGTTTCTTGGCAAAGTACTGAGACCACTTATTACTCAACAAGCCATACACCAAAGGCTCTCTATCATCCTCGTCACCAATCCTCAATGCCACCTTCAACTCCTTTAATCCTTGCTTTGCAATCTTGAATCTTCCACACTCTTCAATGATTTCCACGTCCTCTCCAATCTCTAACTCAACACCATAAAAATTCAAACAAACCTAGTATTTTCTTCTTCACCTTTGGATTCTTCTTTTGAACATCATCTCCAACATGACCTTGCACACCTCGACATCGATCAGGTGGTTAGAGAGGAAGTGAATAAAGGTGATGACATCTTTTGAGATCTTTCACGTCTGCTAAACAACATCATTGCAAAAGGCAAAAAGGCATGTGAAGTCATCGCGGTATAAGATGAGGTAGGATTGCACCTACAGATAGATCTGAAGGGACTACTACAAGAATGAAGCAATTATTTGCATACTTTCAAATTGATGGATCGATAATATACAAATTTTTTTCTTTATAGATTGGGTGTTTTGCAAGTATGCAAATATAATTCTGGACTAGGTATGTTGAAATCCATGTTATTTTATGGAAAACCTAATCCAAAATTATGCTTTCATACATTCAGAACACCTAATCAAGAAGTTTGCATACAAAATTCCAGATAAGGTTTTGCAGAAAACAAGATGGATTCTAGAAAACCTAATCTAGAATTATGTTTCCTTACTTTTGGATTGAATATTCTATAAAAGAAAGGGGTAGTTTTGTATATTTTGGACAATTGGCTATGGAAGTAAGAAGGTGGTCTGGGTTTGAAGAACCACGATCACAAAATGTTCTAAGGCACACAACCATGATTATCAAACTTGAGAGTTAACTTGTAAAATCAAATGATTTTACGAGTCTACGTGCATGATTTAGGTTAATTTGATTTTACGAGTCTACGTGCATGATTTAGGTTAATCTGATAGCAAACTCATTTTAGTGAGGACTTAGTGTAGACTTGTGCTAATTTGAGAGTATGAGACCAAGTTGGTGAGTTTGCTAGGTAATTTTTTTGACCCAAACACCCTTCGTTTTGATTTCTTTTTATGCGTTTAAGGACATGGCTTTGTAACCTACACATTTTTCAGAAATGTTGTTACAATCTTTGCCATTATCGAACATATGCGGTTTGTCATCGCTGACAAGCTCTGCAACCTCCAACTTTGCATTCTTTTTTGGGACGTCACTCGCTAACATATCAACACCTGTTTGAGCCTCTACTTACGGTTTTAGATTTCTTTCTTTATGTTTTGAATAGTTGGGCCTTTGTTTAAGCCTAACAACTTTTTAGTCGGTGGCTCAACCCTTTTTCAGTAGAGTGGGTGTGTTCTGTATTGTTAGAATTGGTGTGTGCTATTGGGTCACTCAATAGGGTGCTCGTGTTGTTGTGTTGCTATTGGGCCATTGGCCATGCTAATAACTATTGACCAATTTTTTTTGTAAAATAATAATAATAATAATAACAATAATAATAATCTACGTTAAAAGCATAATACATAATATAATAAACTAAATAAAAAAGGTATTTATAGGTATTTTATACTTTTATTTTTATTTTTTTATATGAAGTAGACTCTTACAAGTCTACGAGTCGAGTCTATGACTTGAGTTTATAGAACTCTCATGAGTCTACGTAAACTATCGAGTTTGTTAACCTTGTGTATGACAATGTAATGTTATGGGTTCAAAGAGAAGCGACAACATGTGGTCTGGGTTCAAATAGATGCACTTTAGGAGTAGAGTAAGAAGATGGGATGTGAGGGCAATTATGGGGTGTCTAGATTTATTTTAAAGATAAAGGGGGTGCAGGAAGAAATTTGTGGGGTGTAGGCAGAAATTCCCACTATAATATTAAGTAATCAGATTCCTTTATCTCATTTTATTTGAAATGGGCTAATTGGGTGATTAAACATTTGTATTTATTTGGTTGAGCATTTTGTCAAAGATGTTCACGTAAAGTCCTGTTTCTGTATTCCTTTCTCTCAAAAAGGGGTGTAAGTGTAGATTTGAGTTCATATGTTTTTGTTGCTATAAATTGTTTTGACATTTTATAAGGATGTAAAAAGTACTGTAGAGTTAAACATTTCTGTCTTTAAAGTTATGTTCTCTTATATGTTTTGTTTTTCCTGCTTTTCTAGCAACTAATCCTTGTTAACAAATATCACAAATCTTATTCATATAATATACCAATCGTCATTTACAAGATACCCTGAGACAAATCTTCAGAGACTTCTATCATTATTTGCTGTAATGAATCAAGTCGACCTACATTTTTCAATTCATAAAGAATTTGGCATAGTAATATCACCAAACTATGACTATGCAGCTTCTGCAAATCCTATACGGAGATTGCCATAATCAAACACTGTATGATATGCCCCCAACACTACTACAAACGGCTTTATCTACTACGGTTCTGCAGGCATTTCAACTACGGTCATATGACCGTAGTTGATATAGTAGTCGTTGATAAAGAAGCTTTTCCACTACGGTTCCAAGACCGACTTTGAATAAGCGCATTTTAACTACGGTTGTGTTTAGGACCGACTTTGATTAATGACTTTTCAACTACGGTTTTGTGTGGCAACTGACTTTGATTAGGCGCTTTTCCACTACGGTCTTCTGCTAGAACCGACTTTGATTAATCAGTTTTTTTTTAAAAAAAAAAATGATAAGTTATTTCAAACACAGTTGCATGAGGACCGACTTTGATTAGTAGAATTTCAAACACGGTTCCTTAGTGAACTGACTTTGATTAAGCGCTATTCGAACACGGTTTCATGAGGATCGACTTTGATTAGTACAATTTCAAAAACGTTGCTTAATGAACTGACTTTGATTAAGCGCTATTCAAAAACAGTTTCAGATGATATTACCCTATATACACGCGTTTGATGGAAGCTAGTATTTGGATCAACAAGATCTGTGAAAATTTTCCAGATATTAGCATCTTGTAATTGATCAACAATCTGGAAACTCTCTTCAGCCTTTATTGGGTTAGCAAATGAACGGGACATTGCACGGAAACAGAACCCGATCTTTTTTTGGGCCTCGGGAATGTCTTTTTCCTGCATTTAAATGATAAGAACGAGATGGATGATAAACACAAAAAAGACAAAGAACAAAGAAACTACAAAAGGAAATTTAAGCTTTTTATTCAATTTAAAGTTTTTTATAGCTTTTTATTCAGTTCAGTTCTGTCATACTACAACCAAGTTTTGCAAAGAAATTTAAGCTTAATTCGGCTACAACCAAGAAAACAAAATAAGGAAAGGAGAGACAAAATTATCATGTCATCATGTATTGGAAAAAAAATTACTTTCTCATAACAAAACCAAAAATGCTAAGTAAACTATGATAGAATATTTACTAGCTAACCTCATAAATGTGGCAATCAACAAGTAGAGATATAGCTTTTCATTGTCAACTTTCAATTCCTGGTAATATGAATCACAAATCAGTGGGAAAAGCTAAATAAGAAAGCAACTATGTTTGGTTTGAAATATAATATCAGAAAATAAACAACATATTTAATATATATACACACACATGAAATTAATAAAAAATACAAAATATAAAAATTACAAGTAAGTAAAAATAAAAATACAAAAATAAAGAACATATTTAATGAATAGTATAAAAAAAGAAAAAAGAAAAAGAAAAGCAAACAAAAAGGATCAATGTGTGCACAAGCTATAATAGAAATAAGCAATATGGACAAAAGATCCACAAAACATAAGCACCAAAGCAGAAAACAATAATTTCATAACTCCTGCAATGAAATTTTCAAACTTAAGACCCAACGATAAAAATTACAAGATTAATGAATTTACTACTCATATCAAAACCAATTTACTACTCTATCATATTTATGTCAAAAACAAAATAAAAACTTCTATCATATTTGTGTCAAAAACAAAATAAAAACTTCTATCATATTAAGATTCAACTATCTTATAAACTAATTTTATCAAACATATTCTAGAAAATATCTCATGTGTATAAATAAAATTCTACTAAAAATTAGTTTAATTATATTATAAAAAATAATGTCACCTAGTTGTAGCTGATGGATTTCGTCATAGATATTTTTTCCTCCTTACGTAATTTTTTTCCCAGTTTTGTTCTATTTAAGTTCTTTTTTTTTTTTAGTCACGGTAAGTTATTTTTTTTATTTTGTTTCCTGTAAATTTCTGTTCATTTTCTGACATTTTTAATCTTTTTGTAAGTTTGTATTTTTTAATTTTAGTTTCCAATCCAACCACGTAAAAATCCACAATGCAAAAAACCCAACCTCATCAATTTTTTTGTATTTTGTTTTAACATTGGAGGGTGAGGAAAATAGGGAATAATGGAATCTAATAATCAATTTTACCTTGTTGTCCTGCTGCTACGTTTTCCAGATGGAGCCAGTGAAGTCTTTGTCCTTCCACACCAATCCAGTCAAACCAAAATTATCTAGTCAACTGTTGGCATCGTTGTGATCTTGCTGGAAAACCCACCAAAATAAAAATAAATAAATAAGTAAAATTCCAAAATGAACGGCTTATTTTCTCGACGTCATGATCTGATCAAGAATGAGATGCCGCATAGTGTCAAATAAAATGATATTTCAAGGAAATTAAAATACATGAAATTAATTTGAATTGCTTTAATTTAAATTTCATTCATTTTTGTGTGCTTTTGTTTGGATAAAGTAATTTGATTTCATTTGAAAAAGGGTATAGGGGGGTTCAGGTGGGTTCCAAGTTTAAGATATCATACATCCAGGACATGGCCACCTGAAACTATTAAGTGGAGGCAAAAAATTGGGATATGGCCACCTGTTAGGGAACAACAACATATGCTTACAACTAATATTGTAGAACAAAGCTTGTGGCTTATAATGGAAAGAAGGGAAATATAGTTATTGTACCATTTAAATCTAGCTTAACACCAGTATCAAACTGCTGCTTTTTATTGTATAGAGTATGCATTTGTCTTTGAATAATGAAAAATCCTGCATCCTCAAGCTGCAAATCCTGCATCCTCTTTAGAGTTTTTGAGTTCAAGGTCATATCATCGAGTGCTCCCTTCACATGAAGAAGCTTTTTAAGCTTTCACTTCTTGACTCTGCATTGCCTCTTCATGAGTGCTGAGCTGCTCATACATTTATTCCCAGCTTAACAATCTACTCTTGACAAAAAAACATCATTATGATGAGAAAACAATAATGTCAACTTTCAATTATGATGCCTCCAAACATTGAAGGTTACGGTAAATAATTATGATAGAATGAAGCATATTGGTATAGGGTTCATCAGTTTCTGAAATAGTTCTAATTTCCTTCTATCAAAACATTACCAATCTGAAACTGATATGGCACCCCACTTGTTGGTGTTTATGGCTACATAGAAATTCTATTATTTTTCTGAACAAGGCTCCTGATTTTGATGCTGTGGTGTAGCACGTCAAGCAAATATCTTGGTTCTGGTTTACATGCAGGGGTCCTATTTCAAGTGATCTAGCATTTGTTATTTGCTCGTTAACCCGCAAGCATCATTGATGTCCACGTGTTTGCGAACATTACATTTGATATTATTACATCTATAGTAACTTCTGCAAGACAAATTAGTTGTTGCTGTTAGAAAACATCATGAAATAGGAGAATGAAAACAGACACTAGTGATCAGTAGTTATTTGAATAGGTACTCAAGCTCAATTGAGTCCTTAATTTCAAGGAATTATTGTATCTTAGAAACCTATGAGGCTAAGATAAGGGCAGGGTGTACTTTAGAATCATCTTGCATCCCTTAACTACAATGTTGCAGTAGTATTTATAAGTTAAAAGGTCATCAAAGCAATGCATGGTAGAATCCAAAATTATTCCTTTGGACTGCAATTACCTCACGGGTCACATACATATATATACTCTAGTCCTTATGACATAATGGCTTCCTTCGCGTAGATGTCACTTGGTAACAATGACTCACATTCACATAATCTACCATGGTCCAGTAAGTGTCCTTCTCAAGCAGGGTATTTTACTTACCCTTGGTCTGCATGCAAGGTCCAAATCCTACCAAAATAAAGAATAAGACAGCGTATTAGGCTTTCAACTACTGTGTAAATAAAGTGTATTCATAGCTTATAGAGAACACAAGATATTATACCTTATTTTTCTGCATTTCCATGATTTCTTCCTGCATCAAACCAAATGTAGTTAGAGAAAGTCAAAACCATAGTTAACAAATTACAGATGAGATGATGGAGGTGGTGAGGTGTGTGTGCAAGGCACAGAAGGTGCCTTTGGCTCTGGCATGGGCTCCATGCGTCCAACATGAACAAGGCAAGTACTGCGGCCATTCAAGGGATGAGAACTATGTGGCGACTGTGGAGAGAGCGTGGTTTGTGGGGGAAGGGCACCCCCACCTGTTGGGCTTCCAGGAGGCCTGCTCTTAGCATCACCTTTTCCGCGGACAAGGAATTGTTGGGACTGCCTTCGCAACAGCCAAGCCCTGTTTCACGACCTACATAAGCGCCTTCTCCAACGCCAAATATCCTCTCTCTCACCACGCCACCGTCTTTGACTTGCATGCTGCCGTCGCTATTCCTCTAAGTACTTCCACTGCCTCTTTTCATTTTGTCTTGGAGTTCTTCCTTCCCCGAGACT
This sequence comes from Glycine latifolia, assembly GCA_013407115.1. NCBI lineage: Eukaryota > Viridiplantae > Streptophyta > Magnoliopsida > Fabales > Fabaceae > Glycine > Glycine latifolia. The sequence continues at coordinate 21,085,572 of CM023955.1, forward strand.
GCCCTGACCACAAGGTGCAAATAGCTGAAGAATTTGAAATAGTGAAGTAAATAACAAGTGACCTGTTCGCTGTGGCCTTGAGGGAAGTAAACGACATGAGTTCCAGGCGAAGGCAGGTTGAGAAGCGGCCCCGCACAAGCTTGCCAGAGCTCAGCGTTTATGTCTCCTCCTAAACCAAGTCATAATTCATTTTAAGAAGAAAACAAAGTTGTAAATAGAGAGAGAGAGGTAACCTTCGCCGGCGTTGGGTACGACGGCGGCGGCAGCGTCTGGTGGTTGCGTCGTCATTGCTTCGGTCGCCATGGAGGTTGTTTAGGTTACCGGCGATGCATCTCTCGATTATATATTTATATTGTTGTTGTTGGATATAGCGAGAAGGGGAATGAGTAAAGTAAAAAAGCAAAGGAAATAAAATATTAAAAAAATGAGGTAGGGAATCGGAAAGGCAGGGACTTTTAATCAACTACGGTCTCTCCACTGAACCGTATTTGAAAGGTAGGGACTTTTAATCAACTAGGGTCTCTCCAATAAACCGTATTTGAAATAAGCTTTTAATCAACTACGGTCTCCACTGAACTGTGTTTGAATTATTACTTTTATTTACCAAAATACCATTGTGTCTATTTCAACTACGGTTTGCTTCTAACCCGACTTTGATTAGCTTATTCAACTACGGTTATTAAAGAACCGACTTTGAAAAGTTGCAATTTATTACGAAAATGCCACCACGCACATTATGACGACGGATTTGATGGAACCGTCTTTGAAATGCTGTCGTAGAAGCCTACTTTTCTAGTAGTGCAAGAAAATACTTCCAAGAACCCTGCACAAATACCACTACTATCATATAAAAGGTAGAGGTTGAATAGAGAGGGAGAAGCATGCATTTGTCGCTTTTCAGCAATGACTTAAGAACATACATAATTTACATTTTATCAAAGAAAGACACTAACAAGAGTAGTAGATTACAAGAGGGGACCCTGTGGGGGAGGCACATCTATAACAACAAAAACCGCTGCAGCAGACAGTAGAACAACCTTCTTCAACTTGAAGGACATACTAAGAAGGATAAAGGGGATATTAATTATCTGAGATTATGAAATGGAAATCATGGATTGCAACAAAAATACCTTCTTTTTTATGTTTACTTGTCAAGCATTTTTAATGCAAATACTACTAGAAAAATGAGCTTTTACGACGTTGATTTAACGTCAGTTGATAAAAAACTGTCTTAGAAAGAAACGCAGTGACATTTTGTAAATTAAGTACAACCAATTTACAATGGTTTTGCAAAAATTGTCTTAGAAACTAACATTATACGACGATTTTTACAGAATCGTCTTAGAAACATTACTATAAAAATAGTATTTTATGACATTTTTACAAAAACTGTTGTTATTGGAATTTTATGAATTTCCACCAACGACGGTTTTCAGACAAATCATTGTTATATAAGCATTAATTTTTTTTTGTCTTCCTCTCCATCCCTCGATCACTTCCTTCAATCCCTTCACACTTTTCAAGAACACTTCCTCCAAACCCTCTCTATGACTCTCACTCTCACCCCACTTCCTCCAAACCCTCACCCACCTCCACTCTGACCACACCCACGGCCTCAGCCCCTCCTGACACCATGCCCCCCTCTTCTACTCTGGCATCATCGCCAAACTCCTCCCCTTCAAGTTCCCCTGTTTTGACCTCTCCCTCCTCCGCATCCTCCACCCCGGCTTTGACCTTTTGATTTGAGATTGGAATACACTTCAAGTTCTAAGATTACCTCTCATCGACACCAATGGCACTGCATATAAATGTCAGGATTTAATTGTAGACATGAAACATAAGAAAGAAGGTAAAGGATAGTTAAATTTAAAGTAAAGTGGTAAATGATCATTGAGTTTAAGTGTAAAATTACAAATGGAACAAACCCCAGCAATCAAAGATTCCCATAGTTATGGAGAATGCTTTTACACTCAAAACTGAAATACCTTCTGCTCCAATGGCATGGTTAATTTGAGTCACAACAGTCTGTAAACAAAAACTACTAAGAAAAAAACCGGAAACAAAAAATAATGTATCAAGATAAGATACTAATATTTGAGATCATACAGTTGGACCAGCAATTAAAGATGTGCCTGAATCCACAACTGTAGCACAACCACCCTCACATAAGCCTGTGAATGTTTTTACATGATTTTCTATTGTGAGTCAGGTCAAATGTATTTAACAAAAGTACCAAGCATAAAAAATTTGGGAACAATGCATGTCAGCAGTAAAAAAAAAATTGAGTTGTGTTATTCATACAACAATACTCTCTCTCTCCCTCTCCATGACATCATTAATTTCATTTCATACTTTCCTCCGTACCTATCTTCATCACATCATTAATTTATGACGTGAAAAATGAATCAAGAGGACTAGTTGAATTTCAGAAGCAAAAAGTTGATGCACAAAACCTTTTAGTTCTACTGGAAAATGTTCCAACATGTAGCCTATTAGTATAATGCAATGTCTAGGAATTTTAATCTCTTCATACATCATATTCAGTCACAGGTATGAGAAACAATGAAAAAATGTTGCAGATTTAAGCAACATGACGAATAGAAATGTAAGAGGACCTGTTGAATTATTTGCAAGTAGAATATCTCCCAAATCAATCTGCAGGTGCAAACACCAAAAGTCAATAATGACATGGTTGGTGATAATAGATATGGATGAAGTTCTAAATATATTATACCTGACAATAACCTTTTTGAGAAAGTGGAACGTATGTTTGATCTCCTCTAAAGTGCCTGTAGTCAATACCACCAAAGACAATCTCACCCCCCATCTCTTCTATCTGATGGATCTTGATTTAGCCAAAGAGAGAAAATTTTGTGGGATATAAGCCCTCGATCCAACATATAATACCTGCAGTCAGCAACACTAATCATTGTATTTAAGACATAAAAAAACATTAGAAATAAAAAAGGGAAGTTTGATTATCCTTCTAATCTACCTTATTAGCACAAAAATACAATCACACCATTATTCTAATTTAAAATTGAAAGAAGAAACATAAACAGAGAAATGACTTAATAAAGTTCATGTGTGTACCAAACTGGTGAGACTTTTCCAACCGAAGTATCTTAGAATCCGAGTCCAAGTATGCCATCAAATGGAAGTGCTGGAAGTGCCAAAGATCCTTCCCTTGTAATCTAAGCAAATTCCTGGAGGATGGGAAGTAACGAGCTATCAGTGCAACCAAAGAAGCATATAAAATTCAATCACAATTCTGAATGAAAACTAATAGAGGGAAAAATACTGACTTGATCATTGATGATGATATCCCCAACTTGTACATTGTCTTGGCTGAAGAATCCAAAAATTGATCCTTGGCCATAAGGGATTTTGCAAGGTATTCCGGCATATTTTCCCAAATGCAATTTATGTACATTGAAACGAACATATTTCTGTTTCTGCGCATCAAAACAAATGGAAGCACCTAAAAAGGAAAGCAATTAATTTAACTTATCAATTATATGCCATGCTAATCCAAAGTTACCGATTTCGGTATATGTGCAAGATATCTTTGACCTATACTTGGAATGAAAATAGCAAGCGATCTGCATGTGCCATATGTGTTTTCAAAACATGTTCATTCAAAAAGACATTCAAATTAGTAATCAAATGCATCAGATTCAGATCATCGAATAACTTACAGAGAAGATGCATTTAGAAGACAGGACCCAAAAGATTCAAGCTTCCGGTGTCAAACACAACATTCAAGTATTGTGGGGGTGAACCAATACTAATCTCCCCAAAATATTGTGCATCAAGATAATTCTTAAGATATACTATATCTTCATCTGTTAAGACCCCCTAAATTCCTGTGATGAACAGCCTCTTTGATTCTTGCAGCTTTAAGACTCTGAAGGTCTCAACTCCTCCTTTTTTGACCAATCCTCATCAATCCCCCATCATTAGAAGTTGCAAAAGTTAATGATCCAAACCAAGCCCAAACATACATACCAACCAGCAGATAATTGAAATCCATACTTACAACTATTTGGGTCAACAAAAAGTTCAACAGAAGCAATATATAAAAAAAAAGCAGCAGACTAATTACAAATAATCACACCATCTTTACAGTTTTCAGTTCTGCTAACAATTTGATTTCACTAAAGTTCATTTCAATGCCAGCTATACAGCTATACATGAAACAGAGATTTCTAAACAAATGCAGAAAATAGACTATCACTCCTTGTCTCCGGCTATTAACCATCTTAGACTCCGAGTTCTTCTAATTGATTACAAGTATATCTAACTCTAAAAGACCTCGCAACTGGAAGGCTTAGGCACCTTGCTTCAGCTGCTTTCATTATATCCTGAATTAACTTGCCTCCCTGGAAACAGCTATTACTATCAATACCATATTAAACCAAAAGAAAATGAACTCAAATGGTGGATATGCAAGCATGACAACTTATATACTTGATCTCCATGAATCTAGAAACTTTTTCTTGCATTGTATCATTTGGTAACATCATTTGAATTTCAGAAGCAAAAGATAAAGACGTTCAAGTTTCAAAGATTGGACTGAAGCATATACTAGAAGCCTAAAGGTAATAACTGATAAGAATAAAGATATAAACTTGAAAAACTCACACCCAATCCAGAGGTGTTTGTTCAAAATATGATACTGCAAGTTTTTACATGCCCTTCATATATAAAACTAATCTATGATAAGGGTCTTGCAAATTTTTACACCTAATAGCAACTGGGTATGAAGTTTGAACAAATTTACCCGTTCCTCCTTTCCATAAAAAAATCGTAGTTTACCCTTATAATTGTTGCTGGTGCTGAAAAGGAATGAACTAACCTTACATGCATGGAAACCACCGCGTAGTTTCGTTAGGATAATGCTATTTCCCGCACGGTAATAAAAGTGGAAGTAACTTCAGCGGTTTGCAGCATACGATGCAACACGTGTGTACCAGTACGGCATATTATATTGGTATATTCCCAGAATCCAGAAGGTCATGAGTTAGTACTAGATGTTCATGAATTTTATGAGGAAGTGTTGGCCATGCAAAATTCACTGCTTCACGCCCTATCCGCTAGGACCAAAATTAAATCAATATATTTTTGGGTAAATAGTCATTTTCATTCTTAAATATGTAGAACATTGACAAATTCGTATCTCAAAGATAAAAATTCAAATTTTAGTTCCCAAAAGGGAAAAAAGTGCAATAAATCTATCATTCAGTTAATTTTCATTTATTATCGTTAATGAAAGAGCTTACGTGACACATTTAGAGACAAATTTGTCAACGTCCTACACATTTAGAGATAAAAATGATTATTTATTCAAATTATAATTTAATCTTCATTTTTCTTCCATTTTTAATTATTGGAAGCATAACATACATTAAACATTTAAAAAAATATGAAAGCAAACATAAGTTAGAACAAACATAATAATAAACATAATCTATCTATTGTTTTGAAATTTCTAATATGACAGTATCTTCACCAAAATATGATACTCAAACAAAATGCACAACCATTAAGTTAATCCTTACAAAAAATGAGACTCAACTTGATTTTGTTATTACCTAATATTGTCATAATAGAAATTTCAGAGCAAGAGACATATTATGTTTATTAATCAATATTTATGCTTATTATTATGTTTGTTCTATCTTATGCTTGTTTTCCTATTTTTTAAATGTTTATTGTAATGTTATGCTTGCAATGATTAAAGAAGAGAGGAAGATGAATATTAAATTATAGTTTGGATAAATAGTCATTTTCGTCCCTAAATGTATAAAGCACCGATAAATTCTTCCCTGAATGTGTTATATAAATTCTTTCATTAATGGTAACGAACGAAAATTAACAGATGTATGGATTTGTCACCCTTTTTCACTTTCGAGTCTAAAATTTGAATTTCTATATTTTAGAGATGAATTTGTCAATGTTGTACACATTAAGGGACAAAAATAATTATTAATTGAAAAAAGTGTAACGCATGGGCATTTTAATAATAATGTTAAATATATTTTAAATTGTTATAATGTTTAAAATTTTCTTGGGCAAAATATATTTTTAGTTCCTCAACTAAATTTGATTGGTCTTGGACCTCAAACTATTTTTCTGTTTAGTTTTTAGTCCCCACCGTCATGTTTTTTCATTAAATAATGACATGGCAACAGGTTTGTGGCAATTCTTTTTTCTTACAGTTGAAAACCATTAGAATTTGCTTGATGAGAACATTTACACTACTAAAAAAATGGCTTTTTACGACGTCAAATTAAAGACGGTTGTTTCGAAACCGTCTTAAAATAAAACACGGTGGAAAATTTGTAAATAAAAGAAAATGAATGACGACGGTTTTATAAAAATCTTTCAAAGATGATTTTTCCAAAATCATCTTTGAAATTCCTATACTATTAACACTTATTGGCTTCTGCTGTCTCATTCTCTCACTCTCATAGTTTTGGTCATTCTTCTTCTCTCACTTTCTCTCACCATTTTGCTTCATCATCTCTCATTAGTCGCTTCGTCTTCTGTCACTCTCTCACCCAGGACTACGCCATCACCGCTATTGCCCATGACAGTACCGTTGTCTTCGCCTGGAAGGAGGTGCATTTTCATGGAGTGAGAAAGAGGCCATGGGGGAGATAAGCTGTAGAGATCAAAGATCTCGGCAAGAAGAGTCACGTCTAGCTTGAAACCTTCGACACAACAGAGGAGGTGGCACGTGCCTACAACGTCGCAACACGAGAGTTTCGTGGCCCTAAGGCCAAGACAAACTTCCCTCTACCCAAACCTTGTGAACCTCCACGAGGGAAAATCATCGACCTACTCAACAACGACAACACCGACATCGCCATTAACATCATGCAATTGCTCTAGGTTCATCGACGAGGACGTTCTTGACGACAACGATGACCCTGCTAGGGTTTTGGTCGACACACTTGTCGACAACAGTGCGCTCGAGCTCCTCATGCAGAACCTACACCTCTTGAACGATTCTGATCCCGACGAGAACGCCGACGTGTACAACACCCTTGCCACGGTGGACAATATGATCGAGGTGAAGCCCATGGTGGCGGAGCTGGTGTTTGAGAAGACGAAGTTGCTGAAGTGAGGGAATTTACCTAAAAGTAAGTATTTTGTGGATGTTTTGGGGTTGAAGACCGTGTTTGCAACTTTCATGGGTAAGGCAAGTGATGCTACAACTTAACACTATTGGTCCTTTGCGAAATTGTTGAGAGTGTATCCGGTGCTTGTTTTTGAATTATTGTTATAGGTGTTTGTGCAGTATTATGTTATTACTTTTGGTTTGTTCGAATTGCATTGTGTGTTTGCCTTTTGCTTGTAAATGGATTATTCTAAATAAGTTGTATGTTTTGATTTGTAGATTCTTGTAAGTAAGAAGAACAAGAAAGAAAGGTACCAAGAGGATTTGGAGGAGCGCATTTTTACTTATTGCGTCATTATTTGGTAAGCAGACAAGTGAAATTTTATTTGAGTTGGAACGTGGTACATGCCTTAATGGATTAAAATGTTGCTGGTATCTATTGCCTTTTATTTGTATATGATAATGATAAAGATGCCAAACTTTTGAATTGTTCAAGTAACACTAAGCAAATCTAGTCATGAAATTGAATATGCATTGCAGTGCTAGTGAGACATGAATGTGTATACCACTGTTATCAGTATCATATGATTCATAATACGAGATGGGTTGCTTTTGCTTGTGGCTACTGCATGTAGGCCAAATCAATACTAAATTATGTTGAATATATATGTTATATATATTAATAATAATATGTTCACATACAGGCCCAATAGGTTATTATATGGTTATATGGGCCCATATGGGCTGGAGCCCAATGGCTTACTATATTACTAGGGTTTTCCCTACGCTGGAGGTAAAACTGTTGAGCATTCCAAATCTGATGCCTCTTGGTGTAATACTTCAAGCACCCAACACTAAACCTTTCTCTCTCTCAAACTTCCTTACCTCCAACAATCTTGAAGTATTAGCTTCGTGTATCAGATTTGAGCGAGTAAGGTATTGTTTCAAAGATCTCATCGAGAGGAACTCAAGGGTGTCATTACTTTCGTGTTTCGACGGAAGGATTGACCGGGATCTGAGATTGAAAATTATGCAGCCGCAACTTTTGAGGCTAGATCTGGAAATTTCAGCCACTTTCACGAGTTGAAACCTTGTGGATTTCGTTCTACTTGTCGAGACGATCGTTTTGAGTGGTTGTTTGCATAAAATGGAGGTGAGACGAAGGAGATATATCCGTTGGAAGTTTTTGCAGTTTTCCGGTGAAGTTTTCGGTGATTGGTTCGTCTTCTCCGGCGAACTCTCCGGTGACTAGTTCGTCTTCTCTAGCGAACTTTTCTGGCGAATTTTCAACAAGTCTCCGACGACCTAAAGTCATTGTTCCTAAGATTTTTGGGCGTTTTTGATCCATTTTTGGGGTCAAATTTGACAAATTTCACCTCTACAGTGTTGTTTTGAAAAGTTAGAAGGTTTGATATACTTTGGAGGACTTAAAGGTGCACTATTTCTAACTCCTTTACTTTGATTAAATGGAAAAACATAGTTCTCATGATATCGTAAAGCTAAAATCCTTTGATGTCACTGAATTTCATGGTTGAAAATTTCATGTTTAGTTTGGCATGAAGGAACGTGATATATTCTATACAGTATTAAGTGATTTTGCATCTACTGTTGAAAATGTGGATGAATATCAATGGATTAAAGATGAATATTTTTGTAGAGATTACTTGTTAAACTCCTTAAATCCTCGTTTAGCTATGACTTATAGTGAGTATAAGACTGCAAAGGAGATGTGGGATCACTTAAACAGTCAATTTCAAAAACAAGAGAGGCTTTCTAAGACTCTTCTAGCCGAGAAGTTATTTGACTTTAAGTTCAATATGAATTCAAGCATCACTTCTCAATTAATTGAACTTGAGAATATGAGGAACAAGCTAAAAGAGGATAATTCTGATTTGTCTGATAATCTCTTTGTTGGTCTTGTGTTGAGAAAGCTACCTACTGAATGAAATTCTTTTAAAACTGACATGTACAGACTAAAAGAATAGATGGGGCTGGATGAATTAAAAAGGTATATTCATATTGAAGATCAAAATATTTGTAGGAAGAGTTTAGAACAAGTAGGACAACGAAAGTCAGTTGCCAACTTAGTTTCACATTCCTATAAATATCAGAAAAAGTCCAAGCCACCAAAAGGTGAATCCTCTTCACAGTTAGAGGCCAAAAAGACTATCTTCAAGAAGAAGAAGAAGGAAAAGTGTCATAACTGTGGAAAGTGGGGTCACTGGGCAGCAGAGTGTAAGCTACCAAAGATGTTAAAGAACAACACACCACAAAATGAGGCTAATATGCTAATTAGTGAACCTGAGCCTCAAGCCTTCATTGGAATGATGAATAATGGAAAGGTCAGTGTTTCTTCTGAGGGGTGGTTGGATAGTGGTGCTACATGTCATGCGATAAATGATGAGAATTTACTCACTGAGGTCATAGAAGTGAAAGACATCGTGGAAAATTGTAATGGTGGTGAGGCAGAGGTGACTCATGCTGAAACTACTAATTTGGTGCTTTCTTCAGGTAAGTTACTAACTTTGAAACATGTTAAAGTAGTACCTTTACTTAAAAAAAATTTAATATCTATGAGTTTACTTGATAAAGCTGGTATGTCTTTTTCAACTATGAATGGTAGAGTAACTTTATCTGTTAACTCATGCTACTTTGGTTGTGCATTTATGATCAATGGCATGTATAGATTGAGTTTAGATACTGATAGCATAAACCATGTTAGTTCTACTTTGATTGATCCAAAATTATTACATAATAGACTTGGACATGTGAACTATAGGAAAATGCAACATTTATCTAAAACTCACAACATTCCATTAGATACTTCTATTCGATTTGACAAATGTGAAGTGTGTGCACATACTAAGATCACTAGAAAACCTTTTAAGTTGGTTTCTAAAAGCACAATACTTCTTGAGCTTATACATTCTGATCTTTGTGACTTTAAAAACTATGTCACCAGAGGGGGACGGAAGTACCTAATCACATTCATAGATGATTTCTCTAGATATTGTGATGTTTATTTGTTGAAATCGAAAGATGAGGCTTTTAAGAAGTTTCAGATTTTTAAATCTAGAGTTGAAAATCAACTTAATTTGAAAATTAAGAGGTTTAGGAGTGATAGAGGAAGAGAATATACAATGGCTGGGTTCAAAGAATTTTGTGCTTTGGAAGGCATAATACTTGAAATTACTGCTCCTTACTCACCCCAATCAAATGGTGTTGCAGAGCGTAAGAATAGAACTTTAATTGAAATGCTAAATTCTATGTTACTTACAGCTGGCATGCCTTCCTCCTATTGGAGAGAAGCTGTTTTAACTGCTAATCACATCTTAAACAGGTTGCCGCACTCTAAATTGTCTAAGACACCTTATGAGATATGGCACAAACGTCCTTGTAGATATGATACCCTTAAAACTTGGGGTTGTTGCCTATGTAAGGATACAAGATCCTAAAAGGCCTAAGGTGGGACCTAGAACAACTACTTGTGTATATCTAGGTAGTGCAGAAGATAGTGCTGCAAATAGATATTTGGATCTATCTACTAATACAGTGATAGAATCTAGAGATGCATAATTCTTTGAGTACAAGTTTGTTAGCAATCTTGACTTGAAGGTTTTTGGATCTACAGATATGATTTTAGAATCTCCTGTAGAATTTGTAGCTTGTCCTTTTGATACTAATCTCACACAATTGGCTATTGAACCAATCCCAATTAGAAAATCTACAAGAGATAAAGTTTCTAAGAGTTTTGGTGAGGACTTTGTCACTTACCATATAGAGGGTGATCCATTCTCCTATCAAGAAGCAATGAGATCTAGGGAATCTTTATTGTGGGTAGAAGCCATAGATGATGAAATGAGTTCTTTGCTATAGAATCACACTTGGAAGCTAGTCAATTTGCCAAAAGGGGCTAAGGCTATAGGCTGTAAGTGGGTATTAAAGAAGAAACTGAATAGTGACGGATCAATAGCTAGATATAAAGCATGTTTAGTAGCTAAAGGCTTTAAACAACAGAGTGGAATAGACTTTTTTGATGTTTATTCACCTGTATGTCATTTGTCAACTATAAGAATTCTTCTTGCTTTGGCATCTACTGAACACTTTGTAGTGCATCAAATGGATGTAAAGACAGTCTTCTTAAATGGAGAGTTAAATGAAGAAATCTACATGGAACAACCTGAAGGGTATGTCCTGAAAGGCCTTGAGAAAAAAGTTTGTAAATTAAACAAATCTTTGTATGGTCTTAAAAAAGCACCTAAGATGTGGCATCTTAAGTTTGACAAGGTGGTAAAGAGCTATGGTTTTCAGCCCAATTATTCAGATAAATGCCTTTACTATCGTTTCATGTCAAATAAGATAGTCATCATATGCTTGTATGTTGATGACATGTTAATTCTTGGCTCCGATCATTCTATAGTGAGCGATGTGAAAATCACTTTAGCTAGAGAATTTGACATGAAAGATCTTGGTATAGCTAATACCATTCTCGGTATGAAAGTAAGCTTTGAAAGGCAAGTTATCTCCCTTAGCCAAACTCATTATATTGAGCAGCTACTTTCTACCTAGGGATACAGTGAGCGTAAATCGAGTGAAACACCATATGATTATAACAAAAGACTGAGTCTTAATGAAGGGACCAGTGTGGATCAGTTAAAGTACTTAAAACTGATAGGTAGTCTCATGTATGCTATGAGTTGCACTAGACCTAACATAGCCTTTGCAGCTGGCATGTTGAGTCGTTTCACTAGTAATCCTAGTAAAGAGCATTGGGATGCCCTCAGTAGGCTGATGAGATACCTTAAAGGTACTAAAGATTATGCTCTATGTTATTCTGGTTATCCTCCAACTGTGGATGGATATTCTGATGCCTCATGGTGTTCAGAAATTAGAAATAGTAAATCCACTAGTGAATATGTATTCACTCTAGGTGGAGCTGCTGTTACTTGGAAATCCAAAAGACAGACTTGTATTGCGTTGTCATCAATGGAATCAGAACTTTTTGCTTTAGCCTTAGCTGGTGAAGAGGCAGAGTGGATAAAGAATCTGATTATGGATATTCCTTTGACTAAACTAAAGATTAATTCTTTAAGTTTATTTTGTGATAGTCAAACAGCAGTCCAATTCGTAAAGAATGCTCTCTTTAATTCAAAGAGAAAACATGTAAGACTGAGACATGCGTTGTTGAATTATCTGAGAGAACAAGGAGTTATCACTTTGGTCGATGTGAGATCGAAGGATAACATGACCGATGCTCTCACAAAAGGTTTGCCTAAAGATCGATTATTCAAAATAGTGAGAGAAATGGGGTTAAAGACTATGTAGACAAGTCTTAATTATCATTTACTTACCTTAAATTGTGTGTTTCGAATTATCGAATCTTCTTTTGTTGGCCAAATGATAAGCACAATTTATATGTTTCATAGATGATCGTGGTTGCTAACTATTCTGAAAATGGTGAGTTATCTCATTCCAAACTTGATGAGATGATTTTAATCCAATTCAAAAGTTCTATCTGGGAAGCTTGTGTCATTCCAAACTTGATGATACAATCCTACCAGGTTGGCCTATCCTTTTTGGTTAAATGATCTCATTCCAAACTTGATGAGTTGATTTTAAACCAATATCTGGGAAGCTTGTGTCATTCCAAACTTGATGATACAATCCTACCAGGTTGGCCTATCCTTTTGGTTAAATGATCTCATTGCAAACTTGATGCTAGATTATTTGACTTTAAGGAATTAGTAACTGTGACGTTCCAAATTGAAACATAGAAATAGTTGATTATATGAGAAGCTTATTGGTCTTGTTCTTAATTGAAACTTGACATTACAAGACTAGGTTATTGTATGTGACGTGACTATTAGTCTTATTATATGAAACGAGACAATCGTTACTCTCTTACAAATAAACTTAGGTCGATGACTCTTTATAACTTAAACTATTTAGGCCTTGTTCATAATTTATGAAACTGGTTTGATGCTTATGAACATGATATTATGATGCTTTATGACATTGATATATGTTTTTCTTTGCTTGATGATATGATGCTAAGTTCTTTTAGTAAAACTAGACATTTTTAGTAGTCTATTCAAATGATTGAATTCATGATAATATGAAATTCATATTTGACATTCTACAGGGGATGGAAAAGATGGAGGAGAGCTTACTGAGTAGGATCCTGAAGAGGACGACCTGCTTGATATATGAATCTATCATTTAGAGTTGTAGGGAACTTGACAGTTCACCTGCTATTGCCCATTATGTTGGAGTCCATTTACTTGAGACTTACATTTTGTTATTTCTATTTTGTGAACATCATGATTATTATGCTTCTTTCTTATATTTGTAAGGCCTTAGACTATTTTGACTGGCCTACTTATACTTGATTATTATGCATATGTTGGTTGTGAACTGATTTTGAGATTGATTTTTTGGATGTTGGGATTTGGATGAGTTTAGCTTTAATCTAAAAACTCTTGGTATTTATATTGATATATTGATCTCAAAACAGATTCATGAGAATGATGATTCACTTAGTTTGATTGCAAACGTAGTCTGAGTTTAATATTTTATTATTAAAACTCTTTGACCGATCCGAGTTGATTGTCTTGGATTGGATGTGAATGATTCATGTTTGTTTGAACATTACACTGACTACCTTATTGGATTATGCTGTATGGTGAACATAGGAGGAGATTGTTGAATATATATGATATATATATTAATAATAATATGTTCACATACAAGCCCAATAGGTTATTGTATGGTTATATGGACCCATATGGGCTGGACCCCAATAGCTTACTATATTACTAGGATTTTCCCTACGCTGAAGGTAACACTGTTGAGCATTCCAAATCTGATGCCTCTTGGTGTAATACTTCAAGCACCCAATACTAAACCTTTCTCTCTCTCAAACCTCCTTACCTCCAACAAATTATGTAATGAAAGATAAGATTCATTTAATTGTACTAAGATATAATATCCATATAATTGTGCTGGAAAAAAAATAATGCTTTGACCCATTTGTGTCTAGTTGTCGAGCAACATATCAAGGCATTCCAGGTGAGCAATATATATGGTATATTAGGCTAGCTATAATGCACCCACTATATATAATGGTTTCAAAAGTGCAGGGGCACTAGAAATCAGACAATATATGCCCACTTAATGCCAATAATTAAGTAAAACAAGAAATAAAATAAAAGGAAAAACATAAAAAAGTAATGAATGAGAAATATCCTTAATTGATTTTGATTTGTCCATTGTGTGTATAACAGGAGTGACTACAAGTTATGTAATATTTTGATATTTATAAACTAGTTAAACCCAATAGGCATCTTTGAGATCAACAATCTTATATTTATTGGCTGTTCCAAGCAATGCAAGCCTGTGGTTCCAGAAATCTTCTTGCTTTTATCGTGCCATGTTAAAGATAATATATTTAGAAATTTGAACAAGAGAAAACTGGTGAGTGTACACACTCATTCAACCCATTTTAACCCTTCAATCACATAATCATAAATTCTAGTAGGATGTTTATTGTGTTTTATCCTACCAAGTACCTCTGTTTTTTCCTTACTTTTAAAGATATTTCGGCAGGTTGTTTACAATGCAAAGAAACTTTCTAGTCTAGTTTCAAAGAAGAAGAAAAGGCAGAATTGGCTTGATTACTATGAACTTAAATATATATTCTAGAAATCAATCCACAAGGCCAACTAAAAGGGTATGCTATTTTCAGTGGTTCCCATGAGTTCTGAATTATCTTCCATTTTTTAATCTTCAGCAGAAGCTGTTGCCATTTTTCTAAAGGTATTCAATTTTTTTCTTCTCCTGCACTAAGTATTTCATTATCTTCCATGGTGCTTGCAGACTGGTTTTCTTGGCCTTTGTGGTAGTAGAGTCGATGCAATGGATTTTTATAGTGCTGAAATCAAGAGACTATCAATAGATTATTGAATTGTTCATTAAGTTTGTTTTTTTCTTAAAAATTGATTGAGTTTCATGTTTCTCTACACTTTCAGATAGAATTGAAACATTGATTAACATATCAAAATCACCAGCAGATGGAAACTTTAAACCATTCCCAAAGAAAAAGGTAGAGCAACTGTGCAATTTTTGGCTCATTAGTCTTTTCAATATAACTTATTGTCAACTAGTCCAATGACCTGTGAATCAAACAAGTCCTGATATATATGCTAGTATTTAGAACTTACAATAGAATTTCTCGTATCAAACATGTCAAATTCTCTATTTCAGCCCATAGAGTCAAACCAAGATTCATTGCCACCATTTGTTTTGAATCCCAACATGAAAATCTAGAAAATATCAAGGGCAGTCATTTAGTGCATCTGCATCATTTTCAAGAGCTTATTAAATACAGCCATATTACGATGCTCAGTTTCTTTGTTAGTCATTTTTTTAAAGAAATTATTAGAGGTACAGACATGGCAGTGAAAGAATCTTCAGAAAATTGGTAGTTCTTTGATCCAAGAACCAGGAAGGGGAATGGTTCTACCATTTCAACCTCTTTCACATGCATTCAATCATATTAGCTACTATGTAGATATGCTTGCAGTAAGTCTTTTTTTTTTTAATCATAATCCAGTCGTCTAGCTTAATAGTTTTATAAGCTTAAACAACTATTTACACATTTCAAAATACCGTATATTTGGTTGATATTCCTAATTCCTAATTTATACTGACTATTGGGAGATATAAGTTCCTTCTCAATATAGAACACTTAAAGAAAGAACACTTGAAGCCTTTTGAGTATGCAAAGTCATTAATTTTCATACTACAGGAACTAGTGTGAATCACCAAGGGATTAGCAGTGAAGAATGGGTACAGTTGAAGAATGTTTTCATTCAGTTTCAATTGGAAAACTAGTATGTTACACATGATGCATTTATTCTATACATTTAAGTTGATTCATTTCTATTCGTTTATTGTAAGACCTGATGAATCTTACAATGTCCTTGTTGATAATAAAGAAAGAGATTCTAGAAGCATTTACACAGATTGCATGGACATCCTTCCTTCAAGGAAAATCAAGGATGTCAATGGATAAATGCAAAAAAGGTACAACTTTGAGACTAGACTTAGTATGTTGGCCTAAATTTGTATAGTTTATTTTCAGTATTTTCTTAACACTTGCAGCATTGAAAATATATTGCTGATATATTCAGGTTCTCTTGTCCTGTGTTGTGGATTTTAGACCATGAGTTAAGTCTTAGGGTCATGACCTTCATCACCTTTTGTGGGCTAAGACAAGTGTCTTGGAAAATATGTCAAGGGTTATTTTGCCCAAGTTTTATTTGGAGAATCTCAATCTTCATTCTTATGAGATAAAGTTGTTAGTTACTTTACTCAATTTATGTCACACTTAATAACTTTATAATGGTGAAATTAAAAAAAAAAAAAGTTAAGCTCAGATTAGAAAGAAGTTATTACAAATTCATGTTCTCAATTAGTACTTCAACTCCATGATTTTTATGATCCAGAGAAGGTTTGAACATTCCTTTTCTTATTTATTTATTTGCTTTGTCTAGTGTTCAACTTTTCTAAACTGTCAAATATTTACACAGATAAAAATCAGAATGAAGATTCTTTCTGGTTCTTTATGCGAAGCAGTTGTTGCTAAAGCCAAGAGATTCCAGTCAAGCTGGGTTATATTGGACAAGTAATGTATGTAATAATGAATTCTTTTTTTTTAATGGACATTTTGGTCCTTGTTAAATTGTTCAATCACTTTAGTTTCAATGTGCACTTAGTCTTTTTTTTTTCAATATTAATTATAGACCTACAAGAAATGAGTGGATGAACTCAAAAACATATTTAGAAACTTAATTATGCTATCCTTAACTTATTTATTTAATTTTACTACACATTCACTTTTATTTTCCCCTTAAGTTATATGTCCTACAGAGTACTATATGGATTTAAGAGAGAATGGCTTACTATGCATGAACACTTGTGAAATTTATGAATGAGATTACTTTTATGGCTTATTTAAGGAAATGCTATTTGTATATCCTTGTGAAGACTTTGGCTATGCTCTTCTTGTAATCAATAATATGCCAGCATTGTACAAGGAAATAAGTTACTTATTTTATTATTTTTAATTTGAAAAGACAATCTAATACAATTTTATAAAAAATCGTCTTAGAAAGTTTGCATTCTAAGAGGATTTTAAATTTTTTTTTAAAAAAAAGACATCCTAAGATGATTCTTTGGAAAATTGTCTTAGAAAATATACATTCTAAGAAGGTTTTTGCTGAAAATTGTCTTAGAATCCTCAATTTTTTAAAATAATTGAGGATTCCAAGACGGTTTTCCAAAAAACGTCTTAGAAAGTAGACTTTCTAAAACGATTTTTGGAAAAATCGTCTTAGAATCATTAGTATTTATATATATATTTTTTTAAAAATAATTTCTAAGACGGTTTTTCAAAGAACCGTATTAGAACGTTTACTTTCTAAGATGATTTTCAGAAAATCGTCTTAAAATCCTCAATTTTTTAATTTTAAAAAAATATGCTCTAAGACAGTTTTGAGGAGAATCGACGTAGAAATTGAGATTCTAAGACGATTTTGAAAATCGTAGTGGAAAGTGTTGATTTTCCACAATGTTGACTACAAAGACGGTTCAAAAATCGGTATTTAATGACTTATAGAACCGTTGTAAAAGACCTTTTTTTAGTAGTGTTAACATATTTGAACTATTTTCTAAGGGGTTAAAAAGTGTAAGAAATGGCATTCCCAAAGTTTTATCGTATCAGTGAATTAAATATCAATGGCAACAACAAAATGCAACCACTTCTCAAGAGCAACACTAGCGACAAAAAAGAAAATTATCAACACCAAGCTTTGGCAAGATCCACAGATCTATATCCAAATCCATAGACACAATGAAGAATCGATCGCACCGTTGAGGAGGGCAAGATCGATCACCACATGAGCATGAGTCAAGGGACAGCGAGTGAGAGACTGAGGAGGCGGTGTCTTTCACATGGTGGTGGTGCTAGTGGTGGAATTAGCCTTTTTTCATTGACAAGGCAGAAGGTGTCGGTGACCTTCCAAGGTTTGTTCTTCAGATTCTGACAAAACCCCCCTATCAGGGAAGGGTTGTGAAAGGGGGACCTAAGGATTTGCAATGGAGCATGGCGGTGGGAAATGAAGGGATGGAGACTTGCGATAGTCATTGAAATTGGGTTATTCGGGATCTTTAACTTGATGTTGGAAACTTTTTCAGGGATGGAGATCTTTGCATCAACATTTTATCTACTTCATGAAGAGTTAGAAAGTGGAGATTTTGCTTTCCAAATCGATGTTGACGATATTAGACTATATTACTTTGATTGGCATGGTTTAGGTGTAGTGATGTAGCATCCTAATGCTCCAATTTCGCTTTCCGAATCAACTTTGACGATAAAAGTCCAATTTTATGCCGCAATTGTGATTTTCATTTTAACTTCGGAAGTATTATCCACTATTTCTTCTTATCTCATAAGTCTTATTTGGTTTTCGACCTACCAAGCATGTGTGAATGGTGTCTCCATGCATATAAAAGATTTGGGCCAAAACCTATTTTCGGCATTTTTTTCTCAACTTTTGTTGGTGTAAATAAAAGTCCAGCACCTTTGCCCAATGTATGGCTGCTGCATCACGTGAGATTGAAAGGGGGCTTTGTTCTCCTTTTGGCAATTGGTGAAGAACATGAAAACAAATTAAACAACCTCAAAAACCAAACATATGCAACAACAATAAATAATGATTACATAGGTTGTGCATTAAGATTTAGAGTTGTGGCTTCAGTACCGCTTTCACCTTCGTTATTCATATAGTCAAACATCAAATAGGTTCCATGCTGAAGGGGAATAAAGACACCACTACCACAAACGTGCTACATCAATTTATCCAATTGATGTATTTTCACAAACCTACATCAATTTATCCAAGTGATGTGTTCTGTTTTCACAAACAGGGATGTCTAGCAAAATTGCTAATACATTGATATTGGATCAAAACTCTCTCTAAGGTATTTACGGAAGAAATACCTTTGGGGATGTTGATCACTATGCACGTTAATACCAACCAATGGAGGTGAGGTGTGTGCACAGTGACAGCTAAAAGAGAGAGGGTTTAGAATGTCTCACATTGTAGGCTTAACCCCTTATTTATAGATATTACCTCTAAGATTTGTTGCTGTCATATCTAGGTTAGAATCAATAGTTGAGATCCTATTGGATGCTGTTGAGATTCTGACTTAGACTATTTCCTCTTAGCTGTTAGCCCTTCTTGGGCTTTTTATAATATGGGCCTTTGTCAGGTCCATAATAGTTGCCCCCCAGTGTAACACTCTGAAATTTCGGTAACTTAAAATATATGTGTGATGTATTCCTTGTATGATTTGATTAATTTATTAATTAGACTTAGTTGAAATGTTATGTGAATTATCCATGTGTCATTGCTTAGTGTAAATGTCAAATATGTAGAGCGTGTTTGAGCTGCGTTGTAATTGAGTGATTTCGAGTTTGACCCGAAACCTATTTTAGTAAAATAATTTTTCTGGATTGGTTAACCGTTGGATCATCTTAAAAATTTAAATATAGCTTTATAACCCATATATATAACTTTTGACCGTTGGGATTGTCAAAATAATGTCTGGAACGTGACAAATTAATTTTTCACCGAAGCAGAAAATTCTAGAATCTGGTCAACTCGCCCAGGCGAATTTTGTAGACATTTTTTCTCACCTGGGCGAGTGGAGGCGGTGCTGAATAACTATTTAAGCTTCCAAGTCATGAAAATGGAGGTTCTTCCTCCTCTAAAAAGCTCCCAAGCTTCCCCTCATCACCCTCCACCACCCAAGACCACCGGTGACCACCATGGACCGTCGTTGCTTTCCACGAGATCACCGCACGGAGAGGAACCCTTTGATCGGAGCGGAATCTTCAAAACTCTTCTTGAAGTTTTGGTAGAGAACGGAGCTCACAATCCTCATTTCTTGGTTTCCTTGAGGTAATCTTGGTTTCTTTTGTCTTATTCTAGCTAGTTTAAGCCTCTCTTGATATCTCTTGTGATTTGGGTACCGTTATTGGTTGTTTCTATACTTCCTTTGAAAACCCTTTGAAAATGAGATGTTGTAAAAGTCTCATTTTTATGAAACTGATGTCATTTTTGTGATCCTTGTTGAACCTTGGTCACATTGGTGTGATCGGAATTTCAAAATGATGTCTTTTGATGTGGACTCTCAAAACACCATTTTAGCCCCTTTTTGATTTGAGTGGGTATTTGACCCCAAATGTTAATATTGATCTTACCTTGTAAAATAGAGCTCTGCGTTTGGACGAAAACATGCATATTAAAGGACCTCCAAAACAACACTGTGAGGTTTTAACAGGAGAACTCCTAGTTAGGTAAGGGAAGTTTATTATTTAGTTATAGTTTTGGTACCATAGTTGGGGGCCAGGGAGTCCAACTATGAGGATATCTGCCTGTCCCTGCTGTGCGCTGGTTTTCAAGAAAAACTACGTTTTTAACTAATGGGATGCGATGTATTTATGATTGATGTATGTTTGTTCCTGTGTGTGCTCGTTTTCAAGAAAAACTTCTTTTAACTAATGGGATGCGATGAATTGGCTTGTTGATAGATAAAACTGTGAATGATATTATTGTTGTAATGATTTGATTTTTGGGAAAAGTCTTAATTACAGAGGAGACTCTACCTAAATTTTTATAATATGTTTTCCTATTTAATTCTTTATTTAATTTTTGAATGGGCATAAAAGTGTGTTTTATATATTGTAGTCCTCCTCTTTAATTTAGAATTTTTCTAAAAATATCAGTCTTGTGATATGATGAATTGTGAATGTATGAAATTTGGGTTGTTTGAAGACCTGGGGAATGTGAATCTCAGGCATATGTATTATGTATAAATGTGAAATGTGATTGCTTGTGATATCGTTGATGATATTGAAATTGAGATGCCATTGAGGTAGTTGATGATGTTCAAATAAGATGATATTGATATGCATGATGATGATATTGAGATGATATAATGCTGAGGTTGATAATGACATTGATGAGAGATAATGTTGATGTGAACAATGTCATTGTGTGTGGATATACATGGATACCCATGGGGGGTGTATGACGGGTTACCCTTGCGAAGAAGGATTTGTTCCTAGCCAGGTCATACATTGATGGTGCCCATGGTTGTAGGATGTGTATGTACACGTGGGATGCAATGACCGGTTGGTTACCCTTGCGAGGATGGATTTGATCCTAGCCACGGTCAGTGCATCGGTGAGTCCACATTGGTGTGTTACGTATGTACATGGGGGGTGCATGACGGGTTACCCTTGCGAGGAAGGATTTGTTCCTAGCCGGGTCATGCATTGATGATGCCCATGTTTCATACTTTATTTGTATGTGTGGAAATAGAATGAAGGCACGCGCGTACCTGTGGGTTTCAGTGGGCTGAGAAGGTAGGTACTAAGGGGTCATCAGGTTTGGAATTCCCTTTCGACACTGGCTGATCACCGGGTGGGGAATGGCTAGTGCATGACAGGATGGCCCTGATAGGCGGTGAGTCATTTTTCCTGTGAGAGGCTATTTTTGGGATATGGTACCACATTGC
>CM023955.1:21107443-21126132 GCA_013407115.1 Glycine latifolia
TTTTTCCTGTGAGAGGCTATTTTTGGGATATGGTACCACATTGCATGCTGATAGATGAGTCAGGTGCATGCATCATTCTATGCATGATTGTTTGAGTTGTGAAATGCATTGGATGATTGGTTTGTTGTGTGTGTATTGGAATCATGGATTTTGTTAATGATTGTGGTGGGTAATGTTGTTTCCTTCCCAATTGCTGCTATCTGATGTTTGTTGGTTTTATATAATAAACTCACCATTGCGTTTGTTGTACCGTGTGGTTGGTACCTGTGATGATCACGAACCTTTGTTTGTGTGAGCAGATGAGCAACCGTAGGTGACTCTGGAGGGAGATTCTTTTTTGTTGGAGCCGCCAAGCCGACGTGATGACGTTGGGCTTCTTTTTGGGAAAGAGTTGTGTTTTGTTAATCAACTTTTTCTTAGTTAGTTCTTTGAATTTTTGTTAGATATGTAATTTCAGTTGCATTACATGTAAAACTAAAGGAAGTTCTAACATATGGATGACATGTATTGATTTAATATATATATGTACATATGTGTTTAATTATGTAATTATGATATATGTATGATAATTGTATTATCGCGAAAAATTTACAATCATTTTCATTATCAAATTAATGGAGTTTTTATTAAAATTTGAGTTTTGCACGATTAAGAGTTAGTGATATCATAGCGATGAGGCGGGTCGTTACACCCAGCCCGGTTGTCTAGGCTTTTGGGCAGCCGGGATGTATTAGCTGACATACTCCCATCTTTCAGCTCTAACGGGTTCTGATTTGTACACAGCTTTTCTTCCAACTGGTTTGTCAATTTGCATCTTTTCGTGACATTGATTCCGATTTTTTTGTATTCTGGGTTGTTTCTTTATTGCAACCATGACTGTCCATATCCGCGTATTGCATGTATTTCAGTTTCCCTGGATCTGTACTCCTATGTTGCCCCCTAGGCCGGCTGTCTAGATGTCTGGGCAACCGGGATGTATTACCTGACATTTATATACCGGAGGACCGGTATGACATTTGTATCCCGGACAACATTTATATCCCGGATTCAACATATGAACTCATAAACTCGGTTCTATTCAATGACTTGGCCAAAGTCAGAAATATCTTATGCAGAGTCTGCTTGAATATTCATCTGGTATTAAAAACCAGGTATTATATTATGCGAAGGTTTTCTTCACATTACATTTTAGCTCGTACTACCAGAATTCAATCCGGCCCAAGGGCAATCTGTCACATGTTCAATCTGAGTTTTTCACCAAGACCTTAAACATTTTAACCTGATCAAGGTCATCATGACAACTCACCTTCTTAGCCCAAAATATAACTTTGATGCATCATACACATGAATGTTTATTTTTGTACCCCCATTTTATCATTAGCTGAAGGTTTTAACCAGTTCAGGTTTTACCCTTAAGCAATCACTTTTTGAGTTTTTAACCCTTTCTAGGGCTTTACCCTCAAGATCTTTTACAACTTAAGTTTTTAACTGAGTTCGAATTTTTGAAGCGTCATTCCTTATTCTTCGAACCCAACCCTGATTTCGAATTTCAGAAGCGTCTTTCCTTACTCTTCGAACCTGGCTTCTTTTTGGTGGCTTTACATATAAGCCTGGCTTTGTTTGCCATAGCTTTTTCATTTGGCTTTGCTGATCTTTGGTTGACAACCCAGCTTCATTCGCCGGCATTTCTATACTGACTTTGTTGTCGCTTGAGGCATTTTCTTGCCATTTTATTTGTGAACCATTTTTATCCCGGAGGGCCGGCACACCATTTATATCCCAGAGGATCGATACAAGATTTTGACTTTTTTCAAAGTTTTATGGTTACAGAGACCAATTTTACCTCTTTGAAGGACTTTTTAATTTGGGCCCCATTTCTTTTGCAGTGCCTTTCTTATTTGAATCTGACTTCATTTGTCGTGGTCTTTTAATTTGAGCTGGCTTTCTTCATAATTTACCAAAAATAGAATGTCAACATTTTGATTTGATATTTGGGGAAGCAGCGTTTGCTTCTTTTCTCGAGCTCGGCTTGCCTCGGTTATTCTTTCAATTTGGCTTTTCGGACCTAAGCCTTGTATTGCACTTCATCTTTAATTGAAGTCCGAAACATTGAACTTAATATGCCAAGCACAATTGTCCCAGCAAGGAATATGCATAATTTCCGTAACTACTGGAATCACCGATTGTTTTTTTCACTTTGCTTTCTTCATTAGTGCAAGTTTAATAATATTATTCTGCAGGGACATTAGAACTCTCAATAATCATATGCCATAATGCAACAAATTAAGATTAAGCTTCATAACCTCCACATGCATATACATGGATAACATATACAAGATAACTTGAGATATAATTCACTTATCTCATCATCATAATTCACTTGAACGGGGCCTATCATCCAATTTAGCTAACCCGGATCAGCAGGGTTTATTTGTCTTTCATTTGTAGCCACCAAACGAATTTGCCTTCTTAATTTTCTTAATACTTTCTTTTCCTTATGTTGAATTGTGACTCGAACAATCTCCATTTTGTTGGAAAGGTAACGAGAGCCTTCCCTTCATTTTCCCTTCATTATTTGACATTCGTGTATTATGTGGTTTCATATTTTGTCCAAACATAGTTGTTATGCAAACAACGCTGCAGGAGGCTAGAAAAAGTTTGACAGCTTGTACTTCAAATTCGATTGGACCGACTTGTTGAATATATGAAGAAGTTTGGCATGTATCATGTCCTCTCCATGTCAATTGGCATTTTGTTCTAAAACTGCAAATCCAAACAATAACAATAATATGGATAATAATGGTAATAACAACGAATAGTTTAGTACTGCCCTTGGAATGGAGCGTAAAATTGCTCTCTTTTAATCCTGGCTAGGGAAGACTTTTCTGGATTCCTGCAAATATTTAACCGGGTTCATGCCACTATCGAGATCAACATTTGCTTTCTTCCGGATTCCTTTGCTCTTCTCAATGATACTGCATGAGTCTCTTTTGTGGCTTCATGGCTGAGTTAGATTCCATCATTGTTTATTATTCTTTGCGGGATTTACAAATAGGGAAGAACTCTAAACCGATGAATCAGACCCGGCTGACGTTTTTGGCTTGCACCATACCTCTTTGATGACTCGGGCGGTGTAGTCTGGGTTCGGGTATGTATCACCAACAATCGGTTTTTATAAGTAGTTGTCAGTCAAGCATAAGAATTATTTTCTGCTAATTCTATGCTTCAAACAATGAGTTGATAATATATAACAAAAACATAAAGAAGAGGCACGTACCTCAATTTGGATAAACCGATCTGTATGAATATATTACTTACTTTTTATAAGTAGTTGTCGTTCCAAAGTTAACTAAGCATAGTTTGTCTCGTGGGGCCCTCATTGGCTTCAAGAGTACAGTTTGTTACTTTCTTCTTTAACCTTAGTAAGGAGGTGATCAATCATCTCCAACTTCCACATATCCTTCTGATTTACTTAATTTTCCCAGGCCAGCTCTGTGGAACAAGAATCCAGTGCTTGCTAAGACATGGATCAGAATTTGTGAGCGGTGGCGTGATGAGCTCTCAATAACTCGTACTAATCCTTCAAGATTATTTGATTTGACAAGTGCATGGGCATGTTCCAATATCTTGGTAACTTCTACTACATACAGGTGGTTGTGTTTCGCTAGAACTTGAATTCGTTTGACGGTTGCACACTTATATTGTATTTGTTGCAAGTTCAGTAAGGAATGCAATAACATACTCGACTAATAGATCTGTGTGGTTCAAACCAATTCCAAGTTGTTTTCATGATTCGTTTGTCGATGCAATGATATAAGCCCGGGTTCTTGAACCTGTGTTAAGGTGGATGAAGAACCTTAACCTGGCAATGTTGTGTAGTTGCTAGCCAACAATACAGGATCAGCTTTGCCCAATGCTGGGGAATCTACCAATTTCTTTTTCTTTGCCTCTCTTTCTTGATTTTGCCAGGCTATATTATGGTGGAAAAGTGATATATGAACGCTTTATTTCCAATCAATGAAATCACCCCTAATCATATTGTTATCTTCCAGCATCTTCCAAACAATTTTCCACGTACAGGCTACACTGGCCGGATAAAGGAAATTGTCGGATTCAATGGCTGGTCGAGTAAACTTCCACTCTCTCCCTTCTCGGGTATCATTGTCCCTGTGAAGAATATCCGGTGATTGATTACAATACTGTAGATGATTAAAAGCATATTTTCCACAAATGTATTGCGAAAAATAATTGGCTTGAATAGTTATTATAAATCTATCATAAAGATTATGTTCTTATACATACTAAATAAAATCAATTGTTCCAACACTGTAATGGAAATTATTGTATAATTGACGAAAGGCACCATTCACATCACGATGCATTATAATAGTTATTATAAAAACTTCAATAGCATAGAAATTGATTCATGGGTTGGCTACGTATATAAACTCAAAATTATAAATTATCTCCATAATCCTTAACATCATGGTGCATCCAGCACAGATCATTTTCTTGGTGCAACAAGGGTAATTAGGAATTGATTTAAGTTTCATAACCCTAGCACTCTCGATCACATTAATTGACTTTGACAATTCATTCATTTAATAATAAACATGAATTTATTACCAACATTAATTGATTAATCAATTTCTTACAGTAATTATATTTGAGATGCAAAAATAATAATATTTTACACATATATTATTATAAAAATATTAGAAAGAATGATTTCTGACGCTTCATATTAGAAAAGGGGGAGAAGACTTAACTTTTACTTAATCTAATCTTGTTTGCTGCTCATGAGACAAGATCCACCTTCATAAAGTGATATTGCGCAACCCGGCTTCCTTGGTGGTGAATCTCACATTCTATATTGATGAGGTAGCCTTCTTGTGCTCTGCACCCATCATATTAGGATTTTGATTTGCGGCTATTATGCTTTCACCATTATTGGGTGGGAATCGAATTTTATCATTTTCGATGGGCCCATCATCTGATTTAGCGACGCGGATGAAATCTCAATTGGACTCATTGCCTCGCAACTGTATGTCCAAATTGGCTTCTATTTGTACAACATTCCTCAGTTCTCATTATGAGCCGAGTTCTCCATGCTCCTCCATCTAAAGCATTGCTCTATAAGCTGGGAAAACCTTCTCAATGTAAGAAGTAAAAATCACGGGACCTATCTCAGAGTCCACCCAAATTCTTCATTATCAATAAAATGAGATTACACAAGGGTTCCAACAACCATTACAATCAAAAAACAATTACAACAAAAGTTGTACCAAAACATCACAAGATCTAACGGTTAAACATGGAAATCGAGAAGATTGAAGGATGACAGTTTTCGTCCTTCTCAACATGCGAGTTTAGATGCAATCTGATTGTTACTTCTCGTGTTTACCATTGGGAACATGGGATTTG
This sequence comes from Glycine latifolia, assembly GCA_013407115.1. Classification (NCBI taxonomy): domain Eukaryota; kingdom Viridiplantae; phylum Streptophyta; class Magnoliopsida; order Fabales; family Fabaceae; genus Glycine; species Glycine latifolia. Next base: position 21,112,868 of record CM023955.1, read on the forward strand.
AAATTTAAGGTTCCCATAGACGGTGCCAATGTTCTGTTTTCACAAACAGGGATATCTAGCAAAATTGCTAATACGTTGATATTGGACCAAAACTCTCTCTAAGGTATTTACGGGAAAAATATCTCTGGGGATGTTGATCACTATGCACGTTAATACCAACCAATGGAGGTGCGGTTTGTGCACAGTGACAGCTAAAAGAGAGAGGGTTTAGAATGTCTCACCTTGTAGGTTTAACCCCTTATTTATAGAGATTACCTCTAGGGTTTGTTGCTGTCATATCTAGGTTAGAATCAGTAGTTGAGATCCTCTTGGATGCTGTTGAGATTCTGACTTAGACTGTTTCCTCTTAGCTGTTAGCCCTTCTTGGACCTTCTATAATATGGACCTTTGTCAGGTCCGTAACATGATGTATTTTCACAATTCCATTGTAAGATATAAGAACTTCTAAAAAGTGCCAGGTGGGGCATTTAACTACTAGACCAACAAAATTGATTTGGTATATATCAGCGAAGTTTTATTTATATATCATGCACATATTTTTTATATATTTAATATATATCAAATCATATGGTTCATATATCGAGTCATATGGTTTAATTAGTGATGTATTAGTTAAATCATTGACTCAGTGATTCAATATTTTAACCAGATTAATTGTTGATTTAGTTTTTAAAACTAAGATTATACCAATGCCAATAATATGCCTCTGGCATTCATAGCCTGCATTTGTGAGAAGATTAAAAGAATGCATTGTCATGTGAAGAGTAAAAAATTAATGAGGTAATATCAATTTAAGTCGAATACATATAAAAAATCAAAAGGTTCAAATTTGGTAAAATACCTTCTAATGGTCTTGTAAATAATTTTCTCCTCAAACCAAAAATAAATTAAGATGGATTAAAAGCTGCTCAGGTGTAGGATGAAGCACAACCTGAATCCTTTTTGAAGGCTGACACATGACAGCATGATGCACTTTCCTCCTTAGCAACTACTTGCAAATCCATATGCCCCGTTTTCTGAATTACTATAATCGCATGTACTCTAATTAGACAAATCCATGGTAAAATGAATCAAAGCCATAGTTATAATGTGACTCAATCTAGAATCATAATGCAGCCGAAAATTATCATTAAGAAGGAATCCACAATGCATAATTTCACCTACAACTTTAAGGAAAGTGCTTCAAGTGGCACTTTAGTTGGTCTATGTTATTTGCTCTACGATATTTTGTTTTGATGTATGGATTACCTGATCTGTGATGAGTACTTGTGACTCGTAAACACATTATAAACAGGGTACGAATGTTTGAGATTCCTATAAAATTTTAAAAATATTCATTTTGTTTTTATAAATTTTTTCGTAATAATTTTTTTCTTATAATTAAAAAAAATAAAACACATTTTTATTGGTTCTCAGTAATAACTCCGTTAAATGATTTTCTAATATGATTAACCGTCATAATAACTTTATTTCTCTACCTTCTCAAGCACACTCAAAAGAAATTAAAATTTATTGTTGTTTAATCTTCTCACATAATCTCATTAGGTAATGTGAGGAAATTGAACGCTAGAAAGGAGAAGGTCTTACCCTTTAGCAGTTTTTTAGCCATCATAAATTATTTAATTCATTTTGGAAGTTTTAGTCATCACAAATTGTTTAAATCATTTTTGGAGTATTAGACGTAAGAAATTATTTAATTCATTTATATCAAATTATACGTGTAAGTCCGTTAGCCATGTCAAATTACTATCTAATGGAATAACCACTTAGGACCAATAAAAATATGTTTTATTTGTATAAAGACAAAATTAATATAAAACATTTATGGAAACAAAATTAACACTTTTCAAATTTTACAAAGACTTTAAACATATTTGAGTAAATTACACTCGCATCCCCTGCATTTTCACAAATTGCACCCGATATTCCTCCATTTTTATACATTACTTTTATCCCATTTTGATAACGTATTTAAGTAACATCAATTGAAATATTTGAAGTAAATTACACTTGCACTTTTCTCAAATTACACTCGATATCATCCATTGAATCTCACTCTAACGGACACGCCAAGGTTGTTAATGTCATGGCCTCGACGGTGCTAGTGTCAAGGGAACCAGACATAGCGGTGATGGTGAATGAAGCTACAACAAGGGACAAGGAGGTGGATATGGCGGTAGCGGCAACTATGGTGGTGGTGGTTGCTCAGGCTAAAATGGGTGCACCCGAATGCCGTGTTGGTGGGCGAGGAATGAGGAGAAGAAGGAAGTAGTGGTGGTAAGTGAAGAGAGGTTGTTGAAGAAGAGGAGATTTTGTAAAAAAAAAATGTGATTTTGAGGAAGAAGATGATGATATTTTAAACATAAATTTTTATTAAAAGTCATGTGACTAGCATATGTCTACTTTTTGTTAAATTATTAAATGGTATTTAGAAGGGGGAATAGCTAGTGTAATATGAGCTAAACAATTAAGAGATTTTTTTAAGATACAAAAAAGAAAGGTATTGAATACAATTTGATAAAAAAAACAATGAATGTGAGTATAATTTACTCAAAAAAATATTACCAACCCAAAATAGCAATGAATCTGAAAAGCAACAGATAAGCATTTAAATTAAAAAACAACTCAGAATATGCACAATGAATAATAACAACAACAAAAGAAGAAAACAAATAAAAACACGTAAACAGAAAGTCGTCCGACGGCGCTTCACGGCCATACACAGTGGAGCGAATTTTTGAGGTAAACAGGTAAACAAATAAAGAAGAAAACAAATAAAAACAGGTAAATAGGTAAATGTTGCCATTTCTACTGAATTTTTGAGGCATGACCAAATTTAATGAATGTCACTAATCAAGCCTTTTTCTAGGCCTCACTAATCAAGCCTAAATAAAAAGCAAATGAAGTTTTCAGAATGCGTATGTTTATAATTATAGGGTGTCATTTGTTTAAATAGAAGAAAAACATAATATATAACATAAAATTAAAAATTATTATTCTGTCTATTTATTTTTTGAAACACTGCATATTGAAATATAAAAGTTCACATAATTAATACAAACAATGGCTATTGATATTCAAAAGATAAATAGACGAAATTAACAATTCATGCAGATATAAATTAAAGGCAAAAAAGTTATGCAAATATAATGAAAATATTAAGTAAATAATGTTTTACATTGAATTACTAATTTAGCCTGCATTTATTCGTCAAAATGATATCAACACCTACTTCTTTATATATATATAATAAAGATATTAAAACCAATAGACTTCTAAAAGTTTAATATCAGAAGACAATTTTTTGTTGACAGAATTTCAAAATTTAATTAAAATTCAAAAGACTAACCAACACTTGAAAAAAAAAAAAAAAAAACTCTTTGAGACATTAGAGGTATTTTCGGAATCCTAAAGAAAAGATGGGTGATGTGTTTAGAAAAAATGGGCAGTGTAATATATATATTTTTTTCAAATAAGTGGAATTGTTTCAGCTTAATCAATAGTTTCATATTCGAGTTTATGTTTGCAATTATGTCAAATACTTAAAAGGAGGTAAATTTTGCCACTCATTGAATAATCTTACCCGATTTGAACATTTTCTCCAATGGAATTTTCCCTCGGAGATTAAACAAATGATTTGGTATTTCACCCTACAGGTGTCACAAATTAATTTGGCTGCTAAAGATAAAAAGTAAGAGAAGTTATCACATATTATAGAATTTTACTCAGAATGAAAAAGAAAGACAACTTAAAAAGAAAATAAAATCTTACATTGATCAGTTGTCCATGCGCGCGCACGTTCAAAAGACCACAAAGGGAGAGTGACAAAAGGAGAAGGAGCATGAGAAGAAACAAGAATGGGGTGATAATAGGTAAACTATAATGGGGTATGAAGTTGATAATTCACTAATTTGAAGGTATTTTCGGAATAGAAAAAAAAGATGGATGATGTGTTTAAAAAAATAGGTGGTGTATTATATTTTTTTCCTTCCAAATGCTATTACAAGGGCAAAAAATTTAATTTATTGTAGTTTTAAAAAATAATTACCAAAATATTGCAGTTCAAAACCTATTTACAATTGTATAGCAATTAAACGCGTCCAAATGAAACGTGACTAATCACATCCAAGCTCCACGTGATTAAACACGTCCATATAGGACGTGACCTAGCCCCAAACACGTCCATATAGGACGTGACTTTGCTCCCGTATTTAAATCCCCTTTTCAGCCATTTGAACCATTTGTGCATTCTCTCCATCTCCCTAGCTTGAGTTTCTCTGGCTTTTCTCAAGGTTCGAGTGTGTGTTTGAGATTTTTTTTTTGCAGCGAAGCTCTGTCAGTCAAGTAAGTTTTGCTCTAATATGACTTAGGTTTTATGACATACATTTTTCTTAGTTAGTTACGTAGGTTATGACCTAGGTTTTCATTAGTTAACTATGTAGGTTATCACCTAGGTTTTAAATAGTTAGTTACGTAGGACCTAGGTTTTAATTAGTTAGTTACGTAGGTTATGACCTAGGTTTTAATTAGTTGGTTACGTAGGACCTAGGTTTTAATTAGTTGGTTACGTAGGACCTATGTTTTAATTATGAAGGTTATGACCTTGTTAGTTTTACGATATTGTTAGTTAGTGAGTTAGGTTATCATTATTTTTTAATTATCAATGTATGTATATTGTTAGTTTTACGATATGCTTATAGATTTTTATGTGTTACAGGCTTGACCGTGCTCCTGTCAACCATATTTCTGCCATCTTTCTGCTTTTGTAGTTGTTGGTGATATATAAAAAAATGTCTAGAGATGGTGATTTTGTTCGTGTTGTTTTATATCATAATGGTAGCAAAACTGAGAGCCGATGTGGTGTTGTTTTTGAAGGAGAAAAAAGGGGAACACGTATCAAGCGCAATTCAACCATTGACTAATTGCATGGAAAAATCATTCAAAAGTTAGGTCTGGAAGGTAATCAATGTATTAGTATGGTGATTGCAAGAATATGGTCCGATGATAAATATATCAGCATGAAAGTAATTGACGATGAAGACGTAGAATTTGTAATATGTGAGTTCTTGAACCAATCAAGGAAAAACTTCTTAGAGTTGTACGTGGATTTTGTTGGAGTAGAGGATGTGGCTTTACCAATGAGGTCAGTTGAGTTCAATTATTCTCCTGGAGCATCAGCATCTGCTGCTCCAATTGTTAATTTGTCTATGGAAGATGAAAATGACCCTACTTGGATTATGGATGACGATATCGACGATGACGATGATGAAAACATCGCAATGGAAGATCGTCTTCTTGCCGAGAATGCAAGTGCTTCGGACAATGATGAGGATGATGGTCGAAGCGCAACTCAAATACAAGTACATTACCCAGTGGTGAGAGAGCATGAAACCCAACCACAAGTGGATGCAGGGGAGTCTGAATTACCGCAACAATGTCAAGGTATGTTAGGGTTATTTACATATATGTTTGTTTATTTTTTATGTATTTATTTGTAATAAAAATGGAAATTGCACATGTAGGCGAGGTTAATAACGCTTTTTGGGATGGAATCCCACATTATACATACATTGATTGGGATCATCCGAGTGAAGAAGATTCTGGCACTAGATCAGGTTCAGTTGAGGGTCCATGGGTATTAGGGAATAAGTTGTTTCTGAAACAGGAATTTGCATCAAAAGAAGATGCGGAAATGACAATCAAGCGGAACCTCATGAGGGAGCATCAGGAAGGTGTTGTGGTTGAAAGTACGCCGACAAAGTTAAGCATGAAATGTCGTGCGCATGATCAGAATTGTCCGTGGAGGGTTAGGGTAATGAAACCAACGTACAGTCAAAGATGAGTGGTCACCAAATGGGTGGGGATCACATCTGCTTAAATGATCGCATTTCCCAGGACCACAGACAACTTGATACTAATGTTATTGTTTCACTCGTACTAGGTAAGTTATTGGATGAAATGATAATGATGAGAATTAATGATTTTATTGTTATTATTATTATTATTGTTAATGATAACGTGATTATTATTTTATTATTATGGATGATCAAGCATGATCCATCATGTTCAATTGGACTCATCCAGGAAAGGATAACTCATTCATATGGATACAAAGTTTCATACAGAAAGGCATGGTATGCAAAGCAGAAGGTAATAGCAATTATTTACGGTGATTGGGAGGAATCGTATGCATTTTTGCCAAGGTGGTGTGAATATATGCTTCACTTTTCACCAGGTTCTGTTTATCAACTTCAAACAAGAAATCATTATGTTGCTCATAGAATCGTTCATGGAAAACGCGTGTTTGAGCGCATTTTTTGGACCTTCAGACAATGTTGTGAGGCTTTCAATTTTTGTAAGCCGGTTATTCAAATTGATGGCACTCATTTATATGGAAAGTACAAAGGAAAATTGTTGGTTGCCACAGCTCAGGATGAGAATAATGAATGTTTGCCTCTTGCATTTGCTGTTGTTGAGGGTGAGACCTTGGAAGCTTGGGAATTCTTTATGGATAACATTCGCTTCCATGTTACACAGAAGACAAATATTTGTCTTATTTCTGATCGGCATCAAAGCATATTGTCTACAGTTGAGAGGCACCGTGGGTGGCAACCACCGCATGCTTATCATGTCTTTTGCCTTCGTCATATTGCGAGCAATTTTAATCAAAAGTTCAAAAATGAAAATTTGAAGAAAGCGGTTATGAATTTAGGTATGGTTAAGAACTTCATCAATTAATTATGCATCTAGTTGTAAATTTTAATGTTATTAAATTTGTGTGCAGGTTATATGCCCTCTATTGTTCATTTTGAGGTAGCCTTTGCAAGTTTTCGTGATGTTAGTCCTGAGGTAGCAAACTGGATTGATGTCATCCCGAAGGAAAAGTGGACGCGTGCACATGATGTTGAGGGACGCAGGTATGGACATATGACTACAAATTTGGCCGAGTCTATAAACAGGATGTTAAAAGGTGCAAGAAACATGCCAATAACTGCGTTGGTTAAGCACACATATAGCAGATTGGTGGAATATTTTGTTTGCAGAGGGCAATCAGCTCTTAATGAATTACAAGGTCCTTCTCTTCATTGCAAAAATGTTGTTGCTATGTTGAAGGCTAATGAGACCAATGCTACTGCTCATTATGTTCGTACATATAATGTTGAACAATCTGTATTTGAGGTTGACGATGGTTACGACAAATCCTATTCGATAAACCTCGCTGAGCGGTTCTGTCAGTGTGGAAAATTTAAGGCGTTCAAGTATCCTTGTAGTCATGCCACAGCAGCAGCTTTACATGTTCGTCAGTCACCGTCACTATACGTGGATGACGTATTCCTTATATCAAGCTTGGTGCAAGCTTATTCATTTCCGTGGCAGCCTATTGGTAATGAGCAAGCAATTCCACCTAGTTCAGATCCAGTGGTCATACCTGACATGGCTATGTTAAGTGCAAAGGGTCGTCCAAAGTCAACTAGAATACATAATGAGATGGACGAAGTTGAGACTAGTCAAAGTGGTATTAGGTGTGGTATATGCAGATTGTGTGGTCATAACCGTCGTAATTGTCCTACTCGTCCAGCTACCTCATGATTTGTCGATGTTGTGAACAATGTTTTCTTCATGTTGTTATATTTCGTAGTGAACATCTGAATTCAATGTATGTTAACTGTTTTAGCATGAACCAAACGACAATAAGTTTAACAATTACTACTATTAGGAGACAATAAGTTTTCATCGCAAATATTACGAGATAAATAAATGTCCATCACATATATAGGCGACAACAAATGTCCATCACAAATATATAAAATGTCCTTAGTAATATAGGCGATAATAAAATGTCGGCAATGAAAAAAGGTTTAACAATTACCTACGGAAATATAATTAAGGAAACCAATATCATGAAAAACAAAATATCAAGTCTATGAAGGAGGAGGCCATGGTACATGACGCGCCTGGCGATCTGGCAATCTGCGTTTACCACGTCCACGCGAAAACTGTTCAGCAACATGATATGGAGTTGGACTGTCCTCGACCGGCATCTGTGCAGCATAGTCATCGTCAAAATTTATGTGGGCACAAGGATCTACATTATCATCATTAATAAAATGAGTGCCCTAACTACTGCTCCCAGCCTGGTCCCCGAATGGCATCGAGACTGGACTAACATGGTACGCATGCTGGCCTTCTGTGTCCATCTGTGGGGGCTCTGGCCGATAAAATGTCTCATCCTGTGCCTGCGTAGGGTCGTAATATATCCGATGAACACCGTACTCATAACCAATGAAGGGTGGCCTTATCCATCCACTCGTGCATGGCCTGGGTGCATGAATAGGCTCAGGAACTGGTGTAATAGGTCGTCGACGGCGTCATAACTCTCATCCCTCTCTAGCACGACGCCGAACATCGATGGATAACTGTGGCTCCTCCGGAAGCTGCGTCTGCGGTACCTCTGGCCCTGCCTCCTCCAGCCGAGCGGACTCTCTAAAAACAGCAATCAGACGACCTATTTCGTCATGTACATAGTCCCTCCCATGACTCTCAAATTGCTCAGCCGACGTGACAAAATACAAATTTTCTAGACCATCAACCTATAAGTCACAACATAATTACATCAACAACAAATGCCAATAATGGTAAAAACAATATTGCGACTAAATGACTTACACAACGCGCTAATTTGGCACCCCACTTTGTCACATATCGTTTGCCGGAAAGTCTGTACCACACCATGTACTCATGGTTCGGTGACATCAGACCATGTATTGCAGGAGACACTTCAACATGTTCAGCTCTCCTATTCCATCTCTGAATAAATTTTCTCAGCTTCCGAGCACAATTTTCCTGGCCTTTACCCCGAAGGGTATAATCATGAACACCTTTCAATTTTCCCGCCCTGTGAGGTATTGGTTGATCCCGCCTGAATTGTCTCATGCATCTATCAGGATGTGAAAACTCAGCAACGTGGAAACAAATAATAGGCATCCTAGCCATCCACAAATACTGTGTCTCAGCAGATGCACCCAGAAAATCGTAATCACCATATGGTTACCAAACCACCTACACAATTAAATCATATATACAAGTCAATTACATATCCACTTGCATTTAAAATACACATATTTCATTTAAAAAGCATACCTCATCTCTAGTTAGGCTATCTAGCCTGTCTCAATGCCAACTCACTGGGTACACACGGAAGCGACGACTTAGAGCATTGAATCTAATACCCAGATTAAACATCCAATTGTTAATTGTAGTCCGCATAAATACATGCTCATTCAAGTAATACAAAATAAGCATACCTGTGTCCGAAGTGGTGGTCTGGCTCAGACGGAGCAGGCAATGGGGGAGCAATTGATGGAAATCTGAGCCACGCCCAAATCTGAAGCAAAACAGTGCAACCACCAATGTCTTTCCTATCAGGGTCTGTGCATTCGCACAATTGTCTAAACAAGTGTGCCAGAACTGCAGACCCCCAGCTATAGGAACCAATATCAGCAAAGTCGCCAACAAGTAAGGCGATGTAGCGACATCCTACTACGGTCCCCCCCGATCTGTCGCAAAGGATCCAAGATCCTAACATCCATGCGATGTGAGCCTTCGTGAAGTATATCGCATTCTGAGGGTTACCAGCAACTGCATCCCAAGAAGAATACACTCTATCGAAATATGACAACCTCAAACTACTGATGGATAACTCCTCATTCGGATCAGGACCGTTACCAAAAACCTCATTACACAACGCTACCCAATCTGCGTAGGTTTGTTCGGTAACGGCTTGCCCATCAGTAGGCAATCCTAGAATATCTGCAACATCTTGCAAGGTAATCGTCATCTCACCCTGCGGCATATGGAAAGTGTGTGTCTCCGGCCTCCACCGCTCAACCATAGCACTGATTAGACCAGCATCCACCTGAAAAATTACAAAAAGGTAATCAATTTTTAACTTTAATATTCACTATGATTGAAACCAACAATTTGAACATTAAAATTTCAACACATTAAACATAACAGTATTCATAAATCGATACCTGCATAAACTTCATACGAGCCACATGTAAGAAACCAGCCTCAGCCAAATACTGTGCGACTACGGGCAAAATATCGTCTGGTGGAGGTCCACGACCCCTACCTCCACGTCGAATCCTTAGCTCCCTCATTGTCTCGTCATTCCAAACTGCCTGTGAAATATGAGTACGTTGCCTACGCCTCCTAAGTACATCCCATCTGTATGGTCCAGGGAGAACATGCATCGTGGGATCGGTAGGCTCATGCTCACGGTCAGAAGCAGAACGAGGTGACTCAGACGATGATGACTCGGCCATAATAATATGCTACACATTTTATAAAAATACATTATGTCTATTTTACGTAGGTCTTTAATGATAACCTAGGCCATAACCAAAGTCACTAACTAGTAATATTCTAACCAAATAAATAACCAAAGTCACTAACTAGTAATATTCTAACCAAATAAATATATATCTTAGGTACGTCCATCATAAAACCTAACTTCTAACAAAAATAGCCATAAAACCTAAGCCATAAAACCTAGGTCACTAACTAATAATATTCTAAGAAAAATAGCCATAACTTATGTAACCTAGGTCGTAAAACCTACGTAACCTAGGTCATACCTTATGCCGCCACTAACTGATAATATTCTAACCAAATAAATATATATCTTTACCCTCATTTTTTGTTGGTTATAACCTGCGTATCATAACTTACGTAACTAAATAATGGTCATAACCTACCTAAGTAACTAATGAAAACTTATGTCACCAACTAATACTAACCTAAACCCTAAACCAATGTAACCTAGGTAATCACCTTACACAGGTTCTTAATAATAAGCTAATTCACTAACTAATAGTATTGTAATATAATAAATCTATCACACTAAACAACTAACCATTTCTAATAAACCTAAGTCACTAACAATTTTCTATATCAATAATAATTATCTAACACAACAATATAACATATTTCATATCATTTAAAAAACATATTTCAGCAAGACTTACTTGAGTGACAAAGCGACAGAGCTTCGCTGCAAAAAACACTCAAAGCTACCTCCTACTCTAGAGAGAAGGCAGAGAAACTAAACTTAGAGAGATGAAGAGAATGTGCAAATGAGGATTTTGGCTGAAAGGGGTATTTATGGGTGTAGCAAGGTCACGTCCTATATGGACGTATTTGGGGCTGGGTCACGTCCTATATGGACGTGTTTGGAGCTAGGTCACGTCCTATATGGACGTGTTTAATCACGTGGAGTTTGAACGTGATTATTCACATTTCATTTCGACGCGTTTAATTGCTATACAATTGTAAATAGCTTTTGAACTACAATATTTTGATAATTATTTTTTAAAACTACAATAAATTGATTTTTTTGCCCTCTTACAAGATACTGTTTTCTTTTTTCTTTATAGGAGTGTTGTAATTACCTAATCTCTTGATGTTGATCAATATGTTTTAATCCCCTCAAAAAGTTTATTCATTTTTAAGTAGGTCTTGTACTTAACAAGAATAATGTAGTTTTTGTCTCTTATCAAGAATTAAATTACATAATTTTTTAAAGACTAATCCCACTTACTATTGGGGTGTCAATAATCCCACTTTAAGTCAAAGTCTCGTTATATTTAGTTGGAAAGAGAGACTAAAATTTTGATATAAAAAAAGGGGTATAAAGTCAAGTTTGGTTAAGATAGTAAAATCAATGCGATGAAGACATATGCTGCTGTCTCCCATCTTAAGATACGTACTTTTAATTAAACCCTGGTACCCACCAGGTAAAGGGGATGAATTTTCTGTTCACACCTCTTTATGCAACAGACATGTAATGTTAGGCACGTGAATTCAAGTGCAAAATTGCATAAGACAAGGCATTTCAAACAAACAAATATATAATGACATCTCTTAAGTCACAACCGTAGTAAAAAATGGCACCTTGTGTGATGTGAAGTCACAACTAACCGCAGGCAATGTTTTGACCAATATTTGCTTATGTGTTTCAAGTATTCCTTCAAAGGGAATCACCTACTCATCAACCCCCTAACACTCCTCCCACGTTGCCTTTCTCTACATCTTTTATATTTTCAACTCTTTCTCATAACCAAAGATCAATTGAAGCAATGAAACATACATTAATTAAATTGGAATGCAAAAAAAGCTTCAAGGTGCCTTTCTACTTCTCTTTCTTGCTATCTTGGTATGTTTGTATAAGTCATGCATATTCACCTTATAAAGTTTAGGCTTAAGCCATATATATAGCTAATCAATCCCTGCATGCAACTAATATATGCTCAGCTTTCTAGCTAGATGATGACATGAAGGAGTTTTAGTGTCAGAAATTTAGAAGGCTTGACAAATTAATGATTCAAGGGCAGCTAATATTCAAAATTGCAATATATCTCTGAAGTATAAGTACAGGAAGACAGGTACTTGGTCAATTATTTATTTAATTTATGATTCACAATAATTTGAACATTTTAATTAAGTAGATCCACTTTCTCTGAAGTATATATGCATCTGTGTGTTTGTTGTCTGTGGTGTATAAGTATATTCTGATCCTTCTGATCAAACACTGAAATCTGCAGGCTCAAACTCTCCTCATAACCAGGGGATAATACATATGTTTGTTCTTTATTTAGTTTCAAAAGGAAAAAGAAAAAGAAAAAGAAAAAAAGCTGCTGTTTTCTTTTCTCTTGACATCAAACAGCAAAGTTGCCAAAAGTTGTGAGTATAAGAAAGGCAAATGCTAAATACTTTTTCCTTTTAATATTTTAACCAGTCCTAAAAATACTAATTAACAAAATCCTATGAAAAAAGCATTTTCTGAAATTAGGAAACTAATCAACCGAAAGTATCTAATTTTAATTGGGTTTAATGAAACTTCAGTATAATAATCATTTTTAATTTCTTTATAAATTAACTAATTGATTCTTGTATAAAAAAAAATTGCGGGAGTATAACGAAGAAATAAGCTGAAATTGATCCACAGGTCTCAAAAGCTAGACAAAAATGTGAAAAATACAAGTGTTATAATTTTGTGTATGTCCTTCTGAAAGACGTGGCACCAAATGCCTGCTTTGAACAGTGTGGCATGCAATGGCTCTAAAGTACAGGGGCTGGAGCTGCTACACCATTCTCTCTTTCACTTTCATACACGATAACATATAAGCTGATGGACGTAGTTCATTAGGGTTTAATTTTGTTGGTGATTTTAGTGTCATCAATGGATTTTAGTAGTAATGTGA
>CM023955.1:21131132-21182288 GCA_013407115.1 Glycine latifolia
AAAACTCCTATATAAGGAGTCATTTGGCCTCAGATTTATAAAAATACAAAAATCATACTTTCTCTCTACATTCCTGATCTGTTCTCTATTGCCAGAAGCAGATTGTTCTTCAAGAATTATCCCAACAAGGATTTCGTGAACCCAGGCAAGAACAGGGTCGAAATACTTTGTTCGGAAAGTGTACGAACACGATTCTTTGAAGTTATCCAGGATTATCATACCCAAATTTCTAACAAATTTCACGTGTCACCTTTCTCACAATGGCCAACAAATTATATGAAAACATCTCACTTTCATGTAATACTCCCCACATATCTGCTAGTGAGAAAGGCTTGGTAAACAAATCAAATTCCACTTACACTCAGCCAGTCAGGTAAAAGTACATAAATAATTTATATTCAATATTGTTTATTTTAATTTATGTTTAAATTAGAGGGAATGCAATAAGAATAATCCATTCATTCCTTATAAAGATCACTTAAGCTTGAATTTTCAAGATGGAGCTAGCACTTATAAGTAATAGGATTAAATATGTTTTTAGTATCATATTTTTGTTGAATCTCGTTTTTAATCTCCAAATTTTACATAGTGTAATTTAGTTCCTAAATCTTATAAAAATCTTATTTTAAGTACCTACTCACAACTTGAAGAGAAGTAAGCCCAAGAATTAAAAATACTTTTTTATTTATAAAATTCAAGAACCAAATTGCATAAACTAAAAATAATATTCAATAAAAATACAGGAATTAAACATATTTTACTGTAAATAATAATACTCAAGTGTTCCTGAGGATACAGTGTCTTTCTTTCTATGTTAATTTCTTAATTTTGTAGACTTTTAGTTGTTGGAAAAGTCTACATGCATGTCTGCATGTCAAGAGAACAGAAAGTACACTACCCACATGTTGATTTAAATTTATAAATGCATTATTGACTATATATGTGTTGATATATAAATATATATCAAGTTTACTGATCGATGAATTGAACACTTCAATATAAAATCTAATTAAAACTCTAAAATTACACATATAGGTTTATCCAAGTATTCTTGATGACGAATCATTCTTGTGAAAAGTGAAAGAAACTTGCTATTTTGTTTTCCTGCTTTAACAACGTTAAGTAAAGAATTGATGGCTAAAACTCATGATACCCACTACCTTTTTGTCTTCTAGTGAGGGTTGTTGGAATCATATAGTTTTTTTTAGTTATTAATTATCATCATGATAATTATTATTGATGTTTGCACTAATGGTATTTTTGAGTTTGAGACTTGAGGGTTTTGAATCTATGCATTAGATTTTTATGTGCTGCATGTGCCTTTTAGCAATGTACATTGTCTTGCATTTTACACATTGATGCTTTCAACATAGACCAACACATCAAAGTATATGCAAAATTCTGCTTTAAGTGCAACAAATTTCTTAATCATGTCTTAGCTTTTACTTTCATTATCTTTAATTCCTTCATAATGATATCTTTTTCAATCCGTGGTCCCTAATCCGAAGAATTTTTAATTACCCGTGAAGGACAAGGTAAAGAGTGTGACCTCTATGAGTTTGATTTTGACATTTAAGGCAAAGGAATCCATATCCTTAAAGATTGTTTCCATGCTTGCAAGTGACATTTTGTTCCCTTCAGCCCAAATCAAAGCATTGTTTTCCCACATTGTGAGAGAAAAAAAGTTGTTTAGGGCTTAAGTTGTTAATCAATTGGAATCGCATTACTGATCAATGAACCAATGAGGCTGTTAATACTTGCAATTTAAGCTACAATGAAAGACACAATACCACCAAACATGAACTTGAAATTAAGTATTCTCCTTTTTAAGCTCTACCCACTTCAGAAAACTCGCCAACCCAATGTACCCTCTAGAATACAGTTTTATGTTGTTACAAAAATAACACCCAACTAAAGTAATTTCACCTTAGAAGATACGACTCTCTCTCTCTCTCTCTCTCTCTAGCTCTCTCTCTCTCTCTATATATATATATAATTTGTTTTTTTGGGAATAGGATTTAGTGTCCAATAGTACTATTGTACTTACTAAATAACGACGAAGATCATGTCTTTAATTTTTTTGGCACATTGAATTAATGATGTTGACACTAACTCTTGTAGTAACGGTACATGACAAATTCTTCTATGGAGTCACACCGTAACATGTAGAAGGCCAAAATTAAAAACTTTTTTTGGGACCCAAGAGCGGTTTAGTCCTTTTTATGGCAAAATCGTCATCGGTACATGCAGGCTATTGTCTATATATATGTACAGTATTCGACCCTATTGGATCCTCGGTACAGCTGCTAATGTTCTGTCCTACAAGGGATATAACAAAATGAAAAATAATACAAAGACATTAAGAAACAAAAATCCTCACATACGATATTTTTAGTGGGTAAACTAGTAGTTTGCAAATTTCATTCCGAGAAAAGAAACAGTATCTGTTTGATTAAATATCCATAATCAATTCTTCTTATGTTTGTACATAAGATAAATTTGAACACATCTTAATTTTGTTTAGCAATTGATTCAAAATTAATTTTATTCAATTTTAAAACAATGGGTCCACAATGTTTAAGTCATAATTAATTAAGAATTTGTATCTCCTTTCTAAAATTGCATTACATTTGTTTCTCTTTGTTTTGTGATTAGACCAAAGAAGAAAAGGAATACAAACCAATCAAATGAGAAAATCCCCTTTCATCTTTTTTCTTCTTTTTGGAAACGCTTGCCTGTTAAATAGACAACACATCCAAAAGT
This sequence comes from Glycine latifolia, assembly GCA_013407115.1. Classification (NCBI taxonomy): domain Eukaryota; kingdom Viridiplantae; phylum Streptophyta; class Magnoliopsida; order Fabales; family Fabaceae; genus Glycine; species Glycine latifolia. Next base: position 21,133,896 of record CM023955.1, read on the forward strand.
TCAGCTTATCAAAATGTTTCTCATTTCAATTCTAATAACTTTTTTTTTTGGTGGCCATTTTTTACCACATAATATATATTAAAAAAATAACCTAAAACCTCAACATAAACATACACCGCTAAGAAAGTGTTTTTTTAAAGACAAAAATAATTGGATAGATTATTTATTTACATTCTGATATTTTATTAACTTTAACTACATTATTGATTAAGTTTAAACTTAATTAAGCAAAACGAAATGAAATGAAAATTGTTGCAGTTATAGAGTTATAGGTTAGTTCCTATTTATTAAAACTAGTCCTAAGCAGCATATATTCCCTCCAAAGTGGTAGAACTAGGACTAGATTCTACCTAGCAAAAGACAAAGAATCAATGGAATTTTCAATCCGTTTTTTCTATTAGAATCTAACCGTACCTTACGAGTCACAGTGTCCTCTGCCTTTGGATTGTGGGTCACTTTCTTTTGGGGTGACCTAGTTAACATGCTTTTGAGCTTTTTCCATTCATTCCATGTCAAACAAGTGATTAGGTAACTCTCACTCACATCACTGCAATGTGCAATTTATTTGAGAAGCAGAAAGAATAAAGAATCACCAAAGCTCTTTATTACACTCAAATTGTGTGTCAAGGGAATCTAGCTTAGTTGGTTGACTAAGGTGTATGAATTGTTGTAAACCTATGACAGCACACAAATTGTGTTGAGTCACCGAGGTTCAAAGAATTTGTGTCACTGTTCATCATCAATGGCCACACTATACTACCACTGATTGTGTTTTAATTCTCATCTTCCATATACAAAGGTGTTGCATAAATCCTCTGTCTTTTCTTGGTGGCAAGTTCCTGTTTCAACCACTACTTATATTATTGCCACTCACTGAAACACCACCATTCCACTGACACAAAGAGCTGATTTTTTTTTTTTTCTCGTGTTGTTTTTCTTGTTTTATTCTTTGATCTATTGTCTCGCTTTTGAGACTCCATTTTCAGCACAAGAACCATGAAACAAGAGTCACTGGCATCACCACCGCCATCGTCACTACCACAACCAACAATAACAACAAAAAATGTGATAAAGATTCAGAACAGTTTGATTCCATCACGGTTAAGACTTCCTTCGAAGTACAGAGAGCCTCCGAAGACTCCACCAGAGATTGTCAACAATGGGGTGGTGTCAACGCCATTGAGGAGAGCCAAGTCCGTGACTCCAGAGTTGAAGCACAATTCAAGGATCAAAAGGGGTCTTTTGCTGAACAAGGCCAAACCCAATGAAGAGGTTCTGGGAATAACGCAGAGGGGTAGGGAAGTTGAAGAGGCTAAGGTTGTTTCTCGTTCCGTTAGGCCTCATGCTGTGGAACAGTTTTCTAGGCCAAGAAGTGGAGTTGGAGATTTTGCTTTTAAGAGGGATAAGGACGACCCTGATGGGAAGAGTGAGAAGGAATTGATGGAAAAGCTCGAGGCGAGTGAGAGTTTGATTAAGAATCTGCAGTCTGAAGTGCTGGCTCTGAAGGCTGAATTGGAGAAAGTTAAGGGCTTGAATGTGGAGCTTGAGTCTCACAACAGGAAACTCACTGATGATCTTGCTGCTGCTGAAGCAAAGTTGGTATCTTTGAGTGGCAATGAGAAGGTTAGAATTGAAATCTTAATGGGTTTGTTATTTGTTATAATATGCTTAAGGAAAAAAATTGGAATTTCGGAATGTGAGCTGCTTCTTCTCTTTAATTGTTGCTTCCTTTTTACTTTTCATAATTTCTACTACCGCATGTAAAAATTCATGATGTTAAAGGTTAATGCATACAAATTAAGTAGAATTTAATATGGGTAAAATATTAATGTATTTAGAATACCTTATATTAAATATAAGAGGTAAATGTGGCTTGTTTTATGTTGAAATGCTTTTTAGATACGTTGTCACTTGCAAGTGTAGAACTTTCTTAAAGATCATATCTAATTATGTTAAATAGAGGCATATGTGGAAAAGAACTAATAATTAATAAGACTTGAAATTTGTAAAACATTAATAATTTTGGAATAAAAAAGAAGGCTAAAGTTTTGGAGTGGAGGTAGTAGTATGGTTAGTCCATTTATTGGAATCATCAAATTTGACTGGATTTTTCAGTGTTTTTGTACAATGATGCCGTACATCAGTTTAGTGGATAAGGGTTATCCATCAACTATGACTGCCTTAGAAATGAGTCTGTTTTTTGTTTTGGATGAAGGAGCCAAATGGAGAACATCAGAGCCTCAAGTTTAAACTCATTCAGAAACTCATTGCTGACAAATTAGAAAGGTCCATAGTGAAAAAGGAATCCATTACTGATGGAGGATTTGTTAAAGCATCAATTCCAGCACCAATTGCAATTCCTACCATTCCTGAGGTCACAACTATGAGGACAGGAAGAAAACCTACACGCAACTCGTGCCTGCCGCCACCTCCACCACCAATGCCACCATCAATCCCTTCTAGGCCTATAGCAAAAGCGAATAACACTCAAAGGGCTCCAGCATTTGTGAAAATATTTCACACATTAAAAAATCAAGAAGGGATGAAAAGCACAATAGGGTCAGGTAAACAGCAGAAAGCAGTAGCTGTCAATGTACACAGCAGCATTGTTGGAGAAATTCAAAACCGTTCTGCTCATCTTTTAGCAGTAAGCATTGTGCATCAAATTCAATTGGTGGTTATACAGTTATACATTTTCTGTCTTTTTCAACTTAAATATGCACAATTAGTGACTGGTTATGCTTTCCAGATAAGGTCAGACATTCAAACAAAAGGAGAGTTTATTAACGACCTTATAGAAAAGGTGGTAGAAGCGGCCTACAGAGATATTGAAGATGTCTTAAATTTTGTTAATTGGCTTGATGGTGAACTCTCATCATTGGTGAGTTTGTAGCAAAATTATTAATCCAGTGGACCAATTATTCTCCACAAATTAGGAAGCTGATTTATGTTAACTCATTGTCATTTAAGATAATGACACATCATATTTATAGTTTCCCTTTTGGTATGACATACATAGTTTTATTCCATTAAAATTTATAGTAGTTTTAAATTGTGGTGAAAAGGGTGTACATCCTGTTTCTAAAATCTGAAAATTGTACCGTTGAAGACTGAAAATTTAGTATTAGTTAATTCAGAGTAAAAACTTAGAGTTAGTGCTGATTTTTCCTTGAATGTCATACCCCCCTCCTGAGTTGTATTACTTCTACCATACTTTCCTTCTGATTTTGTTGGTACATTTGGTTTAAGCCTGGTAGATAAGGAAAGGTGGTTAAGCAGAAAAGCTTGAACTAATTGATTTTGTACTTGACAACGCACATGTATAATAAATTATCAGCAAAAGAGACATAATTACATTATGATTACCAAGAAGCAATTAAGTGTTTTAAGATGATGTTATGATCAAGTAGTACAACTGAAATGATGCTAATACCAGGTTGCTGTTGGTTTCATATTAGCTATGCATTCTGTTTTCTGCAGGCTGATGAGCGTGCAGTCTTGAAGCATTTTAATTGGCCCGAGAGGAAAGCTGATGCCATGCGTGAAGCTGCAGTTGAGTATCGCGAACTTAAATCATTAGAACAAGAGATTTCCTCCTTCAAGGATGACCCAGAAATTCCATGTGGAGCTTCCTTGAGAAAGATGGCCAGCCTATTAGACAAGTAAAGAAATAAATCAATATCATGTATTCAGTTATTAATGTTAAATATGCCAGGTTCATAGTTTGGAGGATACTAACTCTGTCTTATCCTCTGGTTGTGATAGGTCTGAGAGCAGCATACAGAGGCTAATCAAGTTGCGAAATTCTGCAATGCGTTCATATCATGAGTACAAAATTCCAACTGCTTGGATGCTTGATTCAGGAATCATGACCAAAGTATCCTTTATATGCTTTCTTTGTGAATGTGATAACAATAATGATACTTAGTAAACCTTGCATTTCTGATAAGAACTAAAGTTGTTGAAATTAGCCTGCTTAAATAGATATAATACTTAATGGCATGAACTGAGTTGTGAGAGCCTGAGTCATAGTTATGCACAATTTCCTTGCATTTACTTCTTCCCTCCAGATATTCCCTTACTAAGATCAAAATACTAACTGAATGATGGATATATTTCACTTTAGGATGTGTTAATCCAAATCTCTGGCAATTGTTTGCCCACAAATATGTCTGTTTGTTTTAGTGTTAAAAACGTGTCTATATGAATATTTACGCATCAAATACGTTAAAGTGACACAGAAGCAACTTGGATTTGCTTCAAGTGATGTGTGTCGCTTTTTTCTCAATGCTGTGCCAAACATGCACATACAGATTATGTATGTTTGAGAATTGAAAGTGAAATTTCCAATTTGCAGTTATAAAACTTGATTGGATGAATAATAAATATGCCATGTCTGCAGATAAAGCAGACTTCTATGACTCTGGTCAAGATGTATATGAAAAGAGTGACAATGGAGCTTGGATCCGCTCGGAACTCAGACAGACAGTCTAGCCAAGAATCCCTTCTTCTTCAGGGCATGCATTTTGCATATAGAGCTCATCAGGTATTTCTTACATAACTGTCTGCAAAACTCTGCATATTTTGTTGCCATCAAAATTAATTTCCCAACATTTCAACTTGAAAATGTTTATAAATGGCATATTAGAGTGCATGATCTTAAGTCGGATCCCTACACTGGAACAAATGCCATTTGCTTGTTTGAATGATAAGTAGGCTTTTTAGTACTACTGGATTGCTGTTTCATGCTTTGCAAACTTACTAATGATTTTGGAAGTTATGGAAAATGTATAACGCATTGATCATTTCTTGTCTTTGAATTATTTAACATTTGTTTTCAGAAGAGTATTGTCAATGCAAGACAGATCCGCAACCTATTTGCAACTTAAAAATTTGACATTTTCCGAACAATAGGAAGAAAAAGAAAGATACCTGGTTTTAACTAGATAAATTGAATATATATTTTTGTAAGCAAATTGAGAAAACCATATATGACTATAGAACACTGCATATGATGTAATTAGTAGCAATTAATTGGATCATCCTAACCCATTCCAATTCCCATATGAAATCAATCCATTTTCATAAAAGGCAAAATGATATCACTTAATGGAAGCCCACAATAGGGAATATTCTTACAGTTTTCATAATTAATGAGGCTGATTCACTTATCGTGGAATGTTTTTGTAGTTTGCTGGTGGTCTGGATGCAGAAACTTTGTGTGCTTTTGAAGAGATAAGGCAACATGTACCAGCACACTTGGCAGGTTCTCGAGAACTTTTGGCTGGCATAGCATCATCATGAGAGGCCTTTGATATGTTATACATTATTTTCCTTATGTCCAACGTTCAACAACATTAACCATTGGAAGAAATAAGAAGGAACATGAAGATATTCTGAAAAGAGTACATTAAATATAGTGGTTGAGCAAGTGAAGTGGCTAGTCTGCTACTGTTCAATGGTTTCAAACTAGCAGCTTCCCTCATCTTGCTATGGGGATAAAATCTTCACTCATTGAGCTTAAATAGTTTGCGCCCCCCCCCCAACCCCCAAAGTTAGACCCCTCTACTTTCTAATTATGTAACAACAAGAAGCTTTGCATGTATAGGTGCATATAATTAACTTCTACTGAGTACTGAGGTTCTGTAATAAACTAAATTTTTTCCAGTCATGTTATTGAAAAGTAAAGTTCCAACTATTCAAAGACTTCATTACCAATGAATTTTTCATAAATTCATCTCTTATATTAGATTCGATTAACTCTTCTGTTTTTTTAATGATTGAGTAGCAACACTCTTAACTTACAAAACTCGTTGAATTCAACTTGATTGAAGATAAACTACGATGTTAATTTAACACATCTACATACTTAAGTTTGAATAGGTTGTTTCTAATCGTGTTAAAGGCATTAAGAAACTCCTAAGGACCTTTACTCCATACGTATTACTTTATTGTGGAAACACATTTTGAAGTTTTAAAACTTGGAAGTATCAATTCTCTTGATTACTAATAAATTATTTACGGGTCTTAAGGCTGCTTGAAAACTTCAATTTTCAATAAGATAATCAATTATGGCTTAATTACAATTTTTTGTCCTCAACTTACCAATTTTATTTGAATATTGTCCTCAACATTTTTTATGGTACATTTTGCCCCCAAATTTTTAAATATTACAAATTTTATCTTTTGTCATATCTCCTTTAAATCCCAAATGGTGCTCATATTCTCTAGTATTTTTCAGTTACTACCTCGCTTTCCAGCTTTTAGTTAATTTCCTCAAACTTGGTCATTGTCAACGAATGCATAGATTCATAGTATTTTGAAATTGCTTCTTAAACTACACGTTCGGCAATGACAAGACAGTCCAACAACATTTGTAGGCAAGAAAAATAATATTTGTTAGTTACACTATCAACAATGAATGCACAACTTACTTAGTATACAATATTCGAACAACTACACCAAAGCATCACTTGGTATATATATATATATATATAAATGTTTGAACACTAACACCAAAACATCACTTATTATATGATTTTTGAACACTAAAACCAAAGCATCACTTAGAATATATATCCGAGGCCAATCACTGCTTCACTGTCATTTCCATCACTTATTCATTTTTGGCCAAAGAAAAGGTAGCAAACAAGAACGAAGGGATTAATTTGAAAGCTTTCTGATGCAAAATAAGCTGGTAATTGGTATTCATGTGTTTGTCATATAACAGCCCCCTTATTCCTCATTTGAACTTGGTGTATTGTAGATATCAAGTTTCTGTTTTATAAACTCCATGATTTTTCCGCTTCATTTCTAACTTTTTTTTTGTTTCAATTTACTTTCTGTGTTTGACACTTGAGTTGTAGACACAAACAAAGTTCCAGTTTGCACCTGTTCCAATTCAACAACACACTTTGACTTTCTTTGTGTGTTGTTTTAAGAATTTCAATAGAAGAATCTATTCATCTCCTTAATTCAAAAGACGACAATCAAAGCATCACAACCAATCTAAAAGTGCTTTCCTAGTCTGTCTCGGTTATTTTGAAAACTGATGAAGGGTGTAGGAGAAAAAGCTATGTCAGACAACAATGCTCCTCAAATAAAGTATGATGTTTTCATGGGTGAAGACATCTGCAAAGGGTTTATTAGCCTTTTGGTTGAGACTTTTGAAAGGAAGAAAATATATGCCTTTCTAGATGATAAACTCGAGAGGGGACACGAAATATGGCCATCACTCGTTCAAGCAATTAACGAATCATTCATTTCTTTGATTATATTCTCACAAGACAATGCTTCTTCTCGTCGGTGTTTAGAAAAACTTGTGACAATTCTTGAATGCAAAGAGAAATATGAACGGATTGTATTCCCTGTTTTCTACCCAATAAAACCCACACATGTATGACACCAATCGTGGGAGAATTACAAAAACGCATTTGCTGAGCATGAAAGAAAAAATGAAACAAAAGTGCAAAGCTGGAGGCATGCTTTGAGTCAATCTGCCAGTTTTTCAGGAATTGAATCATCAAAATTTCAGTAAGCTCTTTTTGCCCCATAAATCTTCAATATTTTCTAGCTGTTATATAGTTATAAGCATATTATCATAATGTGATTGCTTAAGTTGCAAAAGAGATGTACACGTAATTTTTAAATTGTTTTCAGCAGAAAATATGTTTATTATTCATTAACTCATTACTTCTGCCTATATAAATTTAGGCAATGCCTCTATGCTAGTATTCCCATGGGACCAACCGTGCTTTGTTGGTTCATGAATTGAATTACAACCACGTTATACATTTTAATATATTTTTATTTCTAAAATGTTAATATTTTTAATAGATTTTTAGACACATCTAACAGAGCCCCTTTATATATTCTTTAGTATTGACCTATTAAGGGATCCGCACAAAGAAGGAAGTAGAAAATGACATTGATTTTAATGCACTCTCTCTCTGTCTCTGTGTCGTATAGAAATGATGCTGAGCTAGTTAAAGAAATTGTCAATCTTGTGCTGATGAAATTGGCTGAACCCCTTGTTAACTTGAAAGGACTAGCTGGGATTAATGAAAAAATTGCAGATGTAGAATCACTAATTCGCAAGCGCAAAGAGCCAAAAGACATTTGTCTTATTGGAATTTGGGGTATGAGTGATATTGGCAAGACAAGCCTTGCCGAAGAAATATTTAACAAACTACAGCACGAATATGAAGGTTATTATCTTTTAGCCAATGAAAGAGAACAATCAAGCAAGCGTGGAATAATTTCTTTGAAGAATGAATTTTTTTCTGAATTACAAGATGTGAAAATAAAGACTCCAAATTCATTGCCCAATATATGATATTGTTTGAAGAATTGGTCGCATGAAAGCTTTTATTATTCTTGATGTAAATGATTCTGATCACGTGCAAAATTTATTGAGAACGCTTGATAATTTTGGATCAGGTAGTAGAATAATTGTAACAGAGATGAGCAAGTGCTTAACGCTAACAAAGTTGACGAAATATACGTACCGCCTTAGAGAACTCAATTTCACCAAAGCACTTGAACTTTTCCATTTGATCATCTTTAATCAAAGTGATCATAAAAGGGAGTATGATGATCTATCAAAAAGGATGGTCCATTATGCCAAAGGAATTCCATTAGTTCTTAAAGTTTTGGCTCATCGTCTTTGTGGAAAAAGTAAGGAAGGGAAAGTGAACTTGACAAGCTTAAAAAAATGCCTCCAACAAAAGTTTATGACGTTATGAAACTGAGTTATCATGATCTTGATCGTAAAGAGCAACAAATGTTTCTCGATCTTGCATGTTTCATTCTTAGATTACATAGAAAGTTAAAAGTGGGCAAAATAAAATCTTTATTGAAAGACGGTGAAAATGATAATTAAGTGGTTGTTGGGTTAGAAAGGCTGAAAGATAAAGCTTGTAGGATGTTATATGTATGCATGATAGTCTACGAGAAATGGCTTGGGAGTTTGTTAGTCAAGAATCTAGCAAAGACCCTGGAAGCTGTCGTTGGTTTGGGGATCCCGATGACATTTTTGTGAAGCATTTTAAGGTGACAAGGTTAAAGCCTAACTATATATAAAATCTCTTGAATAACATTTGAATTTTTGTGTTTGTGAGAAATGTGACTTTTGATGATGCTTAAACTTTTTCTTCTACATTGATGCAGGGTATTGAGGCCATTAGAAGCTTACAAATTGACCTGACAAAAATTAAGATGCAAAAGTTAAGCCCTTGCATATTTACTAAGATGAGTAGACTGCAATTTCTGGAAATTTATGATGGCTCTGATCAACATAATATCCTAGCTGAAGGGCTTCAACTTTTGGCAACTGAGCTAAGATTTCTTTGTTGGTTTTTTTATTCTCTCAAATCTTGCCAACATAGAATTTTTCTATCGAAAAACTTGTAATATTGAAATTGCCATTCGGCAGAATGGAAAAACTTTGGGATGGAGAGAAGGTAAATGTATGTCAATATTATATTTTTCTGTTAATTCAAGGAATACAAACATAATTTAGCTTGTGTGGTATCTTCATTTTGATTCATTTTATCACAGAATCTGGTGAATTTAAAGAACTTGACCTCAGGTGCTCTAAGTTAAAGGAGCTGCCAGATTTATCAAAATCCACAAATCTTATAGTACTGAATCTCTGGAGTTGTAGAAGGTTGACTAGGGTGCATTCATCTATTTTCTCTTTGGGCAAACTTGAAGAATTGAACCTTTGGAGCTGCAATTCACTTTCCATACTTGCAAGTGATTCCCATCTACGCAGCCTCAGTTATCTCAACCTTAATCATTGTAGCAATCTAATGGAATTCTCAATAATATCAGAGAATATGAAAAAATTGAGAATGAAATATACAAAGATCAAAGCACTTCCCTAATCATTTGAACATCAAAGCAACCTTAAATCCCTACATATAGAAAACAATGCCATTGAGAGTTTACCTTCATCCTTCAACAATCTTAACCAACTATTACATCTAGACGTAAGCGAATGCAGAAATCTTCAAACAATAGAAGAGCTTCACTTCATAGTCTCCTGGAGCTTCCCCCGTTCCTTAAAAGTTTAAATGTCCAGTCTTGTAGATCACTTCAAATTCTATCAGAACTTGCTCCGTCCCTTGATACTCTAAATGCCAAAGCTTCCCTCATCCCTTAAAACTCTAACTGTCCTATTTTATCAATCACTTCAAACAATACCAGAGCTTCCCATGTCTCTTGAAACTCTAGAAGTCCAATTATGTAATTCACTTCAGAGTCTACCCAAGCTTCCCCTGTCCCTTAGATGCCGAGTCCTGTATACTACTTCAAAGTCTACCGGAGCTTCCCCTATCTCTTAAAATTCTGAATGTCAGGTACCGCAAATCACTTCAAAGTTTACCCAAGCTTCCCTCGTCCCTTAAAACTCTAGTTGCCCAAGGCTGCCTATCACTTCAGGCCATATGAAGGCTTCCCTCATCCCTTAATACTCTAAATGTACATTTATGTGATTCACCCAAACAATAGAAGAGCTTCCCCCACCCCTTACAATTCTAGAATGCCAATCCTGCAAATCACTTAAGAGTACCAAAGCTTCCTCCATCGATCATACCATCTACTGAATTCCAGAGTCCAGAACCATTCCAGAGAATCATTCAGCTGAACAACTAATTTAGAATATGGCTGCACGTGTTGCAGAACCATTGCAAAATTGTTGCAGGTAGCCAGGTACAAGCCAATACTTCTATGGAGCTGTTGAATATAAGATGCATCGATCATACCATGGTTCCCTCATAAATTTGTAAAATGTATTTCAACACCCTAAGCTGACAAGGTACGGCCTGCTTCATAGTTCGCACATTTTATGAACAATAATATAAAGATCTACATCTGCCTGCAATGAAAAATAAAAGCACATAACTAAATTGAAATGCTTTCTCCATGGTAGCAAGAGGAATTGAAAACTGAAACTTATTTCAGAGTTCTTCAAATATCTGGTATAGCATAGAATCATGAAATCAAGATAAGTTGTGCTTTCATGTTACAACTTCTATTGCTTCTCAAGTTCTACCGGTGTTGGTCTTTCTACAAAACCAGAGAAACTTAATGTTTTTTAAGATTTTAGATTTAAGTGTCCAAAATGAAAAGTCTTAGCACTGTTGATAATTTATATATGTTCTCTCATAAAGAGAAATCATTTTCTGGGTGTGTATCTCTAAAGTGCATGACATGAATTAGAAGTTGTGGATAATCCTGCTGAATGGTGTGTAGGCATATCCCAGTGTCCTTTATATATATATATATATATATATATATATATATATATATATATATATGCTGTACTTTCTAGGATCCACAAAATGGACGTGGCAAGTGACGTGGTGCTCCAATACGCACGTCAACCCTCCAAGTCAACACTGACACAAGAGCACAAACATACCGCCTTTAGCTAAATACTTCAATATTTGAATATTAATGATAATGTTACAATCCCTTTATCAAGTTGCATGTACTTAATTATCTAGAAGGGATAAATTATCTATAAGACATGATTTATATACTAGCTATTATCTGATAACTTTGATATCTCACAGGCCCTCTCTCTCACACACACTAGTGCACTCACACAAACACAAACACACACAAATTTTACTGGGGGCGAAAACTCTCTTTTCTATTGATAATAGTCTGCCAAAGCCACACAGATCTCTTTACATAATATGCTATTTATAAGCAACGAAATTAACCTAAACCTAAAACAATTCAAATTCAAATCTAAACAATATCTTCCCTAATATCTTTCTATAATATCTCTTTCCATATCTTATCTTTCCTCATATCTTTCACATATTACTCCTTTTAAAATTCAAACTACATAAACAATATTTTTATTTAAACGTTTATCCTAACAAAATCCCCCCCATAAACTTTAAATACTTCTTCCATCTTTCATTCCCATCATCTTCTTGCAATTCTCCAGCAGCAATGTCGGTAGTGGCTTTGTGAATATATCTCCGACTTGTTCTCGGCTCGTCACATAACTCAATTCCACCTTCTTCTCTTTTACTTGATCTCGGATGAAGTGAAACCTGACATCAATATACTTGCTTCTCTCGTGATTAACCGGGTTCTTCACTAACTCAATTGCCGACTTGTTATCTACCCGGATCTCGGTTGTACCGACTTGAACTTGCTCCAGCTTCTCCAACAAATTTCTCAACCAGACTGCATGACACACACACCAGGATGCTGCAACATACTCGGCTTCACATGTTGATAAAGTCACAATTGGTTCCTTCTTTGACATCCAGGCAAACGCTGTGTTTCCCATGAAAAATACATAGCCAGCCGTGCTCTTCCTATCGTCCACGTCTCCACACCAATCACTGTCCGAGTAGCCCTTTAACCTGTAATCTTCCGACTTCGAATAGAAAAGTCCTTGTGTGATCGTCCCTTGAATGTACCTTAGAATCCTTTTAGCCGCCTTCCAATGAGAGTAACTCGGCTCTTCCATAAACCGACTTATAATTCCAACACTTAAACACAAATCCGGCCTCGTACACGTCAAGTATCTCAAGCATCCCACCAAACTCCTATAGCTTCTCGGATCAACACGTTCTCCTCCATCATACTTTGAAAGTTTTGAACCGGGTTCCATTGGTGTTGAAACCGGGTTACAATCTGCCATCTTAAATCTCTTCAATATTCCCTTCATATAACTCTCCTGAGAGACAAAAATTCCATCTTCTTCCTGTCTGACTTCCAAACCGAGAAGATATCTCATCAAGCCAAGATCAGTCATCTCAAATTCTCTTGACATCTTCTTCTTGAACTCTCGTGCCATCTCTTCACTGTTCCCCATAAAAATCAAATCATCAACATATAAAGCTACAAGCAATAAATCATCACCTTTTTTCTTAACATATATGGCATGCTCATAAGGACACTGTTCAAAATCGTCCTCCTTGAAATATGCATCAATGCGGGTATTCCAGGCTCTCGGTGCCTGCTTCAATCCATACAAAGCTTTCTTCAATCTTAACACTTTCTTTTCTTCTCCGCCCTTCAAGTATTCCGGTGGTTGTTTGAGATACACATTTTCTTCAAGTACACCATTCAGAAATGCCAACTTGACATCCATCTGATAAATTGGCCACCGAAACTGAGCTACTTGCGAGATCAACAATCTGATTGTCTCCATTCTAGCAACAGGTGCGAACACCTCATCATAGTCTACTCCTGCCTTTTACGAATACCCCTTAGCTACCAGTCGGGCTTTATATCGCTCTATCTCTCCATCAACATTCATTTTCTTCTTATAAACCCATTTAACTCCAATGGGTTGACTTCCTTTTGGCAGCTCGGCCAACTCCCAAGTATCATTCCGTTCAATCGCTTTGATCTCTTCATCCATGGCACTTTGCCATTTCTCATCTCGGATTGCTTCTTCAAACCTTATTTCTTCAGAATCTATCAACAAACAAACAAGATGGGCTTCGCTTGTTGACTCATACAAATCCTGCAAACTCCTCATCTGGGGTTGTCTCATCTCGTTTTCATCATCTGTCTCGTTCCTTGCCGGGATCCACCTTGGTGATCCATCTTCCTTCTCGTCTTGAATAACCATCTTTCCGGGATCTGATTTGATCTCGGATGGACTGCTCCAATCCCATTCATCGTCTTCATTCACTTTCACATCTCGGCTTATCATTACCGTCTTGGTGCTAGGATCTAACGGCTTGTATCCCTTTGTCTTCTCGTCATATCCAATGAAGATAAATTTCTTACTCTTGTCTTCTAACTTGGTTCTTTGCTGATCAGGGATGTGTGCATAGGCCACACTCCCAAACACTCTCAAATGGCCCACCGATGGCTTTTGGCCCGTCCATAATTCCTGTGGAGTCTTTCCATTCAATATGGAATGCGAACATCGGTTCTGTACATATACAGCACACAGAACAGCTTCCCCCAAAAACTCCTTTGGCATTCTCTTCGTCTTCAACATTGATCTCACCATGTCAAGAATGGTTCGATTCTTCCTTTCTGCTACTCCATTTTGTTGTGGCGAGTATGGTGCAGTCAAGAACCTTCTGATGCCATACTCCTCGCAATATCTTCTAAATGCATTCGATGTGTACTCTCCACCTCGGTCAGATTGTATCGACTTGATCCTCCTTCCAGTTGCATTCTCAATCATCATTTTGAACTTCTTGAATACTTCAAACACTTTGGATTTTTCTTCCAGCAAATACACCCAAGTTTTACGAATGAAATCATCTATGAATGTAACAAAATACCTCTTTCCACTAAAGGACCCGGGAGAAATAGGTCCACACACATCGGTATGAATTAACTCTAGTGGTCGCCATGCTCGGTATCTGGCCGACCTCTGAAATGGACTCCTTGCATGTTTGCTCAACACACAATCTTCACAGAATCTCTTCTCATAGTTCATTCTTGGCAATCCGTCCACCATATTCTTATTCACCATCTCGGCTAGGCCTCCAAAGTGAAGATGCCCAAACCGACGATGCCATAATGATGCTTCATCACTCATCTAGGCTTGCAAACAGCCGACCTCTACACTTCTCAGAATTAACTTGAACATTCTATTCTTCTCCATATGAACTTGGGCTATCAGTCGTCCTTGCTTTTCTTTCAAGAGGAGAACTTGGCCTGTCATGATAACCGAGTAGCCTTTCTCCATCAGTTGTCCCACACTAAGGATATTACTTTTGAGTTCAGGTACGTAATACACATCTTGAATACGTCCAACTCGTCCATCTTTCTGCAAGAAACTAATCGTACCTCGGCCTTTCACACGACCTTTGAAGCGTCTCCAAAGGAAACATGTCCGGCTTCTGTTTGTCTCAAACTACTGAACAAATGCTTATACCCACACATATGATTGCTTGCACCAGAGTCTATAAACCATTCCATCTCGGTTACATGGTTGACTTCACCTCCAGCCATCATCAGAACTCCTCCATCTTTTACTTCTTCTGCAGCATAATTTGCAGTTTCATTCGTCTTTCTTTCACCTCGGCAATCCTTCGCAAAATGATCAACTTGGCCACAATTGTAACATCTGTCCGAGTTGCAATCCCTTGAGTAGTGTCCGTACTTTCCACATTTAAAACATTCTACATTTGAATGTCGGCCTCTTCCACGTCCTCGACCTCCTCGCCAATTCTGCTGACTTGATTCAGCCTGCTCCTTATTCCATCCTTCTTGACCACGTCCTCTACCAACTTGGTCATATCCAAGTCCACCTCGGTCACGTCCTCTACCTCGAAAATTCTGAGTGTAGAGTGCTTTCTCGTCCTTGACTGAAACTTTTGTCTGGAGTGCTTGCTCCAATGACTATTCTTTCTTCTTTTTGTTTCTTTGTTCATGCGCCTCTAACGAACCAGCAAGTTCGTCAACGGTGAACGTTGCTAGGTCCTTTGACTCCTCAATCGCACATACAACATTCTCGAAGTCATCAGTGAGAGACCTCAAAATTTTCTCCACCACTCTGGTATCGGGCAGCATCTCTCTGCTTCTCTTTAATTGATTCACTACGGTCTGGACCCGAGTAATGAAATCGGATACTCTTTCTCCTTCCTTCATCTTCATTCCTTCCAACTCTCCACGAGAGTTTGAAGTCTAACTTGCCTGACTCGATCAGCTCCCTTGTAGACATTTGCAAGAATGTCCCACGCCTCTTTTGACGTTGTTGCGCCAGCAATCTTCTCAAATCCAGAATCATCAACAGCTCGTAACATCATATACAATGCTCCTTTGTCTTTCAATCGCATCTCCTTCAACGTTTTGTTCTGCGCCGCCGTGTATCCTGTCGTGGATGGTGGTTCTTTGAAACCATCATGGACAACCTCCCAACTATCATTAGCTCCCAACAGAGCTTTCATCTGGACACTCCAGTTCTCATAATTAGCCTTCGTAAGGCGGGGTAATGACAAACTACTATTTGGACCACTCTCCATTCTCTCAAGCTCTGATACCAATTTGATAACTTTGATATCACTAATTTGATATCTCACAGGCCCTCTCTCACACACACACTGGTGCACTCACACAAACACAAACACACACAAATTTTACTGGGGCGAAAACTCTCTTTTCTATTGATAATAGTCTGCCAAAGCCACATAGATCTCTTTACATAATATGCTATTTATAAGCAACGAAATTAACCTAAACCTAAAACAATTCAAATTCAAATCTAAACAATATCTTCCCTAATATCTTTCTATAATATCTCTCTCCATATATTATCTTTCCTCATATCTTTCACATATTACTCCTTTTAAAATTCAAACTACATAAACAATATTTATTTAAACGTTTATCCTAACATTATCTACAAAGGTTGTTACACCACCTTAAGAACTCCTACAATCAAGTACCCGAGGCTCCTATCTCAAGCTATAAATACCAAGTACTATCTCACTCTTTGAATTCATTCTCAACTCACTCACGTAATTACTTGAACATCAGAGTCCTTTGCTTTCCAGGTCCCCCATTTGTTCTCCCCATGAAGGTTACCTGTAGTCCAACATGTGAGATCGTGGAGGCCATCTTGGCTACATTGACCTTGATATCTATGATGACACACCTTATCGGTACTATATCACTACTTTAAACGCGTAATTTCAATTTTAAATGAAAGATCTATTAATACACTCATCAGACAATGCACCAATACGAAAATAAATACACACACACACATATATATGTTAAACCAATATATATTATTCACATGTTAGAATATAATTCAGTTATTACATGTATCTTAGCTTGAGATTTACATGCTCTATTAAAAGAATCAAGGAACCAAGAAAGAGTTGATAACAAAACATAACTTTCTCCTAAAATAAGTTTCAATGTTATCACGTCAGCTTGGCAGCTCCACAAAAGAATCTTCCTCCAAAATCATTCACTGCTACTCATTTGCTCCCACAAATAAAGGTTCGCAATCATGAAAGGTACCAACCAGCTGGTACAAAATTGCAAGGGTGAGTTTATTATACAAAATCAACAAACACCAAATGACAACGATTAGCAAGAAAAACAATAACAATAACCACAATCATTCTCCATAATCCATCCGTTCAGCATATACTTAACAAATTGCTCATCAACTTTTTCCACAATTAAAATTAATTATGCTCAGAATGATGCATGCACCTGACTCAACTTTCAAATGCAATGTGGTATCATTCGTCAGGATATAGCCTAAGTGTTTCCACATGACACTTTCACTTAGGAAAACTAGGCAGTAAATGTCAAGGTCACTCTGTCATGCACAGACAACTCCCTCCCCCATGTTGATGAGCACGAGTCTCAAGGGAGTTTGAAACCCAGTGACATGCCCCCAAGTACCAGCATTTTTCCTCATGAAAATCCACAGGTACTTACTAACAATGTTTATACTATTTCAATGCAATTATAAAGTATGAAACATGGGCATCATCAATGCACTGACCGTGAATTGTTGAAAATTTTAAAAAAATCCCCTTCCCTCTCCAGGGATGCTTGAAATTTTAAAAATAATATATTTCCCTCTCCAGGGATATCCAATAGGTCATTCACCCCCATATACATACACAACACACATTCATCACAATGACATCATTAACATCAACATCATCTCATTTCAATGTCATAATCAACATCAACATCAATATCATCTCATATCAATATCATCATCAACATTAACATCATCTCATTTCAATATCATCAAATTTCAATATAGTCATCATCACAAGCAATCACATTCTACATATACATATAAATTCATGTATGGGATTCACATTCTCCAAGTCTTTAGACAACACAAATTTCTTATAATAACAATCCATAATACCACAAGAATAATATTTTATAAAAATGCTAAATTAAAGACAAGAACTAATATACAAAACAAACTATTATACCCATTTAAATTTAATATAAAGTAAAAAGAAGAACAAATATTAAATTTTGGGCAGAGTTTTCTTTGTAATTAATACTTTTCTCAAAAATCTAATCATTACAACAACAACATTGTTCATCAATAACAAATACATCAAATCCCATTAGTTTAAAACATAGTTTTTATTGAAAACCAGCACACAATAGGGACAAACATACATCTCCATAATTGGGTTCCCTGACCCCAACTATGGTATCAAAAGTTGTAAACAAACAATAATCTCCCCTCACCTATCTATATTATCCTGTTGTCAGCTCCTTGCGACATTGTTTTGAGATCTCTTAGATTCACGTCCGTTAGTCCAAACTCAGAGCTCTATATACAAAATCGAAGACAATTCAGTATAGATTTTGAATACAAGGTTAATATCAATGTTCGGAATCCAATACCCATTAGTTTTTGAAAGGGACTAAAATGGTATTTTTGGAGTCTACATCAAAGAGTTGTCATTTTGAAATTCTAATCCCGCCAATGTGACTGGGGTTCAACAAAGGTCACGAAAATGACATCAATATTATAAAAAGACAACTTTTACAATGGCTCATTTTCAAAGGTTTTTTAAAGGAAGTGTGTCGAGGCAAGACCATTACGAGAAATCTAAGCAGTGAGGTAGAAAAGTTCACCTGAAAAACCTCATATGCATATATGGTCTCCCTTATGCCATCATCACCAACAACAGTACTCAATTTAAAGCGCAAGCTTATGAAGATTCTTGACAAGATTAGGTGTCAAGCACCTCGTGACTTTTGTTAAACATTTCCCAGGCCAACAATCAGGCGAAAGTAGCAAACAAGGTTATCCTTAAAGCCTTGCGCACAAGACTTAACAAGTCCAAGGATCTATGGAAGGAGGAACCCCCCTTAGCATACTTTGGGATTATGATTGTTCACCCAAGACAATAACCAATTCCTTTTCTACTTACATACGACAGAGATGTTGTGACCGCCATCAAAGTTGGTAAACGTCAACAAGGAGGCTATTTTTCCAGGAACAGCAGAGTGAAGATAACATAAGGGTGGAACTATACATAAAGGATGAAGTTCAAAAGATGACCCAAATAAAGGAAGAGGCCACCAAGCTTCGAGCATCAACAAGAAACAACACCAAGGTTTGCCCTTGGTTAGCCTCGACAAATCTCAAAAGGATTTTCAAACCCAAGGTCCACCCTTGGTAAGTCTTGCAAAAATCCAGGATAGACGTGTCTTTGGTCAATTCTCTAAAGACTCATCAAAGCCAAGGTCCGCCATTGGTGAGACTCGCATCTCCAAAGGCTCATCAAACCCAAGGTCCTCCCATTGTAAGTCTCACATCTCCAAAGGCTCGTCAATCCTAAGATCCATCCATGGTAAGTCTCACAAAAATCCAAGACAGACACGTCTCTGATCAATTCTCCAAAGGCTCATCAAAGCCAAGGTCCGCCATCGGTGAGTCTCTCATCTCCAAAGACTCATCAAAGCCAAGGTCCTCCTTTTGTAAGTCTCGCATCTACAAAGATCAGCAAACCCAAGGTTCGCCCTTGGTGAGTCTCGCAATTGCAAAGGCTCGTCAAATCCAAGGTTCGCCCTTTGTAAGTCTCGCATCTCCAAAGTCTTGTCAAACCCAAAGTCCACCTTTTGTGAGTCTCGCACCTCCAAAAGTTTTTCAAACCCAAGGTTAGCCCTTGGTGAGTCTCGCATCTCCAAAGGCTTGTCAAACCTAACATCCTCACTTGATGAGTCTCACATCTCCAAAGGCTTGTCAAATCCAACATCCACCCTTTGTGACTCTCTCATCTCCAAAGGCTTGTCAAACCTAAGGATCGCCCTTGGTGAGTCTCGCATCTCCAAGGGCTCATCAAAACCAAGGTCCTCCCTTGGTAAGTCTCGCATATCCAAAGGCCCGTCAAACCAAGGTCCGCCCTTGGTGAGTCTCGCATCTCCAAAGGCTTGCCAAACTAAAGCATCACCCTTGGATTCCTCCATTGTTCACAAGACCCAATCCTAGCATAGTTTGACCACCAATCGAGGCTAACAAATTTGATATTAATCCATCATTAATTGCTTTGGTGGAACGGAATCAATTTGGTGGAGCGGACGATGAAGACCTACACGATTTCATTGACAGATTTATGAGGATTTGCGATACAATCAGACACCAGGGTGTATCAGACGATGCTGTGAGATTACGACTGTTTCCCTTTGCTGTTAAAGGAAGAGCACTTCGTTGGCTAGACAGACAAACTCCCAACAGCATCAGTACGTGGGAAGAACTAGTTATTAAATTTTTCTCCCAATATTTTTCTATGGAGAAATATAACAGGTTGGTGAATGAGATCACCAATTTTACTCAGAATGGGAGAGAAAGTTTATGTACAGCTTGGAATAGGTTCCAGGAATTGATCCGGAAATGTCCACAGTATAATATGACTATGGGAAAGAAAGTAAGCATATTCTTTAACGGGATGACTCCAGAATCAAGACTTAATGTGACAGCTGGAGGTTCGATTAGATCAAAGACAGCTACTCAGACGTATGAGTTAATTGATTCACTGGCTCGCAATGAAAATGAGAGCATCGTAGCTCAACCGAAGAGGGGAGTTATCCAACTAGGAAGCAGTGATGCAATGTTGGCTGAGCAAAAGCTTCTATCACAGCAATTGGCAAGGTTGAATGAGAAACTTGACAGGATGCAAGGTTCAGCAGTTCAACCTTCAACTATCAGAGCACAGCCACCTAATTGTGAATACTGCCAGGGAGAGCATGAATCCAATGAGTGTCCTACCTTGGTAGGAGCTGATCCAGTGCAAGTTAATGGAGTATGGTACGACCAGAGGAATCATTCTAACTTTCAGAGGACTTCGAATTACGCTCAAGGTAATAATTTCCAAAGAAGAATTCAGGGAGGAGGTTTGGATTACAAATCCAATAATTATTTGCAGCCTCCACCCATTCCACCTAAGGAGCCATCAGAACTGGAGAAGGCCATGTTGCAACTGTCTAAGACTACAAATGAGCACATTCAGGTCACTAATTCTTTCATTAAGGAGACCAATGCCTTCATCAGTGAGACCAGAGCCCATCACAAGAATCAAGATGCTTCTATTAGAAATCTTGAAAATCAAATTGGTCAGTTGGCTAAGCAGTTGACTGTGAGGTCTCAAGGACATTTCCCTAGTGACACTGTTATCAACCCAAGGGAACAGGCAAATGCAGTTACAACGAGAAGTGGAATTGTGATCAAACCTCCAGAGAAGTCCGATGTCATTCAAAGAGAGGTCGAAGAGAAAACCCCTACAGTTTCTGATAAACAGGTAATTAAAGTGCCTTCAAGCAAGCAAGACAAGAAGCCAATGGATTTTTCTCGCTTTGAGAAACCACCTTATCCGATGAAGCTAAAGCAACAAGCTCAGAAGCAACAATATACCAGGTTTTTAGACATGTTTAAGAAATTGCACATTAATATTCCATTTGCTGAGGCTTTAGCTAACATGCCTAACTATGCTAAGTTTATGAAAGAGTTGTTATCTAGAAAGCATAAGTTGCAGGAATGTGAGACCATTGCACTTACTGAGGAGTGCAGTGCTATCATATAGAGGAAGCTTCCGCCAAAATGTAAAGATCCAGGTAGCTTCAATATTCCCATCGCTATAGGTAATGTCAATGTAGGGAGAGCATTGTCCGATCTTGGAGCAAGCATTAATTTGATGCCATTGTCCCTATGCAAGTCATTGGGGATTTCTGAACTTAAGGCTACTAGAGTTTCTTTGCAGCTTGCGGATAGTTCATTGAGAAAGCCGACTGGAGTCATAAAGGATGTTTTGGTTAAAGTCGATAAGTTTATTTTTCCTGCTGATTTCATAGTTTTAGATATGGAAGGTGAAAGTGAAATACCGCTTTTGTTAGGTAGATCATTTTTAGCTACAGCTAGAGCTTTAATTGATGTAGAACAAGGAAAATTAGAACTTAGGATGGATGATGAATCTATTACTTTTAATGTCTTTCATGTTATGAAAAATCCTTCTGATAAGCATGATTGTTTCAGGTTGGATATTTTAGATACAGTAATTCATGCAGATAAGACCGATGACCAGAAGTTGGAGGAGGAACTGAAAGTCCTAGACACTGATGCATTACAAGAAGATATGGAGTTAATTATGGAGGTACTAGAGAAGGAAGAAGTTGACACAATGATTGAAGCACCAAAGATTGAGCTTAAAGAATTACGTAGCAATTGCCCTTGGTGAGTCTCGCATCTCCAAAGGCTCGTCAAACCCAAGGTCCGAATTTGGTGAGTCTCGCATCTCCAAAGGCTTGTCAAACAAAGATCTGCCTTTGATGAGTCTTGCATCTCCAAAGATTCGTCAAACCCAACATCCGCCTTTGGCGAGTCTTACATCTCCAAAGGCTTGTCAAACCCAAGGCCTGACAATGCTTAGTGTCGCACATCCATAGGCTTACCAAACCCATGGATTGCCCTATGTGAGTCTTGCTTCTCCAATGGCTGGTTAAACCAAAAGACCGCCCTATGTGAGTCTCGCTTCTCCAAAGGCTCGTCAAACCCAAGGTCCGCCCTTGGTGAGTCTCGCATCTCCAAAGGCTTGCCAAACCAAAGCATCACCCTTGGTGAGTCTCCCTTCTCTAAATTCTCGCCAAACCCAAGCTCTACCCTTGGTGAGTCTCGCATCTCCAAAGACTCATCAATCCCAACATTTTCCCTTGATAAGTCTTACATCTCCAATGGCTTGCCATACCCAATGTCCGCCCTTGGTGAGTCTCTCATCTCCAAAGGCTTGTCAAACCCAAGGAGCACCCTTGGTGAGTCTCGCATCTCTAAAGACTTGTCAAAGCCAAGGTCCGCCATTGGTTAGTGTCGCTTCTATAAAAGCTCGTCAAACTCAAGGATCGCCCTATGTGAGTCTTGATTCTAGAAAGCTCGTCAAATCCATGGTCCGACCTCAATGAATCTCACTTCTCCAAAGGCTCGTCAAATCTAGGGTTCGCCTTGGTGAGTCTTGCTTCTCCAAAGGTTCGTAAACGTAAGGTCCACCCTTGGTGAGTCTTGCATCTACGAAGGCTCATCAAACCCAGGGTCCGCCCTGGGTAAGTATTTCATCTCCAAAGGATTATCAATCCCAAGGTCCGCCTTTGGTGAGTCTCGCATCTTCAAAGGCTTGTCAAATAAAGGTCTACCTTTGGTGAGTCTCGCACCTCCAAAAGGTTCATCAAACCCAAGGTCTGCCTTTGGTGAGTCTTGCATCTCCAAAGTTTTGTCAAACCCAAGGTCCTCCATTGGTTAGTCTCGCACCTCCAAAGGCTTACCAAACCCAAGGACCGCCCTATGTGAGTCTCGCTTCTCCAAAGGCTCGTCATACCCAAGGTCTGCCCTTAGTGAGTCTCGCATCTCGAAAGGTTCGTCAAACCCAACGTTCGCCCTTGGTAAGTCTCGCATCTCCAAATGTTGGTGAAACCCAAGGACCACCCTTCACTTCTCGAAAGGCTTGTCAAACCCAAGGTCCTCCCTTGGTGAGTTTTGCATCTCCAATGGCTCGTCAAACCCAAGGTCTGTGCTTGGTGAGTCTTTCCAAAGGCTCCTATTCCAAATACATAGCGGAAGACGAAACCCTCTCATCGGCTTGAGAAAGGGTAGGTTTTCAAATACATGGATTCTTTCACATGGGATGTCTAACTTTGTCTACAAAACAAAAAGCGCATCCACCCTTGACAACTTAGTAGAAGCAGCCCAGACAACACTTGTCCAGTCTGGGTGGCTTGAGAAACTCGCAACCCTTATACTTGTCAGGGCTACTACCCTCGACACCAGACAAACTTTTTTGCCAACAAGTTGACTCAAAGCTTAAGGGCTTATGTATTGTCTAGGGTCCACAAAATGGGTGTGGCAAGTGATGTAGTGCTCCAATGCACATGTCATCCCTGACACAGGAGTGCGGATACACTACCCTTAGCAGTCAGGCTACTGGGCCGATAGGTTATCACTAAATACTTCAATATTTGAATATTAATGATAATGTTACAACCCCTTTATCAAGTTGTAGGTACTTAATTATCTATAAGAGATAAATTATCTATTAGTCATGATTTATCTACTAGCTATTATCTACAAGCTAGGAATTATCGATAAAAGTTGTTACACCACTGTAACAGCTCCTACAATCAAGGACCCGAAGCTCCTATCTCACGCTATAAATACTAAGTTCTATCTAACCCTTTGAATTCATTCTAAACTCACTTACATACTTACTTGAACTTCGAAGTCCTTTGTTTTGCAAGTCCCCCCTTTGTTCTAGCATTGAAGCATACTTGTAGTCCGATATGTGAGATCGTAGAGCGCATCTTGGCTATGTCGACCTTGACGCCGATAAGATCCAGATTTCGGTAAGTACACACACACACATTCATAATGAACATCAATTGTATATATAAAGTAATAGTCATTAACCACATAAAACAAGTTGCAAAAGCACGCGTATACATATAGAACTTAACAAAAATACTAAACACATTCGTAGGTACCTGTGATGATGTCACTGACAAACTCCAACAAGGAATCTAGTGATGACGATGCAAAGAGCAAAATGACAACTGCCTACAAATGATGTTGAACATTGAAGATGTTATATTATTTTTACTTATTTTATAGAAACTTAAAGAAATTAGCAAGATAAATTTTAAAATAAACAACTTATTCATTCTCTATATGGTATCAGTCTAAGCCTATTGTGGAATTCGACACCATCACTCAGCTTCCAATCCAATGGCCTTGTCCTCCCTAACCTCCACCAATCTAAAGGATGTTGTGGAAATGATCAACACCACCACTCAGCTTCCAATGGCCTTATTCATTCTCTATATACAAATCATACTATGCAACGCAAATCACAAGTAATTCTCTATACACATGACTCGCTTAGTGCCTTCTTACTGGTACTTATTAAACGTAAAAATATGTTTTACTGCAAATTCAAGGGGATATGACATATGAGTGGACTTTTCCTAACTTAAAGCTACTTTTTAACTTGCTGCACTACAAAAAGAACACCTATACCAATATGCAAGGTATGGTTATCAACCTATGTATGGGTGCAGTAATGATGATAGTGGTTCTCCAGCAAGAGTTGTACCAATCCAAAGCAAATAGCAGTGAGCTACACTAAAATCTTTACCTGTAGAAAACACTAAAATCAGCCACTAAGTTGTCCTAAATTCTCATTACTTAATGGTTAATAGGCTACCTTGTTGATATACTTAATCAGCCACTAAGCTGTCCTAAATTCTTCAACCAGCCATCTACGCAAGTTTCTCAAATCCATAACATTCAATCCTAACCATTAACTACTTTGTGGTCTGTAACGCCTCGTTTTACTATCTTGTATTTTATTGATTTTGAATGAAATTTCTTTTCCACTTGCTTTAAAATTTTCTTAGTTATAATTTTCACGAAAATTCCTTTCTTCTTGTTTCAAATTTTACTAATCATTCATTTCATAAACGAATTCTCCCTCACCACGGTTTATTGATAATAATTAAAATACAGTCCATCAATACAGTCCAAAATATAGTCCGTCATACAGTCCCAAAATACATGCCAACATAAAATACAAACTGATTAAAAGTCTAGTACAAATTATAAAATCCATCAAAATATCTTCATCATCTTCTCTTCACAATTATCCACTGCTTTACTGTACCTCTGCTCGCCCAAATAAATTGAGGTCATCGCAGGTGTCAACCACAGACACAAAATATAGGGTAAGTTCATGATAAACAGAGTTCAACTAACAGAATAATCTCATCAATAATCAACATATCATTCATCACAAGAAATACATGGAAATTTATGATGCATGATTTTATCAACTTTCAACACATGGCCATATTCAAGATAGCCCCATCCCAGTGGCATAGAATTGGATCGAACAGTCGGGGTAGGTCAGTGTTGCAAAAGGACTCACACCTACACTACATGTGATCATCATGGGTAGGTGATCTCCCCACTATGGCTACCCCCCAGCTTAGACACCTTTTGTCTAAACGCTCGTCTCAATCCTCAGCTATCTGACATTCCTCCTCTTGAGGTAACGCGGCTTAACCCCCGTAGGGAAACACGGCTTAACCCCCGCAGGGCATATGCATATGAAACATGCATGAATAATCATTTTTATTTCATATGTCATCATCCATATTATTCTTCCCTTAGTATCTTTATACACCAAAGGTCAACATATTCAAAGGCACATAGATGATGCTTATTCAGCACATACAACTTCTTTTCATTCATCACATAATTTTTTTTATAAAATCATACATCAACCACACGGTTTTCAAGCCTTTAGCCAAATCATTTTATTAATCACATGATAATCAATCTTGGTTTTGTAAAACACTTGAAAGAAAGCTATATCTACTTCATTTAAAATTTAATATAATAAATATATTTTCCACATAATTCTAATCATCAAAATAATTATACTCATTCAAGAGTTCACCATTATTTTCAATCATACATATATTCTCAATAAAATCTTCTATTAAATAAACATCTATCTAAACAATTATTTTCCCAAAAATAGCTATACTACCTATGATTTTAAATAACTCAACTTCCATTTAGTAGATTAGATTTAAGTTATTTAGTTACCCTTCACTTGTTAACTTAAAATCAAGTCACTTAATTACATGTCCATTCATGTTACAATCTTAAGCTTTTTAAATCAATTCATCACACTTAGTAGGTAAGGATTAAATTTCTTTTAGAACAATTATTAATCTTAGCATAATTAATATTTAAACTTTGCTTATCAAAGAACTTCCCATACCTTGCTTGCCTTAAAATTTTGACATCTCTTGCTTCCTTTTCCCTTGATTCTCACGTGCACTTAGCTAAGTTGGTAGTCTTGGTTTTATTTTTGAGTGAAGGTATAATTTGAAAAAGATAGGAAGGTCAAAGTGAGAAGGATGCAAAGGGAGTAATTGCACGGCCACTCTTGGTTTATTTTGAAAAGGTTTTGAAATTGCTTTGAAAGGGACAAGGCTAGAGATTGCACGTTTTCTCCCTTAAACAAGCTTGAAATTTTCGGTCCATTTATGCCTATTTATAGAGTGGATGAATTGCTTTGCCATGAAAATATCCCTTAGGTCATTATGACCTTGCTTTCCAAATGGACCAATGGCAAGGTTTCTAGCTTTTCCACCAACCAAGTGTCCACTTTCTTGAAAGCCTTCCCTAATCCTCTTGATTTTGCACGTGGATTTGCTCATCTTGGAGAGAAATCTTCACCAATTTCATTCTTGTTTACGTGGTAGAGCTAGGTGTTAGAGATATTTTGTGCTTTTCTTTATTCTTGAATTTTCCTCAAAACCCGTTTTAGTAAAATATTGATTCTGGATTCGTTAACCATTGGATCTCCTCCAAATTTTAAAGGTATACTCCTATCTTACATATGTAACTTTTGACCGTTGGGATTGTTGAAATAATGTCTAGAACTATCCACGTATTCTGCCAAAGGAGACAAGAGAAGATTTTTGCTTTCTTTGCATCCATGCCATACAAGTGTCCTAACACTTGTATTCATCTCATGTCTTACCTCTACAAGTGGCTTTCATGAATCTTTTTGCCTATTCTACACCATTTTCGTGAACTATAAACCTAGGGGTGTGGCTATAAATTTCCTTCCTTTTATACCATTGGATGCTTAAGAAAAACCTAATTCCAATTAAGGTTTTTCACATGGTAATTCCTTGTAAGAAGTTTAATTTTAATTTGAATTCTTTCACCTAAAATAATATGAAATAATCGAATTCTAGAGATCTCCAAAAATTGACTTTAATGATAGTTTAAAATTATTCACAAGCAATCTATACCGAATGATACACATCCTTGCCTACAAAATGTTCTTATCTTAATTCTACTTGGTCTATTCTTCTTCTGTCTATCAAAATTACTAAACCATTTTATTGGGTAAATCTGGACATCCTACAATTGAGAGAAAATCCACAGATTCTATTTCTCATTTTTCCATATTATTCTGCCACCCTCACCTTATAAAATTTATAGAAATTCTATTCTAAGGTTTCTTGTCACAAAATATCTTAATAATCTGCTGTCTAATATTGCTCTGTATTTCCATCAAGTTTCCACAGAATCTCAAAGGGTATCTGGTCATTTCTAGCCTGAAGGGCATTATGGTAATTTCATTCATCCTAGGGCATAATTGTCATTTCCACCACAAAATATCTAGCCAAAAATATCAAGGGTATTCTTGTCATTTTCAGAATATCCAAGGGCATTTAGGTAATTTTCCTCCTTAAAATATCTAACTAAAATATCTAGGGACATTTTCGTCATTTTAACTTCAAGGGCATTTCTGTCGTTTCTAATTTACGGAAAGGGTAATATGGTCATTTCTCTTCAAATATTTTCGTAATATCTCCAATTGATATTTCACTCTGATCTTTCAAATCTAGAGCATCAAATCCTAATATGTGCATCAATAATTATGCAAGAATAATTCATATAATGCTTTGGCTATAGTTATGGAATTTTTAGGGTGTTACATGGTCCAGGAATCAATATGCAAAATGAGTTGCTTCATAAGATATTCTACAATATGCAAAACTTTTAACCATTACAAGCATCTCGAAAAACAGGTAAAAAACTTAATCTACACACAATCACAAAGCATGTCCATTACATTATAAGAACTTTGAACACAAGAGAAAAGGTATAAGCTCACGGTTTTGTTGGCTTTGTTCCCTTAGGTCACACTTTTTCTTGCTAGTAAAGACCAAAAGAAGTTACACCAACAGTGGAAAAGAAGCTACACAAGATAAACAAAAGCTTAGAAGAAGAAGAACACAAATGCAGAAGAAAAAGAAGCTCATGGTTTCGTCAATGGAAGGACACATACCTTGTGGAAGCCGCGACAACGACAATGGAACCCAACACCAACAATGGAACCGCCGTGAGAGTGAGCCGACACCGACAATGACAGTGATTCAGGTGACTGTGACCGTGACCGTCGTAAGCAGTAAGAAGCAACACTGAGAGTGAGAGATAGGCGCGAGAGTGAGGATGTTTAATTTGGGGGTCAGGTCTTATAATAACAATAACATCAGGTTTCATTGAAAAATTGATGTTAACGTCTTCATATTAACATCGATTTTCTTAAAACCCTGTAAAACCGATGTTAATCATGTCCTATTAATTACGAATTTGCCATCGCGTTTTTGTTAACATCGATTTCTAGAAAATCGATGTTAAAAGCAATTTTTGTAGTAGTGTATGAATGTTAGTTTGCTTTGTTAATGATTGAACAATGAAAACTGTATTTATTGACTGAGCATTGCATTTTTCTTATACAAATTGATTTGACTTTGCATTTTTTAGACTATTTGACCTCACGTTGCTTTTTCCCAGACATTTTGACCTTATATTGCTTTTTTCAAGAAGATGTAATTGAACGATGCTTTTTACGAGACAATTTGACTAAACATTGCTTTTTTTGAATTACACAACTTAACACCTTTGTTTGATATAAATAGCATTAGGGGTTAGATGCAACTCAACACCTTTGTCTAATATTTACCATATTGCTTAAAACATGAAAAGTGTATCCGCTCTTGTGTATTGTGATGGTGACATGTCGCTTAATGCTTTAAGGGAAAAAAAATTAATGCCAATGAGGTTGTAGAGTTGTACTTGATCTTTTCTATCGTCAACCAATTTACGTAAGTGATGGTTGTGTTGAATATGAATGTATGGAGCTCAAGCACGACAATGATGTGAGAAAGATGTTTTTCATCTACTCGAAATTTATTACCAAAGGTTCAACTGAGTTAAATGCAACATTTGGACATTCTTCATATGAAACCCTTGCCCTGTTACACAAAGCACTGCTTTGATGTATGATGAATCAGTGTAGTCATTGCTCAAACTAGTTATCACTTTTTTTGTAGATTATCTACTTTAATCATATTAGTCCCTGAGTTATTTATCTAATTTTTCTTCATTTTTTCCTCATCTTCAATCAAGCAAATTATTTACATGAAATTGGTTTCAAATTATCCCATTATGTCATCTATTTTAAATGTTTTATTTAAGGAATAACAAAAAGATTCTATGTGCATGTTGTGTCATAAGAAGGAATTAACAACATGATAGATATATATTTATATATATATTTTTTTAAAATAATATCAAATTAACAACAACATATGCAAATTAATTTTTTTATAAAAAAATTAACACAACACACACATATATATGGCAAAAAAATTAAAATATTATTTTTTAATAATTAATTACGAATTTATTATAGTTTGCAAACTATTTCCGCATCTATAGCAACAAGTCACGCCCCAGCCAGGCGCAACAGGTCGCACCCCAGCCAGGCGTGACTGGAGCTAAGTCACGCCCCAGCCAGGCGTGTTTCACCTGGTTAAGACACGTGTCATTTTGAAGCGCAATGTATATAAACTTCGAACGGTCATAACTTTTCATAGGAATGTCCGATTGAGATGTAGTTTGTGTCAAAACGCTTGAAATTTGGTCAACTATTTTTTTCAAAAAACGCCTCTAAGTGCCTCAAAATTAGGATTTAGGATTTAATCATCCAAAAATTTCCAAACAGTCTACTTTTTTAATTATTTAATTAGTTAATTTAATGCTATTTTTTATTTTTTTTAATTACTTCTCTTAATTTCAAGTGTTTTGACATAAAGTACGTCTCGATCAGATATTTCTGTCAAAAGTTATGACCGTTCGAAGTTTATATACATATTTTATGCTATTCTTTTTTTTATAATTACAAAATAAATTTTATTTAATTTAAATATCCATTTACCAATAATATTTACTGGCAACAGTGATACACTGACATGTCACATTACTTAACAGTCAAGGTTTTTTTTTAACGATTAACTTAATCAATTTATTAAAGCAAAATAATTAATATAATAATTATCTGAAAACGAAAGTTATTTTTATAAATTATTATTTAATATTATTAATTGTTATTTTATCTAATTTTAAAGTATTTTTAGACCGATCTTTATTATTGATTTTTAGAACGACTTTGAAGTCGTATATTAATAATAATAAAAACTTCAAGTTATAAAAAAAATTGATTTTAAAGTCATACGTTTAAAAAAAATTATATTGCAAATTTTTTAACGATTTCGGTTTTAAAAAATTAAAAAATCACAATATTGTGGCCGCAATACTAATTTCAAAAATTTAAAAAAATTATACTGTAAATAAAATAATTGATTTTAAAGTCGTACACTAATTTTGGTCTCTATTTCAATCGCTAATACTTTTTGTGACTGAGTATTGTGGTCACGCCCAATATGCTGTCGCAAAAAGTTTTAGCGACCGAATTAGAAACCGAATTAGCGTCGGAATGGGTCACACCCAAGTGGGACACGACTCGTTGCTATAGATGCAGAAATAGTTTGCAAACTACAATAAATTCGTAATTAATTATTAAAAAAGTAATATTTTAATTTTTTTGTCCACATATATATATATATATAAATTAATAAATAAAAAATTAAAAAAATTAAAAAACATTGTCTAAAACGTTTAAAATAGCAGTTAAGAAAAATCAATTTCTTAACAGAGTTTTAAAAAATTTAACCATGTTTAGAAATCGGTTAACTATGAAAACAAAAACAAAAATAGAAGGTGAGAAATCGGGAATAGTATTTTGTATCATCCATGTAAAAAAAAATTAAATGTATTATTTGGATAAATAATTAACTTTTTTGTATTATTTGTGTAAAAAACTCATCTCAATCAACTGTTACCCTTTCATTCTCTTTTCACATTTCTCTTTCGCTTGAATTCTAGTACTGACTTCATTTTCAGTCTCTTTAAACTGTATTTTGGAAAATAAACCGATTATAATGTTTCTCACCTTCTACTCTACATTTAATGGGGAAAAAAAGTCAAGAATCGGCGTTGTCGATTACCATGATATGATAGGTGGTTCATCTAATTCATTCCCTTTTTTCTCTATCATTTTATTATGTTATTTTTGCTACGATTTTCCCTATACTTTCAATTTAATAGCAAAATCTTGATAAGGTGGTGGACTTGATTGCACACATCTAATGATGGTAGCCACCGCCATACTTTTATTAACACATAATTTTATTATTTTGAGTAATTACATTATGTTTCTTGTTTTATTTTTGTTTTTATTATTAACAAATCATCGATGAAGCTAGGACTCGAAAGAAATAAGTTTGCTTTCTAGAGACAACCCTCATATTCCTTAGTCTTGCAATAGAGCTCAATCCATAAAAATAACTAAACGAAAAATGTTGGAGATAGTCGGCACCGATCCAGAACTTTGTTAAAGGGGGCTAGGATTTATTTTTTTCCTTTTTGAGATCCAGAGCACACAATAACAACAAGAAAATATTTACTTTTAAAAGATAATTTGAAGTATTAGAAGAAAGCATGCACAATAATATTAGTAGAAAATAGACACAAGAAGTGGAGTAACATGTGTATTTGCTACTAATTTGTACAATTATACAATAATATATATAGAAAGAGTAGAAACTAGTAAATAAAGGAAAATATATAAGAAGAATTTATTTGATATGATTGAAAAAAAATAAAAGAACATAGTCTTATATAATTGTGCAATTCTTATTATGACACTATCACGTATGGAATCAATCAAAATTTCTTATATTTAAGTAATCACATTAACATGAATATATGTGTAAACAAAATGGTGGAATCAATCATATGAGAGGTTTAAAAAATTAGAGAGAAAATAGCTCTCAAGGAAAAATCTATATTATTCCTTCTTATTTTTTAATAAGGGTAAACCAGTTTATATAAAAGTGGGAAGGTAAGTGACTAATAATTATCGGCCTATCAGAACAAAGAATAAAGAAAAACAACGTAACTTTTTCCAAGCTAAATAACAAAACCAAAAACAACAAACTAAGTTACAATTATTTTAACAATAATAATTAAGGTTCTGAGGGAGGGACATTCTGTGCATTCCCTCGGGGGACTAGAACCCCTGCTTGTCCCCCTTTCTATTTGTCCATGGAGATAGTTATATGTTATGATGCCATAAATATTGATTTGTTTTATGTATTAATTTTTGTGTTCACATTGATTTCTTAAATTACACCATATTCTTTCTTATAACCCATTTTGTTTATCCATAATAAATTTAAGTCTCATAACTTCTTGGTTTCTTAAAAAATAAACAAATATTGATTTTTAAAATTTTTAATTAAATTAATAACTTACAAAAATAAATTAATATCACATTTATTTAATCAGAAAATAATTAAATTTGAGAAATATTTTTTTAAAAATAATTTGATTTAAAATAAACATCATCATATTGAAATATCTCATCAAATAAAATGTGGAATGTTAATTTATTTATGGAAATAATAATTGATGATTATGGGGATTTTAAAGAATTATGGGGATTTTGAATATAAAAAGTTTTAAAATATTCTGCAAATATTCTTAAATTGATTTTAAAAAATATATTAATTAGATGATATCTAGTAAATGATGATGTTTAAAAGTTTATTGCTTTAATTAAATATTCTAATTTTTTTTAACATTGTCAAGTTGTTATTTAAATGGTACTCTCAACAACATCAACATCAACAGCACCTTTAACCGAATGATAGATCGCAAAAAAGGAGAAGAAAGAGAAAGGGATAGGGGAAGAAAAAAAAATGAAAATAAGACAAAAGAGGAATAATAAGCTAAAATAAAATAGGGATGAAAGGAAGAGAGAGAAAATAAAGAGGAAGAGAACTAAAACAAGGGAAACAACTGGAACATATAACTACTAAAGGGTTTAACCCTCCACCAAACTTATAGTTTTTCTCCACTCCGTCCTAAGACATACCGTCCACCAATCTATATCCCACTCCATTAAGTCTTGTTTAACAACCTTTCCTCAGATAAGTTTCAGCGACCTCTACCTCTCTTTGTGTCGAGCTCTTGATAACAAACTCTTGTTCTTATGGGAGCATCCAGTGGTCATCTCATAACGTGCCCAAACCACCTCAATCTATGATCTCTCGTCTTTTCACATACCGATACCACTGATACCTTTCTTCGCATATCCTCATTTCTTTTCTTATCCATCTTTGTGTAACAACACATCCACCTTAACATCCTTATTTCTGCTACCCTTATTTTATGCTCATGTTGCCTATGTCCTAGCTAGCATTTCGCTCCATATAACATTGCCGATCTTACAGCTGTTCTATAGAATTTTCTTTTTAACTTAAGGGGAATTTTCCAATCACACAAAAACCTCGATGCACTCCGCCATTTCATCCATCCTGCTTTAATCCTATGATTAATTTACATCCTCATCAATCTCACAACTTTTTTGCAAAATTGATTCCAAGTACCTAAAAACATCTTTCTTGGGTACCTTTTGATCATGAAAACTCACACTTTGCTCTTACTTATCTTGAATCCTTTAGACTCCAAAGTGTTTCTCCACAATTCCAATTTCCTATTAACACCATATTTGGTCTCATCAATAAGCAAGATATCATCTGCAAAAAGCATACACCACAACACTTCCTCTTGAATATCTTTCATTAGTTCATCCTCCCTATGGCAAAGAGATACAGACTAAGAGCTGAACCTTGGTGAACACTTACTGTGATAGGGAAATACCTTGATGTTCCATTACAAACTTTCACATATGTGGTCACCCCATCATACATATCCTTAATTGTATTAACATACTTTAATGCTACCTTTTTCTTCTCAAGAGTCCACCATAAAAATTCTCTTGGAACCCTATCATATGTTTTCTTGATATCTATGAACACCATATGTAAGTCTTTCTTCTTATCCCTATACCTATCCATTAATTGTCGCATCAAGAAAATAGCTTCCATGGTACATCTTCTTGGCATAAATCCAAATTGATTTACGGTAACATTGGTGTCCCTCCTTAGGCGATGTTCAATAACTCTCTCCCACAACTTCATAGTATGGCTCATGAGCTTGATGCCTCTATAGTTAGAACAATTCTGGATATCTCTCTTGTTTTTGTAAATTGGTACAACCATACTTTACAAGCATACTTTTCCTCCAAGCATCAGACATCTTATTTATTTGAAGAATCTTATTAAAAAGATTGGTCAGCCATTTTATTGCCACATCTCCCAAGCCTCTCCACACTTCAATAGGGACATCATTAGGTCCCAAAAATTTATTATTCTTTATCCTCTTTAAAGCATCCTTAACCTCATGTGTCTTACTTTTGCGCACAAATCTTCTATTCAGATCATTAGAAACGTCCTCCAACACCACCTCACTGTTATCGTCATCCCTATTAAAAAGTTTGTTAAAGTAGTTCATCCATCTTTCACTTACATCTTAATCTTTTACCAAAAGTTTTTTATTTTCATCCTTGATACATCTAACTTAGGTGAGGTCTTTACTCTTCTTATCCCTCATTTTAGCAAGTTTGTAAATACCTTTTTCACCATCCTTGCTCCTAAGATTTTTATACAAATCGTCAAAAACCTTACCTCTAGCTTCTCGCACAGCTTTCTTTGCATTTTTCCTCGTTTCTCTAAACTTTTACAAATTTTCACTACTACAAACAGCACTTTCTACGTCGGTTATTTACCCCCTTCAACGTCGATTCCGCAACCGTCTTTGTTATGGGTGTCGTTGATAACTAACACTTTCCACGTTAGTTGATGAACCGTCTTAGAAAGTCGCATTCAAAGACGGTTCTTATCTTAGAACCATCTTGTTTATGTCTTAAATTTTTTTTTTTTTGCATTAAACTAAGACGATTATGACAAAGAACCGTCTTAGAAAGTCACATTCTAAGACAGTTCTTATGAGAACTGTCTTAGTAAGTTACATTCTAAGATGGTTCTAAGCTAAGAACCGTCTTAGTAAGTCATATTCTAAGACGGTTCTTAGCTTAGAACCGTCTTTGTTTATGTCTTTAATTTTTTTTTTTGACATGAAATTAAGGCGATTATGCCAAAGAACCATCTTAGAAAGTCACATTCTAAGCAGTTTTTAGCTGATAACTATCTTAGAAAGTCATATCCTAAGACGGTTGTTAGTTGACAACCGTCTTAGAAAGCCATATACTAAGACGGTGCTTTGCTATAACCGTCTTAGCAAGTCACATTCTAAGACTATTCTTAGTTAAGAATCGTCTTAGAAAGTCATATTCTAAGACGGTTGTTAGCTGACAACCGTCTTCAAAAGCCATATACTAAGACGGTGTTTTGCTATAACCATCTTAGAAAGTCACATTCTAAGACAGTTTTTATCTAACAACTGTCTTAGAATGTGACTTTCTAAGACGGTTCTTTGTCATAATCGTCTTAGTTTCACATCTTTTGTTTTTTGTTTAATATCCTTTTTAAACGGTTTTTTATACACACATAATAATAGCCACGCTCATATATTAGCTCTCAATGGACCTTACAAAGGGTATAAAATTAAATAGAATTTCATTATCCACTCTAGCATTAACAATCACAAAGTTACACTAACAAGAATAATACATATGATAGTGTAGTAAGAAAGAAAGTTAGTGGTTATATCATATATACACTCCCCTCTAATTCACCATGCCATATCCATTTTGTGTAACTCTGAAGGATGCCATGACAGGTTAGATGTGTTCTAATGTCATCGATTGATTGTCGTCTCCCATTCACACATTTAACACATGGACAAAAATAATTTTCACGCCAACAAGGTGCATTATGTGTGACAAATTGTAGGAATTGTTCAACACCACTGCAGTACTGGTCACTAATGCGCGGTGCTCTCATCCATGTACGATCCATGGTTTCACTTGGCTATAATTTTCATTTCGTAAATCTGCTATGCATTTAAATGAAAGACAAATAGCAATAAAAGGTGTGGCCCTACCCCATTCAGGAATTTATATTTTATACATGATTCATACATAAAAGTTAAGTATGGTTGGGTTAATTTAATGAAATTTCGACAGCATTTCCCATTGGTCTCCAAGTACACAACATGAGAGCAGTGATTTGTTGTCACGACCTTCATGTATGGACTCAGAGAACAAAGGAAAATGCAGCAAACCGAAATGTCATTAAATTAAACAACTCATACTTAACATATATGTACAAATCATGTATAAAATAAATAACTTCCAAATTAAAATAAATAACTATCCAGACGGACAATTCAAGATTCAATTCAACGATTAATCCAAATTATCCGTAGTAATCACCGAATTGAACCTTAAACGGGGAACTAAGGTTGACCAACTATGCACTATATGTTATGAGTAAAGGTATTTGACATATCAACAAACATGTATAATACACAAAACAATTACACACACGGTACATACTTGAAAAGATGATCAATAAAAGTAACAAGAGAATGTCGTGATGTCGACGGTGGGAAGGAGTTAGTATTTCTTGGAGATCCACAAGAGGAAAGAATCCTCAACGTGCTAATTGAGTGAATAAAAAAGACCTAAAACAACAAACAAGAAAAAGTAGGAAATTTTAATCATATATCTCAAGAAGATATAATTTCAACGTTGGCGTCATTGTATTAGTAATTAACATGAATACAATAATCAGATATCAGATAGTAGTTTCTTAATATAATAAACAAAAATGTTAAGTCAGAGATGAATATGAACAGAGCATAAAGTACCTCATATAATCTAACATCGTTGGGATGCCGGAGGAGCTTGAAGGTGGCTATTTCCCTCTTTATATGCAATGATTTTTCACCAGAATTACACAGAATTTTGTTCCATTATATATGATTATTTATTTAGGCCTTATAAGCATGAATTCAGTAAGACATTGCATGTGCCTTTGAATTAATTGTTCAAAGGATTAAAGAAAAGGAACAGATAGATGCTGAGTGGACTTGAGTTTTCTAGAAGTAGTAGCTGTTGTACCAGGTGAAGAAATTAGGAGTATAATGATAAATTTTCCAATAGTCAAAACTGAAAACCTTAACTATGGTTGTTGACCATAAGAAATTAGACTTTGCCCGTGGTCACCAAATAGAAGACAGGAAGGTTGACAAATGTGAAGAAGGGTTATGATCAATGCTCTACCTAGTAACAATGATGCAAGGCCAGCATTTCAGAATTAAAGCATAAACCACACAAGATAATTAAGAGTCAAGAAATCATTGTTGCAGAGAAAAGGGTGAAAGATGAGGAAAGGATGGAGTCGCATCCCTCTCACATCAAGAAGACTAAGGGAATAAAGGAGATCGAGATGTGGTTGGAAAGGTGGATGGAATAACAAGACATCATGTTGGAGGACAAGATTACAAATAAGCAAAGCATTTAAGAGGATACCAATGCCCATTCAACCAAGCCTCATTTTTTTCAAGATTCAGATTTCCATAAAAAGAATGTTAGGATGAGTGGTTTGAAATCAATAGTAACATTAATAGAAATCATAGATCAACCTATCCTCGTTGGACCAAATATTAAAACTGCATTTTTTTAGAAGCAAGAGACAATTTTAGAACTTCCAGAAACAAGCCAACCTTCACCATAATTGGTAAGTAAAAAAGCAACACAATGTACACATGCACATACACACACACAGATGGGAGGAATTCACAATCAACAAGCAAAACTTGCCTTGGGATTGTATTCTGCATTTCGAGCTTTAAGTGCAATTGATTTAAACTCCAACTTACACTCCAAATTAACTGTTGACACAATATTTCTGCCCTTATAAATAGTTAACAGTTTTAGATATTCCAACGCAAATATAGGCAATCATTATCCAGTCTAAGTAATTACCATAAAATTTACATCATAAATGCATTGAGCATAATCTGTATATATTTCAGCTCATCTTAGAAGAAACATGGAATACACTACAACTCTACAAGGATTTCCATATTAGACTATAACCCCCATCTTTTATGGACATGCCCCCCAAACCTCATTCACTTAGTTCTGATGGCTGAAATTCTGAATTGAGCTAACAATTCCCATAACGAGATATATATCAAATATGAATTTGATTGCTGACATATACAGAAAAAAGGACTGATCATTTACAGGTAATTCTTAAGCAAAAATGTTTCTGTTTTTGAAGCAATAGTTGCTATTGGAATACAAGTAAATGGTACATTGACCAAGAAAGCATCTTTAGCCCAAATACTGGTAAACCCATCTGATCCACTCGACATAAAACCACGAGGTTAATTTGGAAGTAGTAATCTGAAACTCAATATCATACATGGGGGATCACTTGGATTTGGATAACACTTATTTATTACTCATGAACAAAAACCCACAAATTACAACTTCAAACTTTCATTTCACTCATCTAAACCAACTACAACCCATTGTTGCAAACAACACAGTTACCCATCTCATGCTCGTAATTGCAATCCAAAGAAGCATTCACTTCAAAGAAAAGTGATACTCACTGAAGGGTAGGCACAATCCCAAAAGGGTGTTTTGTTAAATCCAATGGTTGGCTACCCTGTTGAGATGTAAAACAAAATGAAAATTCACATGCATAATAATCATATGCCATGCCACTAAAAACCAACAACAACCAATTAATAACTTACAACTTTAGCTACTGCTACTAGTACAATAAGTGATACAGTTAGTGATCATAGAAATATGGAATCAAATTCAGAACCAGCTTCATTTATCAAAGGACCTAACAACAATATTTAATAACAGTGTTTTATTCTGTAAGAAGTGTTAATGATGATGACACTAAGACTTTATTT
This sequence comes from Glycine latifolia, assembly GCA_013407115.1. Lineage (NCBI taxonomy): Eukaryota > Viridiplantae > Streptophyta > Magnoliopsida > Fabales > Fabaceae > Glycine > Glycine latifolia. The sequence continues at coordinate 21,173,629 of CM023955.1, forward strand.
ATAAAGAGCAAATTACACAAGATGAATCTAATTATGAGTAGTAAAGAGTAAATTACTAAGTATTATGTAATGATAAATAAGAGAATAATATGTTATCTTCATGTTATTATGGTTAATGCAGGAGACGATTTAGGTGGGTTATGGTTATTGCAGGACTCCACTTGGTGTTGAGAATCACAAGCCAAGTGAGGGGCAAAGATTTAGTAGGAAGAGGAGTGATCTTCAACTGAGATTGGATAGGGTCCTCATTTCCTAAATTGAAGGCTTAAGTATCCGAGAGCTAAGGTTATTTCTATTTTATATTATAAGTCAGACCATAGACCTCTTCATATTAATTTAAATGTGGGGAAACCTATGAAGGAGCCATCCTTTTAGATATCAGCCAACCTACTTGTCCTTTTCTTTCATTGATGTGGGCTTTCATTGCATTTCTTTTTTCATCTATTTAGATGCTTTGGAGGGGGGACAGCGGGCTTTGGATGCTTTTTCTCCTACTCGAGGGATTAGACAAGGGGATCTGTTATCCCCTTATATGTTTGTGTTATGCATGGAGTGTTTGAGTCAGTTGATTTCTGTTGCAGAAGTTAGTGAGCTATGGAAGCCTATCCAAGTCGCAAGGAAAGCACCCAAGTTATCCCACCTTGCTTTTGCAGATGACCTTATTCTTTTTGCAGAAGCCTCCATGGAGCAAGTAGAGGTAATTTCAACTTGCCTTCATTTCTTCTGCAATAGCTCAAGTGAGAATGTTAGTAATGACAATACTAGATTTTTCTTCTCTCATAATGTAAAGTGGACGGTTAGGGAGGACATTAGTCAATCTATTGGGTTTCAAAGAACGGATGATCTTCAAAAATATTTGGGGATCAAGCTTCAACATACAAGACTGTCTAGAAGCTCTTATAATCATATAATTGACAAGATGTATCAATGGTTGAATGTTTGGAAGGTTAGGACTCTTTCTTTTTTAGGGAGGTTGAATCTTACTAAATATGTGTTAAGTGCCTTACCGTTGGATCAAACTTGTACATTCATTCTTTGGGAGGATACATACTCAATAAGAAAGGTTCATTGGAAGGCTTGGAGTTCATTGTGTAAGCCATAGAAGAAAGATTAATTGTCGGGGTTGAGACAACCAAGGCATGTTGTTAACAATTTTTGTCATTGAATGGTTGGTGTTTCATGGTGAGGCAATCTGTTGTTGTTGTTGTTAGGATAAACGTTTAAATAAATATTGTTTACGTAGTTTGAATTTTAAAAGGAGTAATATGAGAAAAGATAAGTGAAAAGATATGGGTAGAAAAGATATGAGGAAAGATAAGATATGGAGAAATATATTATAGAAAGATATTAGGAAAGATATTGTTTAGATTTGAATTTGAATTGTTTTAGGTTTAGGTTAATTTCGTTGCTTATAAATAGCATATTATGTAAAGGGATCTGTGTGGCTTTGGCAGACTATTATCAATAAAACGAGAGTTTTCGCCCCTAGAAAATTTGTGTGTTTGTGTTTGTGTGAGTGCACCAGTGTGTGTGAGAGAAGGCCTGTGAGATATCAAAATAGTGATATCAAATTATTAAATTGGTATCAGAGCTTGAGAGAATGGAGAGTGGTCCAAACACTAGTCTGCCATTACCCCGCCTTACCAAGGCTAATTATGAGAACTGGAGTATCCAGATGAAAGCTCTGTTGGGAGCTAATGATAGTTGGGAGGTTGTCCATGATGGTTTCGAGGAACCACCATCCACGACAGGATACACGGCGGCGCAGAACAAGACATTGAAAGACAAATGAGCGTTGTATATGATGTTACGAGCTGTTGATGATTCCGGATTTGAGAAGATTGCTGGCGCAACAACGTCAAAAGAGGCGTGGAACATTCTTGCAAATGTCTATAAGGGAGCTGATCGAGTCAGGCAAGTCAGACTTCAAACTCTCCGTGGAGAGTTTGAAGGAATGAAGATAAAGGAAGGAGAAAGAGTATCCGATTTCATTACTCGGGTCCAGATCGTAGTGAATCAATTAAAGAGAAGCGGAGAGATGCTGCCCGATACCAGAGTGGTGGAGAAAATTCTGAGGTCTCTCACTGATGACTTCGAGAATGTTGTATGTGCGATTGAGGAGTCAAAGGACCTAGCAATGTTCACCGTTGACGAACTTGCTAGTTCATTGGAGGCGCATGAACAAAGAAAGAAAAAGAAGAAAGAAGAATCACTAGAGCAAGCACTCCAGACAAAAGTTTCAGTCAAGGACGAGAAAGCGCTCTATTCTCAAAATTTCTGAGGTAGAGGACGTGGCCGAGGTGGACGTGGATATGACCGAGGTGGTAGAGGTTGTGGTCAAGAAGGATGGAACAAGGAGCAGGCTGAATCAAGTCAGCAGAATTGGCGAGGAGGCCGAGGTCGTGGAAGAGGCCGACATTCAAATGTAGAATGTTTTAAATGTGGAAAGTACGGACACTACTCAAGGGATTGCAACTCGGACAGATGTTACAACTGTGGCCGAGTTGGTCATTTTGTGAAGGATTGCCGAGGTGAAAGAAGAATGAATGAAACTGCGAATTATACTACAGAAGAAGTAAAAGATGGAGGAGTTCTGATGATGGCTGGAGGTGAAGTCAACCATGCATCCGAGATGGAATGGTTTATAGACACTAGTGCAAGCAATCATATGTGTGGGTATAAGCATTTGTTCAGTAGTTTGAAACAAATAGAAGCCGGACATGTTTCCTTTGGAGACGCTTCAAAGGTCGGTGTGAAAGGCCGAGGTACGATTAGTTTCCTGCAGAAAGATGGACGAGTTGGGCGTATTCAAGATGTTTATTACGTGCCTGAACTCAAAAGTAATATTCTTAGTGTGGGACAATCGATGGAGAAAAGTTACTCGGTTATGATGACAGACCAAGTTCTCCTCTTGAAAGAAAAGCAAGGACGAATGATAGCCTGAGTACAGATGGAGAAGAATAGAATGTTCAAGTTAATTCTGAGAAGTGTAGAGGTCGGCTGTTTGCAAGCCGAGATGAGTGATGAAGCATCCTTGTGGCATCGTCGGTTTGGGCACCTTCACTTTGGAGGCCTAGCCGAGATGGTGAATAAGAATATGGTGGACGGATTGCCAAGAATGAACTGTGAAAAGAGATTCTGTGAAGATTGTGTGCTGAGCAAACATGCGAGGAGTCCATTTCAGAGGTCGGCCAGATACCGAGCACGGCGACCACTAGAGTTAATTCATACCGATGTGTCTGGACCTATTTCTCCTGGGTTCTTCAGTGGAAAGAGGTATTTTGTTACATTCATAGATGATTTCAGTCGTAAAACTTGGGTGTATTTGCTGGAAGAAAAATTCAAGCTGTTTGAAGTGTTCAAGAGTTTTAAAACGATGATTGAGAATGCGACTGGAAGGAGGATCAGGTCGATACGATCTGACCGAGGTGGAGAGTACACATCGAATGCATTTAGAAGATATTGCGAGGAGTATGGCATCAGAAGGTTCTTGACTGCAGCATACTCGCCACAACAAAATGGAGTAGCTGAGAGAAAGAATCGAACCATTCTTGACATGGTGAGATCAATGTTGAAAACGAAGAGAATGCCTAAGGAGTTTTGGGGGGAGGCTGTTTTGTGTGCTGTATATGTACAGAACCATTGTTCGCATTCCATACTTAATGGAAAGATCCCACAGGAATTATGGACGGGCCAAAAGTCATCGGTGGGCCATTTGAGAGTTTTCGAGAGTGTGGCCTATGCACACGTTCCTGATCAGCAAAGAAGCAAGTTAGAAGACAAGAGTAGGAAGTTTATTTTCATTGGATATGACGAGAAGACAAAGGGATACAAGCTGTTAGAACCCGGCACCAAGACAGTAATGATAAGCCGAGATGTGAAAGTGAATGAAGACGATGAATGGAATTGGAGCAGTCCATCTGAGATCAAATCAGATCCCGGAAAGATGGTTATTCAAGACGAGAAGGAGGACGGATCACCGAGTTGGATCTGGGCAAGAAGTGAGACAGCTGATGAAGACGAGATGAGACGATCCCGGATGAGGAGTTTGCAGGCTTTGTACGAGTCAACAAGTGAAGCCCATCTTGTTTGTTTGTTGACAGATTCTGAAGAAATAAGGTTTGAAAAAAGCAATCCGAGATGAGAAATGGCAAAGCGCCATGGATGAAGAAATCAAAGCTATTGAACGGAATGATACTTGGGAGTTGGTCGAGCTGCCGAAAGGAAGTCAACCCATTGGAGTCAAATGGGTGTATAAGAAGAAAATGAATGCTGATGGAGAGATAGAGCGATATAAAGCCCGGCTTGTAGCTAAGGGGTATTCGCAAAAGGCAGGAGTAGACTATGATGAGGTGTTCGCACCTGTTGCTAGAATGGACGTAATCAGATTGTTGATCTTGCAAGCAGCTCAGTTTGGGTGGCCGATTTACCAGATGGATGTCAAGTCGGCATTTCTGAATGGTGTACTTGAAAAAGAGGTGTATCTCAAACAACCACCGGGATACTTGAAGGGCGGAGAAGAAAAGAAAGTGTTAAGGTTGAAGAAAGCTTTGTACGGACTGAAACAGGCACCGAGAGCCTGGAATACCCGCATTGATGCATATTTCAAGGAGGACAGTTTTGAACAGTGTCCCTATGAGCATGCCATATATGTTAAGAAAAGAGGTGATGATTTATTGCTTGTAGCTTTATATGTTGATGATTTGATTTTTATGGGGAACAGTGAAGAGATGGCACGAGAGTTTAAGAAGAAGATGTCGAAAGAATTTGAGATGACTGATCTTGGCTTGATGAGATATTTTCTCAGTTTGGAAGTCAGACAGGACGAAGATGAAATTTTTGTCTCTCAGAAAAGTTATGCGAAGGGAATACTGAAGAGATTTAAGATGGTAGATTGTAACCCGGTTTCAACACCTATGGAACCCGGTACAAAACTTTCGAAGTATGATGGAGGAGAACGTGTTGATCCGAGAAGCTATAGAAGCTTGGTGGGATGCTTAAGATACTTGACGTGTACGAGGCCGGATTTGTGTTTAAGTGTTGGAATTATAAGTCGGTTTATGGAAGAGCCGAGCTACTCTCATTGGAAGGCGGCTAAAAGGATTTTAAGGTACATTCAAGGGACGATCACACAAGGACTTTTCTATTCGAAGTCAGAAAATTACAGGTTAAAGGGTTACTCAGACAGTGATTGGTGTGGAGACGTGGACGATAGGAAGAGCACGGCTGGCTATGTATTTTTCATGGGAAACACAGCGTTTGCCTGGATGTCAAAGAAGGAACCAATTGTGACTTTATCAACATGTGAAGCCGAGTATGTTGCAGCATCCTGGTGTGTGTGTCATGCAGTCTGGTTGAGGAATTTGTTGGAGAAGCTGGAGCAAGTTCAAGTCGGTACGACCGAGATCCGGGTAGATAACAAGTCGGCAATTGAGTTAGCGAAGAACTTGGTTAATCACGAGAGAAGCAAGCATATTGATGTCAGGTTCCATTTCATCCGAGATCAAGTAAAAGAGAAGAAGGTGGAGTTGAGTTATGTGACGAGCCGAGAACAAATCGGAGATATATTCACAAAGCCACTACCGACGTTGCTGCTGGAGAATTGCAAGAAGATGATGGGAATGAAAGATGGAAGAAGTATTTAAAGTTTATGGGGGGATTTTGTTAGGATAAACGTTTAAATAAATATTGTTTACGTAGTTTGAATTTTAAAAGGAGTAATATGAGAAAAGATAAGTGAAAAGATATGGGTAGAAAAGATATGAGGAAAGATAAGATATGGAGAAAGATATTATAGAAAGATATTAGGAAAGATATTGTTTAGATTTGAATTTGAATTGTTTTAGGTTTAGGTTAATTTCGTTGCATATAAATAGCATATTATATAAAGGGATCTGTGTGGCTTTGGCAGACTATTATCAATAAAATGAGAGTTTTCGTCCCCAGAAAATTTGTGTGTTTGTGTTTGTGTGAGTGCACCAGTGTGTGTGTGAGAGAGGGCCTGTGAGATATCAAAATAGTGATATCAAATTATCAGTTGTGTGAGCTAATTGGAGAGTGGGTTGGGTGCAGGGTACCTCGGATCCCGCAGAAAAATGGTCCTCTAATTGCTGGATGATTTTGTAGGCTACTTTATATGTTACCTAAAGTTGTGGTTTCTTTATATTTAGGTGATCATCATTCATAAATATTCTGAAACCACTTCCTTTCTTTCTGCCCTTGGACCATTCCTCACTCTATTTTTTCTTTATCCCAATTTAGAAAATAGATAACACACAATTATGATGAAAGTGGCCTGAGAGGTATGTCCTAAACCTCAAAGCTTGTGAGTTCAAGTAGTTTGTGCAAAATATGGTTGTGGAGATGGACTTTTACCAATAGTGGTGGCTAAGAAGAAACCAGAGTATAATCTTTGGTCTAGTGTTAAACATGTGTTTGACTGATTCCAAGCAAACTATGACGTGAATGAAGCAAATGGAGTGAGATTGGGTATTCCATGTGAAGTCTGCTTATGCTTCATTGAAAAGGGTGTTAACTTTTCAAATAATCGTCTTTCTACATATTTTTTGACGTGGAACAGTGGTGATAGCCAGACCATGGTTATATTTGGAAAGTGGCTGGTGGTGCTTAGGCAACAGATGAAGCAAGAATGGAGAAAGGCTTAACTGATGACTCCAATTGTCCAATATGTGGTGTTGAGAAAGAAACTATTTTGCATTGCATGAGATTGCAATAGGTAAAGGCTGTTGTGGTTGGGAGTCAACCAATTTTTATCATACATGTCTTTTTTCCAGGACAATGTGTGGACAAAGGAAGATTTGTTGTTGCGTCTGCACAAAAAGAAACTAGCTTGGATATTCACAAAAGGGTATAAAAATAAAATGAATTCAAACAAGTGTAGCAACAATACACACTCAAACTTTTTTTTGTGGTCTCTGTCAGCAGACAATCAATAAAATCGTTGTTGTAGCATAACCAGTGGCAATTTTGTAAATTTTTTATCATTAATACAAGAATGACGTCGGTTTATATCAGGACCGTCGTTGTTTTCCATGATTCAAAGTCGATTTTGATAAGAACCGACTTTGATGCTTTTTAAAATTTTAAAACAGATTAATTTACTCCCCCCCCCCCCTTTCTCTGCACCCCTTTCCCAAAACTTATCAGTTGAACCCTAGTTTTGGTGATTGTCTCTTCGTTTCCCTTTCCACTTTCCTACTTTTTCGTGCCCTAGAATGGATTACACGCTGCCCTCTAGCTAGCTCCCTCTCCCGCTGTCTGTGACCTTTGCTCTCTCCGGCATCCGTACCCTCTGCTGTTAAAGTGAGTCTCCATCGTGGGGATAGAGTCACCACACCAAAGCTTCAGCTGCGCCTCCGGTGTGTTGCTTCAAGCTGGTGTTCAGGTATGGTCGTTGTTCATGGTCGATCCCCATGTTCCTTTCATTTTTTAAGGTGTAAATGAACATATTATTGCTGTGATAGTTGTAAATCCGTCTATTTTCTTTGCTAAAATGTGATGGACACAAAGTCGTTGTTCACTTTGGTGTAGTTCTGATTTCCCTCTTTCTGGTTCTTCCTTGATCTCTTCATTGCTAACCCCACAAATTCCTTTAACCAATTTTGGCATGCAAATATTGAATGTCCATTCCTCCTCATCATGCTTTGTTTTGATCCCGTCCAATTTCACCCCATCAAGATGAAGCTAATCCTGTTACGAAACTTTCAAGCTCTTTTCATCCAAAATCTGGTTCCTCAGACCAGGTTAGTTTTCTCTCTCTGCCTTAGCCTTATGACTGTTAAGACTCCTCACACTTCAATTAGACATTAGTGTATCAGATGGAATATATAGGCATATGATTTTAATTTATGGTATGGTTCATGTGAAATTAAAATGTGAAACATGTGTTGTTCAATATTTCAACATTTGGATCGAGTAATTTTCTTTTAGTAGGTTGTAGTATTGAGGGTATCTTTGCATTGCAAAGGCTGTGAAGGGAAGGTGAGGAAACACCTCTCCAGAATGCAAGGTAAGTAATCTTGCCTTTGATATATAAAGTGAAACTTTTTACATTTTTTTATAGACAAATGTTAGTTTGTTAATTTTGTTATAAATATTAATTGGGGGCAAATGACATTTCAAAGACATTTCCCTAATTGGGGATCTTAACTTTTTATTGCATGAGCAGGAGTGTAGTAGGAGGCACATATGTGCAGATGAATATACGAAGTGTGCTGTGATTGAATGCTATCAATCTTTTAAAAATGTCTTGAATGCTTTGGTAGTAGGAGAAGCTGAAAAAAGGCAGCTTTCAATATCCTTTCCTGTTGATGTTTGTCTGTTTCAGTTTACAGTTCATACTAGAATCATTATAAATGTAAGAATATAAATAACCTTAGCCATGTTTCTTTTGGGTAGCAAAACTATGATCCAGTTCTATTAGCATTCTATCCAGCTTTCTTTTCCCATGCTTTTATTTATTTATTTATTTTATATTCAGACTCCAAATTTGGCTCTTGCTGTTTCTACATTGATTTATTTATTTATTTATTTTATAAGGAACTTGGAACTACACTCTTATTGGCAGTCAAATCATTAATCAGTCCACTAATTAATTCAGCAGTTTGATATAACCTTGAAAAAATCTTTTTTTTTTTTTT
>CM023955.1:21187288-21207352 GCA_013407115.1 Glycine latifolia
TTTTTTTTTTTTTTATATGTCTAATGATACAACTTTTTGGTTGCAGGTGAGAAGAGAAAAGCTTAGTGAGCAAATGAGGTTGCTTCAAGAATGCTATATAGCTAAATAATTCCGGCCAAGAGTGGTAGTCAATCATATATATTAAAATTAAGCAGGATTATTTGTTAGAATAAACGGTGCAGAATATTTTGGTACTGGTTTTATAGTTTTTTATTTCTATTATTATTTTGTGTGTCAATTTGTTGAGAAACAAGCATGTCTACTCAGTTGTCTAATCATCTCAAGAGGTAGATGGCAATTTGCTCAGTCTTGACTTTATTGTGCAGTGGCTTTTACTGGTATTCAAGTTGTATTCTTCTTTTGAAAACCCAAGCCAGTGTTGAGAATGGATATAGGTGAAGAATAAAAAAATTCAATAACTAAAAATATAATTTACACTAAATAATGCTAACTAATTTTTTCAATTAATATAAGTTACATTTTTCTTATATTTAAGATGTAATAGTTGAAAAAAATTAATCATTACAAAAGCATTTTTTTTTTATCTTTGTGTTTTGGTGGGTTTTTTTTTATTTTTTGGCCTTATTTTGGTAATTTGGATTTCAATGGTGTATGTAGCTGGGGCTAAAAACAAGTGTTGCTGGCCTTTTTTTTTATCATTATTTTTAAATCACGTGCTCTTTACCTTGGACAGGATATCTTGAACTCTATTTTCAGAGAGAGGTAAATGGAAATTTTCCTATGCCTACAGCATGCTAGAATTTGCACACAAATAGTTGTCCAAATCTTTTAATATTTATTTATGCCATTCAGGTGGCAGACTTGGCAAGGTTAAATCATGCAAATATAGGAAAACTACTGGGCTATTGTAGAGAGGACACTCCATTTACAAGGATGTTGGTTTTTGATTATGCTTCAAATGGGACACTTCATGATCACCTACATTGTTGTAAGTTAAGTTTCTTAGCTCGTGTATATGTTTTAAGTGTTTCCTTTTAATCAATGATGCATATAATTAAATGAGATATAGATATATAGTGTAGTGTAAATTTTTACATACATATAATTAAGTGAGATATAGACATATAATTAAATGCTGTTAACAATGCTTAAGAATGAGAAAGTCCTGCAGAAATAGCGTATTTAGTTGAGACTGTTAACAATGCATTGAGGAATTATTTTGGTCCAGATTCTAATTTCCTCTACCAGTTCCTTTATTTTTATAAGTACTAAGCTGTGTTTATATTATAAGCTGTAGCGTCTTCGCCATTGAAGAGGTTTCTGGAGAAGCATAAAAGGTTAAGAACAGCCCTGCTTATTGTGGTATTGTTTGCCCCCTCCAAAAACTGAAGGTATGTTTGCAGATCTTGGTCATTTCACTGCTTCTTCAATAAGGGTGAGCTTTTAGCTTGACTGAATTTCATGAATCTGTTACAGAATATTAGGATTCTTTTTTGTCTTTGATGTTTGAATATGGTAATAGTCTTATTGGGATGAGCTTGTTTTAGTTGTAATATACAATTAGGAGTATTAGTTATTGTTTTGTACCATCACATTATGACAGACAGCACCACACAATTGCTCACTGTTATCTCTCTTTTCTATTATATTTCAATAACTCTGTAGGGAGTTCCGACCACTCATCCAAATCAAGTAATGAAATGATGCTTCAATAGTTTGTCTCCCTCTGTTTTCATTCTGCTCATCTTTGGCATGACTGTTATGTTCTAGCCTAACCTTGCTTGAATTTAAATTTCTGTTTTTATTTACTTTTCTGCAGTTGGTTGTGTAGTGAAAGATAATTTTCACTATCAAGTAAACACTATTTTTGCACTTTAATTTCGGTCAGTGGTATCTTCTTATTAGTTTTGTAAAGAAATTGGTATTCTTCGGGATTTCTACTGGTGTCTAATTGCAGCCATTGTCACCGAGGCTTGGTGATTAAATGGAGAAAGATAAAGATCCTTTAAAACTTTTGTCCTTAATGTATTTGCCAATGATGTTAATAATTCTTGATAGTGTTGTACTGGTATGCATGATTAGATGTGTTGGAAAATATCTTTATCTAGGAGAGACATTGATGTTAATACTTAATAACTGTTGCCCTGCTGCAGCTACTGCCATTTGTTTATAATAAGTTACATATTAAACTTTGTTGATTTTCTACTAATTGATATTGAGTATTTTGCTATATGCAATTCAAAAACAGGCATTCCGTGCTCAGAATTTAGAAAGTGCCAAATCAAGACTCAACCTCTGTGCAAAGGACATTCGTGATCAGTTAGAAAAAGTTGGTAAAACTTCAGAGTTATGTTCACAGCTAGGAGCAGTCTTGGGTATGCTTGGTGACTGCTGGTATGTTTTCTTGCTCTCTTCTACCCCCAGCCACCTGCGATCTACTGACTAATAGTCTGTTACTCTTATTTTCCTGTTAGTGCGTATATCTATCTTTCATTCAGTCTTGAAATTTTTCTTTCCTTCAGTTCTTGGATCTTTAAATTATGATAGAATTTTCAAAGGCCACTTACTGGAGATTCTTGATTCAATGTAATTAGACTAATATTTACATCATTTTAGTTGATTTCTGGAAATTGATACTTGGGTGTAGAGAGATATTTTAGTTGGATCTTAAGCTTTAAAGAAGTTCTTTGGGATTATCATAATTTGGACATTAAGCATGAACATGGTATATGTTTTTCTTTTTTAAAGTCACTTATCTTTTTCCAATTTGCTTTATTATTCTATTTAAAAAGTTTTTCTTTGGCCTTGGCTGTTAGCTTTTTCTATTTTATTCTCTTTTTCTTTGGACGTGTGGGAAGAGGCTGTTAGCATTTCTTATTAGTTCTTTAGAATAAATAAGAAGCATCTTTAGCATATTAAATTGAATGGTATTGAGTCAACTGCTCGAAGGTGCTTGCTTTCCCATTCTTTTTGCTCCAAATTCCACCGCTAAATGATATGTCTTACACTACCGATAAAGAACTAAAAAAAAACCTAGCTTGGTAGCTGTTGTTTGTTTTTATTTTTTTCTGCCTAAATGGAATAACCATGCCTGACATATCATGATATTTTATAATTTTATAATTTATGCTCTGCAAGTAAAACAAGGTTGAATTTGTTGTTTTCTGCTTCCTGATTCTTTCAAAGTTTACTGAAATTTAGTTTGTGTGTTTGGCCTTTAGTGATTTACTCTCTGCTTGCTTCATAATAAGTCTGGATGTAAGGAAAGATTAGAGAGACTGATGGTGTTTTGAATTTCGATTCTGAGCTTATTTTTTATCGTTGTTTTTTTTGTTAACTTACTTTCTTTCCTTCCTTTTCCTTTTTGGTTCTGCAGCTAGAATAGTTGAAGATTATTTGGTACCTAAGTTAACGAAGACCATCACTGTGAATGATGGATGTTGCTGAGGTTCAGGAATATCTATTTTCCGCAAGTGATGCCAAGGCATGATCATGTCTTTGATTATTTTGTATGCTGTTTTGGGAATGTCTCTAAGATACGGAAGGCCATCAATCCAGCCTCTTCAGCAAATGCTGCAGGAGCACTGACAAATTCTGCCAAGAATAAAAATGTTATATATTAAATTCCTATCATGTACTACTTTATGTTTGACAATTAATGGTGAAGGCATAAAATTTTTGCCTATATATATATTCCAATATCATTTTGGTTGTTATAAACATTACACATTATTTAATTTTATTTGACTATTTTTTGATTTAATCTTGTTCCATTTTTATTTCAGTCAATTGTTTGTTGGATTATACGGTGAAGAAATATGAATTATTTGACTATTTTGTTAATTAATGGGAAATCGAAAAATAAATAGCTTTTTTAAAAAAAATTGGGAACATCAAAGTCGGTTATTTAGAAAAACTGACTTTGTATCCAAGTCTTCTAAGTCGGTTATTTAGAAAAACTGACTTTGTATCTAAGCCTTCTAAGTCGGTTATTATAAAAACTGACTTTGTATCCAAGCCTTCTAAGTCGGTTATTTAGAAAAACCGACTTTATATCCAAGCCTTCTAAGTCGGTTATTTAGAATAACTGACTTTGTATGCAAATTTTCTAAGTCGATTTTTTAAAATAACCGACTTAGATTGTACGAATTTAAAAAAAAAAATTCAAAATCGGTTTTAAAAAAACCGACGTTGTAGGCCGGCCTTTATGACGTCGTCCCATACAAGGTCGATTCTGGAATCGACTTTGAATGCCTAAAACAACCAACCTTGAAAGCTGCTGTTGTAGTAGTGACTATAAAAGAAATGAGGTCTTTTGTAATTAACTAAAATTAAATTTCTTAGAACTTATAATTGAAATTTATCTCTCTCAAGAAAGTAAAAGAGCCAAATACTTTGGAAGAGCATCAAAGTTGCATCATAGAACAAGGTTCTTTTGCAAAAATGAAAAGTTGTTGTTGATTGACCATCCCCAGATAAGCAAGTCCATTTTCAAGCATGTTCAAGCATTTTGATCTAGTGAGTATGCAACCAATTGCATCAGGTACCTCAGGAAGAGTGGAAATTGGAAAGTAAAATAAATGAGTGCAACACAAACACTCCAGAGTCCACCCCCATAGGGCCAGTACAACGATAAATAAGATCTAAAAAAAATTAAGGTAAATTTTTTAATTAAATGTGAGAGCTATATTTGAGACCTTTTTGTCAATGTGACATTTTTTCAATACATGAGGCTTTTTTCTTAACAAAAACTAATAGCAAATATATTTTTGTCCGCGGGCCTAAAGTTTGAACTTTAGTTGCTTTACTCTTAGACTGGCCTTCCACCCCAATTTCCAGGCCTTTCCAAGTGAAATGCAAAGACTCCACAATCCATAGTCTACACAATCAGAAGCATAATCATAGCTTCAATTGCAAGGCATTAGATGTTGTCTCTCCTCTCAACTGTAACAAAGGAATCACAATGTAAAACAAAGAAAATAGAGAAAAAAAAAGAATCACAAGTCTGTTGGAGAGAGGTTGGCCATGGAGAGAAAATAAGCAGTATAGGATCTGGTTCCAAACATGTATATTAGTTTTGAATACATTAATTTGATAAGAAGACATGTGAGACCAAATAAATAAAGAAGTACATAATACAAAATCCACTTTTGAATAAACTGATAATAAAGACGGTAAACTAATAACGGAGCAACAGCCAAAGATACAAATATATGAAAGATTACAACATGTTTTTCGAAGCATAACTAAACTTCAATAAATGGAAAACACGCAGAAATCTTCAAACACAGCTTGCGCGAATAACCTAGTATGGGTTCTGCAAATACGAGAATATTGTTTGCAAGGAAGAATGCAATTTTCAGTTTCAGAATAAAATAAGTCATTCAGTTAAAAAAAAAGAGATGAAAATCTGAAATCTTTATAGTGAAATATTTTTCAAATCTGTTTCCCTTCTTAACAATGACTACTGAAGCTATAATCTTTTTTTTAAGAACAAAAAATGTATAAAAAAAAATCAATTGTAGGAAAATGTATTTTGAATTCCCAATTGAAGCATAAAGGGTGATTATTGAGTTTTGATTAGTACTTGCACAATTTAAACTGTTCTTGACTTTAGGACTCCTGGAGGTGACAAAAAAAAAAAAAAAAACAAATCTGATACATATATAGGGAATGAAATAGAGGAGAAATCCTAAAACTTGTTTAACCTTTAAATGCATAATTATACTTTTGTGATAATATATATAGGAACGAAGGAATAGGGTTCACAATACCTTAATCGGAAATATGATCATAATGTTTATAGCCCACAGAAATATGGGGAATGTGAGCTATGTTTGGCCAGTCATCTCCTATTTCTTTCTCACAACGCTTCTCTAATTCCGGATGACAACCAAAAACAGTCAATTGTTGCAAATTGGTGAGTCTCAGGCTCAATGGAAGACAAGTCAACTTGGAACAGTAAAAAATACTCAAATCGCAAAGCAAGGGAAGTTTTTCAAAGCAGTCAGGCAATGATTCTAGCTTTGGTAGATTCTTTAATCTTAAGATCTTGAGGGAAGTCATATCTTGTAAATCTTGCAAATCTTCCACATCTCTGCAATTGGAAAGCCACAATTTCCAAAGGCGACAAAAACCTGCCGACACGTTGAACTTACAACAATTGAATACTGAGAGAGATTCCAACCCTTTTAGCAATACTTCTTCTCCCAAAAATTCAGGACATTCATCAATTTCAAGTATTGAAAGGCTTGAGAACATGTTTTTGCCATCCTCCCTTGATAACCTTTTAAAGTTTGGTAGATGACGAAAGGTCAGATCTTCTAGGGCTTTGAAAACTACTCCCCCATCACTGGATTCCTCATAGAGGTATTCTACATTATTCATGTGTGATGTTCTTAGAATCTTTAGAGAAGGCAATTTCCCCAATGGTGGAAGTTGTAAACAGTTCTCACAATTCATAAGAATTAAAATTGATAAATATTTGAGAGAAGGACTAGACATCCATTGTGGGAAATGGGCACCTTTATATCCTTCCACCTCTAATTTCCAAAGTCGTTGGGTATCAGGTTGAAGCACTTCAAGAATATCCTCAACATTTTCTTGTAATTCAGAGTCTTCATTTCTTTCCCATGACAACCACAACTTATTCAACTGCTTACTTGACATATTGGCTTCTTTGGCATCCATTACACTTTTTACATTTCCTAGATGCTTGATGTCAAGATCTCTTTTAAGCTTCAATGGTCCCAATTCTTCCAAACTGAATCCTTTTTCTTTGCCAACAAAGAACTTGGTTAAAATCTTCAGGGAAGTCAGCATACCTATATGAGGAGGCAAGTTTGATAGTTTTGGGCAATCATTAAAAGACAACTGCTTTAGATCTTTTAAGCATATCATATTGTTAGGCAACATTTTGAGATGAATGCAACGATCTAATTTCAATATCTGTAAATTCCACAATTTACATAGTGATTCTGGAAGAGTTTCAAAACCACCCCCAGAAAGATTTAAGTACCTTAGATGTTTTAAAAGACCTATAGAAGATGATAATGTTTCTCTTTTTACAAAATCAAGTGCCCGCAAAGAATTACATTTCAACACATCAACATGAGGAGAAAGTTGGTCACCATAGTGATCTGGCAATATATAGGTCCTCAAAGATTTAACTAGATGCAACTGCGCTGAACTAATGGATTCCTCATGTACATTCCGCATGGACTTATGATCTGAGAGATGGAGTATTCTTTCAGAAAAAGTAGTTACACGATTGTCTTTTGTAATGCAACAAACATCTTCTGTAATAGATTCTGCAAGATCATGAACAAGATCATGCATCTTGAAACTTGTAACTTTGCCAAATGCATCTGTCTCAATATCTTGAAAAAATGATCTCCAATATAATTTATTCCATACATCATCACCAACATCTTCAACATCTAATCTTTCATTAGACGAAATGAATCCATTAGCCATCCAAAGTTCTATTAAATATTGCTTTCCTATTCTTTCATCTTTGGGAAATATTGCGCAATAAGAAAAACATTGTCTGTGCTCAATTGGTAAGTTCAAGTAACTTAATCTCAGGACAGGAATTATGGAGTTTTCATTGTGTGGTAACTCCAAAAGTTTGCTATCTTTAACATTAAGCCACTCATTTTTGTTTCTTTTGAAGCGTAAAAGACCTCCTAGTGCTTTTGCAGCAAGAGGTACTCCCCGACACTTCTTTACTATCTCCTTCCCTATGTCTTCAAGCTCTACTTGTGCTTCCTCATTCGGTCCAAAGGCTTGTTGTTTAAACAATTCCCAACAATATTCGTGAGGTAGAATCGGTAATTCATGAGGACGTATTGTTCCCATGATTGTTGCTACCTTTGATTGACGAGTAGTGACTAAAATGGAAGCTCCCTTGGCCCCACAAGACAATACAAATTTCAACCTCTCCCAATTCTCTTGTTTATCATCCCACACGTCATCTAAAACAAGCAAATATCTTTTTCTTTGAAGCATATCTTGAAGTCTTCTTTGTTGTAACCCTAGATCCAAATCCTTGCAAGCACGCCCAGATGCTGCTTCGATGATAGCTTTCGTCATTCTCTCCAAACTAAAATCTTCTGAAACACATACCCAAATTCTTAACTCAAAGTGATTGATTACCCTCTTATGATTGAAGATGAATTGGGCAAGTGTTGTTTTTCCAAGTCCACCTAGACCAGTTATTGGATAGATGGATAAATACTCAAAATTAGAAGCATCACCAATCAAAAAGTCTAAAATTTTATCTTTATCTTCTTCTCTTCCATAGACTTTTGGTTCAGTGACTAGAGAGCCAGTTTGGCGCCACTCAAGGACTCCCCTTCTTCTCTCATGAACCATCTCAGTCAAATGAAACTTAGTCCTTTCCTCATCAATTTCCCCTAATCTCTCACTTATTCTTTTCATTTTCTTAGAAATTTTGTAATGAAAAACAACACGCTTGGGATGAAAAGAGGATAAGCAAGAGCATTGTACCTTGTCTAATGGACCACACTTGACCCCTTGGTACTCCAACCCCATTACTTCATAGGCACACTCATCAATGATGTCATCCAGGTTGTGAGCTGCATGTTTTAGCTTTCCCAACCAATCTTTTATATCTTTGTTTGAAAATTGTTTCTCCTCAGCATCTTCAAGTGTTGCCTTGATTGAGGTTAACAAGCCGGAAATTCTTTCCAAGTGTTGATCAAAACCAATAAATGGTTGCAACTCCTTTTGAACAAGTGAGTTCAAATTCCCTAGCAAAGTTTGGATGACAAACTCAGCCATATTGTAACTCTTCAAGATTGAAATGCAAGAGGGACTGTATGAAGGAACAAGGAAGATGATTAACAAAGACAAGTTTTGTGTGGGCTTAAAATGTTAAATAGTGTGCTACTAAAAATGCAATATTGGTATAACTTGTTGCAAGCCAAGGTTTCTCAAACCAGTAAGGCAGAGATAACTTCTAAAGCAATCTTGGAATATTTTATAGATGCAGAAAAGCAGTTGCATGCACAAGGCAGCAGGTTCCCATAAGCACTGACGTGACTTTTAAATGTCCTAGGAGTTGGAGTAGTATTCTTATAGATGCGTAACTTCATGTTGGTGATTTACACAAAGAAAACTTGATCAACGTAATTCATTTTTTTGATAAGAATCAAATTAATTCCTTATATTAAATAAATTACATAAAGAAAAACTAAAACAATAGAAAAAAAAAAAGACATGCACTTTCTCAAGTAAAATAAATTAAAAAAGGTGATTTAACAATATGCTTTGTAATTTGGTACCCACACATATTGTTTGGTCTGTGTTAAAATCACATTTGGAATATATAAGTTGGCTTTTTACATATGTACAAAATGTGATTTTTGATGTTACAAAAAAAATTGCTCTTTTAGATTTTATTCTTATTCTCGATTAGTAGTGCTTGCTGTAGAAAGTTCTCCGGTAGCAATGGCTGCACATAGTGGTAGACCCAGGAAAATTTGTTTATGTCCTCACATTTGTGGCGGGGCACCCCCAAAAATTTTTTTTTAAAGAAAATTTAAATAATGTAAAAAGCAACAAAAAATTGGAACTTTAGCCCATACATAAGGACAAAAAATTGGTTTTACTGTATGACGGGAAATTAAAACTGAAAAGATGCCACTTTTGAGAAGAGATAAATCAGTCCAAACTATCCTCACTTTGTTTTCTGTTTGTAGCAAGCTTGAAGCCCTCTTACAAATTGATGAGATGGACTGCAGTAAAGCTTGATTCATCAATTGCGTAAGCTTGAAGCCCATAGATAGGTACTCTTACTTTATCAATTGACGCAAGATTAGCAGTAAAGAAAAAAAAAAATTCAGATTTGTAGATTTTTGTGTCCGCACTTGCGGACAGGAGCTTAAACGTGGGTCCGCCACTGGCTACACGAGAGCTTGAAATCATTGGAAAAATGATCTGAGGAAATGTTTGTATTGGATCATCAAGGTGTATATTAGTCTGTTCAGATCTACATGTATGTTCTGTTCTTTTTTTGTGTGTTTTTCTATAAAAAAACATTTATCTTATTCTATATCAAAAATATCTCTTTTGTATTACATGAATTTTAATATAAAAAAATAATCTCTTTTGTATATGTAAAGATAATACTATGAAAAAAAATGCTCATCATATCTTTGCATAACGAAAAGCTTAGAGTATGTTAGTATTATTTGAGATTAGTGTTCTTTTGGAAGTATGTGAGATTTTATTTCAATTAACGATATTTTTATATACTAATTGCTGTTTAGTTTGTTTATGAAGTGTTTTATAACTTTTAATTTGTAGATGTATTATTTATATTTCCGGATGTGTATTTAGTTATAGGCATTGGCTGTAGATACTCACTTTTTCTGTTCTTTCTTTCCTTTTCCTTTTTCTTGCATTTATTTTGTGGATGGCTGCCATTTTTATTTTGAACGATATTTGTAAATATATTTTATGGCATTTTTATGTAATTATGCTTTGCTTTTGGTTTAAGGTTGCTGAGAATCTATGGCGCACTGGCTTCTTGGTTGCTCAATCAAAAAAGTTTATTTCGAAAGACAGGTTGTTACATGTTGATATTGGGGGCAAGACATTTGTGATACAATAATTTAAGTGAACAAAATTAACAAATGCTCGATTGCATTGGATTTCTTTCTAAAGAAAAAAGATTAAGACATAATTATTTCCATTGAACACTATAATTGAATATATCACTAAAGAAAAAAAGGTTTTAACATTTTCTGGTTCAACTTATTTTTGCACCGTTGTATGATTAATTTTAAGTGATTCCTATGCAGTTGTTATGCCCAATTTAGTGTGGCTGGAAAGGAGTTCTTTTGATAATCAACCTCATTAGTTCTGTAAAATCTATTACTTCTATTATTATTAGCTATTATTTCTATTACTCCTTTAGAAAATAACTAGTATTGGTACTCCGGATGCACGGGTAGTTCCGCTACGCTTAGCTACGTTTTTATAAATTAATTTTAATTTTTATATCTATCATAA
Source organism: Glycine latifolia (assembly GCA_013407115.1). Taxonomy (NCBI): domain Eukaryota; kingdom Viridiplantae; phylum Streptophyta; class Magnoliopsida; order Fabales; family Fabaceae; genus Glycine; species Glycine latifolia. The sequence goes on from CM023955.1 coordinate 21,198,290, forward strand.
CTAAAAATATTTCTATTTATAATATTATTGATAAAATAATTTAAATTAATTAACTTTGATTGTCTTATAACAAAGAATCAAACTATTATTTCCTAATAAATATATTAACTAAATGTTATTATGCATGTTGGTTATTATAACAATTGAATTAAATAAAAAGAGTTTAAAAATATCAAATCTTGATTAAATTTAAATAATAAAACTATAATTTTTTTAATTGTCACAATTTCATTTTACTATTATTTACACATTATTTTATATGATGAAAATTTAAAAATAAATATTGTCAATTGTTTGATATGTAACTATGTTAAATATTTTAAAAAAAATTCCTTGTAATGGTTCACCCATGATGACCGTGACAATAATTATTTGCCTCAAATGATAACTGTAGTTTCTATCATGAAAAAATGAAATTAAAACTAATTTATATTATGATATAGTGAGTAAGTAATTTAAAACTTTATTGTAACAAAAATCATTTTTATAAATTAATTTTAATTTTTATCTCTATCATAACTATAAATAATTTTATTTATGATATTATTGATGGAAGTAATTTAAATTAATTAACCTTGGTTGTCTTATAACAAATAATCAAACTATTATTTTCTAATGAATATATTAACTAAATGTTATTATGCTGGTTATAGTAACAATTGAATTAAATAAAATGATTTTAAAAATTCCAAATCTTGAATAATTTTAAATAATAAAACTAGAAATACTTTTATTTTTTTTAAATGTAACCATTTCATTTTACTATTATTTATCCATTATTTTATATGATAAAAATTTAAAATATATATATATATATATATATATATATATATATTTAATAAAATAAAATATTGTTAATTGTGTGATATGTAACTACGTTAAATACTTTAAAAAAAAACTTTTTCCCCATAACGGTTCACCCATGATCGCCGTGAGAATATTTATTTCCCGCAAATGATAATTGTAGTTTCTATAAAAAAAAATGAAATTAAAACTAATTTACATTATGATGTAGTGAATAAGTAATTTAAAACTTTATTGTAACAAAAATCATTTTTATAAATTAATTATAATTTTTATCTCTATCATAACTTTTTAAATTAATTTACTTTGGTTGTCCTATAACAAATAATTAACCTATCATTTTCTAATAAATATATTAACTAAATGGCATTATGCTTATTATAGTCATAATTGAACTAAATTTAAAAAAATTTAAAAATTCTAAAATCTTGATTAAATTTAAATGATAAAATTATAAATATTTTATTTTAAATGTCATCACTTTATTTTATTTTTATTTACCCATTATTTTATATGATGAAAATTTTAAAAATAAATATTGTCGATTGTTTGATATGTAACTATATTAAATAAAAACATGGAAATCACTTTTGTCCGTGAATCTAAATCAATGATGATTGCAGAATCAAGTGGGAACATAAGAAAAAAGTAGCTCACACAACTCCAGGAGTACTATCTCTCCTTTCCAACCAACAACACTTCAAATCCAATCTAACTCAATAGTTTTCCTCATACTTATACCTTATGACTTCTCCGTCTCCATCAATTTGGTTAGGATCTCTAACTAAATCACTATTAAATTCACCTGTTAACAACTTCAACTAACCCTAGTGTGAGCATACAAAAACCAACCTTGTGCTTGCTATAGACAATTGAGCAACTTCCTAATTTTCCAAAAGCTACTCTCTTGGCATCCAATTTCATGACTATTATGACTGACTTTGTAATCTTCATTTAATTCATAAACTGTGCTTTCATCGATTGAAATTAGAGCCCTCCAACAAAGCTTTAAATTGGTCTTGCATGAAAGTGGTGCTACTTGTGACATAATAGTCATGAAAAAAGCCTGGTACATCAGAATAGAATAGTTATAGATACAACTCTTGTTTCCCAGACCTACTTTCTTTAACCAAACTTATGTATTAACTGTAACTGACCTTGTTGTGTAAAAGCAAGGCATGTGCCAATTGTCTCCTCATACCCAATATGTAGACAACAACAAAGCATAACAGTCCTCATATGATCATCATGTGTATGGAAAGAAAACAGAGGGAGGCAACTTGAATTGCCAATAATGAAGAAATCCAAAACCTGAGGGTCATGCAGCATTTTTGAAAGTTGAAAGTGAGGCAGTGTTCCTAAAACCAATAACAAAAAAATTTGAAAGCAAGGCATGTGCCAATAGAAGAAAAAAATGGGAAAAAAGAGAGATGAAATGAAACTCACCAATAACGACATACTAAATATTTTTGAAATCCAAGTAATGTGAATAATAGCATTTAAAGAAAAGACAGAAGTCCATCCATTCATGAGCAAGAGAAAAAACAGTATAAATGTATGATGGAGTTAGATAGGGGATTCCATCTCTATTAAAAATCAATAAGCATTTTGCTTAATTCCTATCTCTGTGGCAAGGAGCTCAAATAACATTGTGAACAGCCTGATTCAACTATAAGTTGGTAATTTACAACAGTTTTAAACTACTGACAGAAATCTATGTAGAGAATAGACTATTAAATGGCAGTTATACAGACATATGTGATATGAGAACATGTATTCTTGTTCTTAAATGATCATTAAATAATACAGTGAAGCAATGTGAATTTTGCTAACTTTGTGTACATATATCATAATCGCATCCTATTTTGAGTACATATACCATTGTCTTTCTTTCCAAAGAAAGCAATATCAGTTAAAAATACCCTGATTTTGCTTTGTCTGTTGAAAAGTTTTGGCCCCTTTTTAGTGTTTTATAGACACAACGGTTATGCATTAAAGTTAAACAAAGCTGCAAAATATCCAAATTAGAAACCTGGAAAATCCTATATGTCTAAAGATGGAGGAAGAGAAAGAGAAAAATGGTAGTTTGTTTATCAATAAAGTTATGATTTATATATAAAGTAACAGAGAGAGAGAGAGTAGAAGTGACCCCGTATCCACCATTAGATAGATAGAATGAGATCATGATAGCAAGAAATACATCCTACCTTGCATATCTAATCCGGAATGATGGTGTAGAAAAACTATTGTCTTTATCATCAATCATCCAAACTCCACATAAATTGTCAGCACCCACTTCAAGAGCTGCAGCTCAAAGGAAAGACAGATTCAAAGATTTTATCGATTTAAGAAAAAATATCATGCACGATGGCAAATTAATTGGGCAAAAAAGTAAATGCTTAGAATATCCAAAATGCTAGTGTTAGTGTCTCACTAAAATCAAACAGTAAGACCGTTAAAACTAGTAGGCATAAGGATTTTGAGAACATATCCCAATCATTGAATCAAGGCTAATATGAGGTTGAAAACAGAAAAATACACAAGCACTAGAATACCTATTCGACATTTGTTCCAATCATTTGTTTCCAAACTAAATAAATGATTTCCGCATCTTCAGCATAGCCCGATGAATGAGATATATATTTACATGTAAGAAATGCTTGTGCGGAAGTCCCAATTCAATTAAATATATCTCAACTCTAGCACAAAACATTAATCAAACTACCACATAAGAACTATGCTAATTCAATTTTCAATTTTTTTGGAGCCAATAGCTCATTGAACCAAGCTCACAGATCTCCTCCAAATCATCATTTTTGATAGTCTGAACAATTATCAATGTAGCATCAAATCCTAGACGCAAATGTCGGAAAAGGAAAGCCATAAAAGACCTCAAATCATAAAATGATGAGAACATAATGCATGAGTAAGATGGAAAGAAAACCTACAATTCCTTAGCAATTGTTTCTTCCTTTGCCCTTGTAGGCTCAACTTTATTAGTATCTACATGGTCATTTTCAGAGTCCAATTCTAAATTACCGCTGGTTCTACTTCATTTGTTGTTTCATTTTTGGTATCTGAATTGTGATTTTGAGAATTGGCATGCTCATTGGCTGCAACTTTCAACTACACAACATCTTGTAGAATAGATGCAAGGAAAGATCATCAGAAAAAATGAAAGGAGTATTAGACATGTAAAGTCAAAACAACTATGTGGAGAATACCTTCTTTGACACCATATTATTTTTCCACTAAGAAGTTCAGGAGCCATCCATGGCAAAGTCTCCTGTACTCCACACTACTACACAGGAGGCCTACGATAACGGTTATTTAGACCATACGACGACGGATGTTGAACCGTCGTTGTTGCGCATGTCGTTAAAAATAGAGTACTTTTGACAACGGTTTAAAAAAACCGTCTTCGTTTGTATTTTATTTATTTATTTATTCTTAATTAAACACAAACGAAGAGGGTTATTAAGGGAAAACCGTCATTGTATGTCAACATACGAAGATGATTTTTCCTTAATAACCCTCTTTGTTTGTATTTATTTATTTATTTTTGTTTTTTTAATTAAACACCTACGAAGACGGTTATTAAGGAAAAATCGTCATCGTATGTCAACATACGAAGACAGTTTTTCCTTAATAACCGTCTTCGTAGGTGTTCAATTTAAAAAAACAAAAATAAATAAATAAAATACAAACAAATACGGTTATTAAGGAAAAACCATCTTCGTATGTTGACATATGATGACGGTTTTCCTTTAATAACCGTATTCGTTTCTTTTTGAAAAAATAAAAAAAATAAAAAATAAAACATACAAAGACGGTTTTTAGGCAAAACAGTCTTTGTATGTTCACATACAAAGACAGTTTTGCTTAATAACCGTCTTTGTATCTATTTAAAAAAACAAAAAAATATACATACAAAGACGGTTTTGTCTAAAAATCGTCTTTGTATGTTTTATTTTTTATTTTTCAAAAAGAATTAAAAAAGACTTGAGCTAAACTATTGAAATAAATAGAATTAAAAAAAAGACAAATAAGATTAATTATAATTTATTAAAGAACCTAAATATTGTCTTACTTTTTCCAACACTAAGATAAGATTATCCCAGGCTACCAACTAATCATTCACTATTTTAGCCAAATAATAGTAAGTATTAACCCATAAAATTCAAAAGAGTAAAGATGAAATTTGTCTGTCAGGAAGTTAATAATCAAAGGTTATGCAATTTGTACAAAAGAATATATTAATAATAAAAAATATAATATATTAGAGTAAAATATATTAATAATCTGAAAAAAGTTATGCATCATTTATTATGGATTACTATGTATTCAAAATATCATTAAAATCTATTTATATATAAGTTTAAATTAATTTTAATTTTAAACATTTTATTAAAATTTATATTGAAGATGGTGGTGTATAGTTTGCATTACTTCACAGTTCATACTAACCGTAAAAAAAATTGTTGAAGATGCAATTTCTAATGGGAAGCTTTGTACCCTTAACATGAGAAGCTTTGTACCCACAAAATTTGAGGCATAATGGCCCTACTAAACAAGGCTGTATCCACAGAACAAGAACTTCACATAAAATTAACATATCACCATAACAAGAGAGCCTGGTTATATAAGGTCCAGCGAAAATTATCTTTTTCAAAAAAGAGAAATAAAACATTATTAGTCACTAGAATGAAACTAAAAAAATAGTGCTAAGAGACCCAAAAAATCTCAAAACTCACTGTTGTCCACAATGCAACTTTGGAAGCAAATGCGCCTGGTGGCATATTCAATGTTATCTGAGACAAAGTGCCATCACCAAACATGAGATATCCCATGCTTGCAGTGCATTCATATATCAAAACACACAAAACAAAACTGTACACAAAGAAATGAGTTGATGAATCAAAAAATAAAAAAGTATCAAATATGTCGGGAATGACAGAGAAGTTCTTAGCTATTATGCCAAATTATTAGGGCTTTGGTTAATTGTTTCTTGTCAGCCATAGACACCAATAGCAAATGGAATGCCATTCCATTTTACCAATTGACCAGTGTGATGGAATCCAACACCTGTCTATTGTCCCAACACAAAACACACAAATGATAATCAAAGGATGTACCCAAATCTAAGGATGTACCAGGAAACAGACTACTGAGGTTATCTCCTTCCAAGGTGATGAATTCCACACAATATGACTACAAAAATTATTGTCCAATCTATTTTCTTGAGAATAAAAGTCCAAAACTGATCATTTTTCTATGTACATGAAAAACAAAGAAAAGTCCACCAAAAAGAAAGCCTTGAAACTACCAGTCAACTACCTTTATTTACGCTAGATGTACCAAAAGGAAGATCCTATAACTAAATATAGCAGATGAGTATACATATGCAGATTCATTCTACTCACCCTGGGTTTGAACGGGAAAAATACTTTAAATAAATGTTAAATAAAAGCAGCCAGTGATTTCTATATCAAAATCCCAACTATCTTTACCTAGGAAGTTCACTCATCCAGAAACCACAACTTTCAGCAATGACCACTTACCTGAAACATAAAACCCCAACTTTCAGCAATGACCACTTACCTGATTTTTATTTTCATCATTTTTAAAAGCCAAGGTTCGCAGAGCACCAGCAGCTACTCTTTGCACCTTTGCATCAGCAAAATCAAGCAAATGAACAAGAGGTGGAATTCCACCCCCATCCTACACATTAGGGAAAAAAGGAACTAGTTAAGCATCAAAGAATAGTATTAGTCAATTTTTGGTCTTTTGACGGCACCACCATTGCTGTTATTAGAAAATGAAACCAAAAGACAAAATTGACTAACTTTCATCATAGATATTTAATGGAACAAAAACCACACCCGCATGTAGCAACATCATTGTCAGTTGTGGGTAGCTTATCCATCAATTCCAAAGCTAAAGAAGGCCATGATAATACTTACTACTACATAATTTTATTTTCTTCTATAAGCACTTATAGAGAAGTTTATTCAAATAGGGCCAACATAACTTGATATTTAACTTGTGAAAGAAGTTTGATTCATTTTGTTTCTTATTTTCTTCTATAAATATTTTAGAGAAATTTATTCAAATGGAACCTACTTAGTACTTACTGTCCAACCAAAAACACAAAATAGTCACCTAAAACATAAAGCAAAAACGAAATTACATGATCAAGACAATGAGGTTGCCATCAGACTTGACAATTCAATGCACTAAACTTGAAGTAGACAACAATATCCATCACCCAGCTTACATTAGAAAGCTGAGCTAGTACAAGCCTTTTAATGCACTCCTACTGCCAGTATTATATGCTTACCCAGATTTTGGCTTGTTAAATATTAAGAATTAATGGCTTCAAAGGTGCTTGATATATCCTTGCAAGTTCAAAGTCAGTAATTTTAACAATTCCATGTTCCTCTCCTTCACCCATAATTTGTTTATAGAATGTTTGTTAAATAAACAAGTGCACTAATCAAAAGTGGTCAAATCAATTTGAATCCAATTATAGCAGTAAAAAAATTAATCATATAGTGATAAATTAAGGAGCATTTACTTCATGAAAAACCAAAACAGCTTCATAAACTTTATACAATTAACTATATGTTGAAAACTGCCATCACCTGAAAACTGCTCGCATTCCTGGCTCAAGTTATGAGCATTTAAATTGGACTTAACTGCATCAAAATACAGAGCACAATAGATAACTCAATCCAATTGTTAAAAAAGGACAGTATAAGGTTGGTTTGTCTTTGGCAAATTTTAGTATCTTTGGCAAATTTAGAATCAGTCATGGTCCAAATGAAAGATGCAGTCATGCATAAAGGGAAAATAAACAAAGAATGTAAGTGAGGAAAACCTAACTATTCTTATTGTGAAGAAGAGAAGCAAATACTGCATAAAGAGATGCAGTGTACATGTTACCAACTTGCTTTGGGATTAGTGTGCTGGGCTACACCTTTTCATCATATAGATGTTTTGCAGCTTGCTGGTTTGCCTAGATAATCACAATGACCACAAAGGCACAAACCAATTGAAAGTTCAATTTCAATTTTAGTCAATAAAACACAATTCAAACACGATAAGAGTAGCTACCTTTTCAAGATCACGACTTCGATAACTCTCATCTGATAAATGGTGGGGAAGTAAAAGCCACAGTAATAACAAAAGTATAGTCGAACAGTATAAGTGGCAACAGAGATCACCTATAATTATTAGGATTCATGGAAAGTAATGCCCGGTACAAAGCTTCGCCTTCTTCTAAGTGACCAAGCTTTGCTAAAAGTGAAACCTCTTGTTCTTTGTATGCAAGCTTATCAACCTAAGAAGACATAATCAGAAGCAAGTTCTATATCATATATTAGTTACATTTATCAAATTACCCAGGTTAACAAAAACAAAAACATAAACATACAAGCAGGGTAAGCGGTGCTAAAACATCCTTGGAAATTATAATCAATCAGGGAGACCCAACTCAGGCTTTAATATACTGGTATATGCAACCAGATTCTTGGAAGGAAAAATGAAACGTAAAATTCTTGGAGATAGTGAAAGGAAACAAAGTCCCATGACTTTGCATTCTTTAGTAGATTTAGCTGGTAAGCCACAAAAATTGCATAAGAGGAGCAAGCAATGGGAAACATCAAAATGTAATAATCAATTTGTTAAAAACAAGCTCTTTAATTAACCTCAATAAGTACCTCTCTGGAACATTAAAAGAAGATGTACACTCCTGGTTCAATAGTTATTACCTGCACACAGCCACACAAATTAACTGTGAGTACCTATACCTTTCAAGGTAACAGTTTTGGAAACTGAAAAATATGAGCTGGCATTGGTGCACTGAAGCTACGAGTAAATTTTGCAATATAATTATACTAAGCAACTTTCTTTATATATGTCTATGAAAGACAAGCAGTATACTAACTTAGATTTCTAATGTTAGTGTCATAACATATATGTAATCATCGAAGACATCCTCACCTTCTAATTGGAAACAATGGCAGAGGCACATTACACAAAGTGGTGATATATTTTTTCTTTGAAAATAAAGCTAATAAATTCTTTCAATCACAAACTGGAAGATCAAAGCAACTAGTTAAGACTCAAAAGTCATTTTTCCAAAAGGAATTCATAAACTCTACTATTCTATTGTCTAAGTTTTATATATGTCATGTATCGTGTTAACATATATATATATATATATATATATATATATATATATATATATATATATAT
>CM023955.1:21207362-21293632 GCA_013407115.1 Glycine latifolia
CTGTCTCTTAATAATTAACCCTCACACATGAGTCATTCAAGTTAAGTTTAAAGAAAAGAGTTTCTGGATCTGTTTTCTAAGTTTAAATACCCTTTTCTTTTAAAGAAATATATTTGTAAAAGATGTCAAAAAAAATTATTTACAAAAAGATTAAGCAAATCAAAACTTAGAAATGTTTGTAGTGTGAAACAGTTGGATGAATAGTAAGAGAAAATGAACAAGTAAATATTTTATGCACTTGTATGAATAGTACAATTTAATTAGATGAAAAAACTTATAAATGCTTGCCGTGTGAAGTAGTTGAATGAATAGTAAGAGAAAAGGACAAGTATATATAATAATAAATGATAAATGCTATGGATAACCGAGGAATTAAAAAGAGTAAACTTGTTTAGTCTTTCACAATTATATTGAGGGACTAAAAGTATCATTTTGTAAATTTGAAGGAAAAAGATTAAAATAGGAGACCAAAATCAAAACTGATTTAAAATTAAATGAATAAAAAAAAATTAAATCTAAATAAAATTAACTGAAATTCTTGAGAAGGCACATTCAATTTTTAGTGTTTTAAATAAAATGCTTCGGTGCTTTAGCCAGTTAGCCGCCCAGCCCCACTGGCCGCCGCCACCTTTCCTTTTAGAAACAAACAACAATATTTACGTTTATTTAAATTATAAGAAAATAATAAGTTATAAAAAATCTTCTTTTATTTTTTACAAAATAATTTTATTTTAAAAAATCTCTTAAAAATATAAAATATAAAATGAGCTAACTGAAACATGTATTTATAAATTAAAAAAAAAATCCGACACTAAAAATAACAGTAACATATAAGGGAAACTGGTTATGTATATTCAATCTAAATCCTAAATATATAATGCCATATGTCCTTGATAGTGACTGCGTCTTATCTTCTCCTCCTCTTCTTTGCAATTGCATTGCAGGGCACAAGGCACACACAAATGGAAATCAATCAATCAATTATTATACAATAAGTAACAGTCGAAGCACATAAACAATATGATTCTTAAACCAATAATTTTGGAGCTCTTCAACCTTTGGAGCTCTTCTTCATGGTGTTGTTCCATCTCCGCAATGCAATTTTGGAGCTGCTGAATTGTGTCTGCGTTGGTCATGGTTGTCTAGGGAGGGTTGGAAGTGTCAACAGAAGTGTGATGCCTAAGGCCAGAGCGTGTACTGACCATTGATGGATTGATGAAGAGTGTGATTTGGTAGATTGGTGGAGAATGCGAGTCCGCAGGGTAAATTTTATCGCATCTCCACAGTGGGCGCCAAATATTCTTTCCAAAATCTAGAAGAGCCACGCATAAGGATGGACGTGGTCCAGGTGGGTTCCAGACTCTGCACTTTGGATGATGAGTTGGCCTTGTTAAGAGGACGGACCTACAAAACAAAGGAAACGACTCTGACGCTCAAGTAAGTACATCAATTATATGACAATAAAGCATATAAAGATAGTATGAGAATGAGTATGTTGTGTATGGCAGGTGTGTAACTCGTGTAGAAGGTTAGATGGAACCTGTATTTATAGTGTGGAGCGTGGGCCTTAGGCCTTTACAAATAATTAACCTGTAGATAAGGCTAATAGATAATTGCAGATTGTAGATAATTTATATCTTGTAGATAATCTGTAGCTTGTAGATAATTAGATACCTATTATTTGAGATGTGGTTGCAGCATTATTAATAATATTTGAATAAATAAGCTTAAAGATAACCTGTTGAGAGTAATAGCCCGACTGCTGAGGGGAGTGTGTCTGGGCTCTTGTAGCAGGGCTGACGTGGATAGTTGACACGTGTATAGAAGGTCCCACATAAGTGGCCACGTGTATTTTCCATATTTTGGATGGTACAAATGGTGTAATTTTCGTTAAGAATAATTCTAAATCTTTCTACAACATTATCCTAACTTATTTGTATGGTAAGCTTTGAATTTTTTTTTATGTTTCTAAACATGAATGCATTTTCTTTTTCAGTTAATATTCTTTGTATGAAGTATTAGGGAGATATAATATTACTTTTACAATAAATGCTTTCCTTTTTTCTTATTTCTTAAAAACTACTCTTAGGAAACTCGTTAGTAGGATCTTTTTGTTTTAGATCATGAGCTGGTGATTGTTGGACAATAAGATAATGTAGTAGACTCCTGTATCCTAGAAGCATGCCAACTCATTCTGTCAAAATGTTTTTGTTGATGTGATGAGCTCATTCAAACATGGACACTTCGAACAATAAGAGTAGTCATGCTCGTATCATATCCATGTTGGATGTATTCATGTTGGACACTTCACAGATACTTCAAATACTCCTAGTTACATTTTATGATTTTTATACTTTTAGTTTTTAAACTTCTATACTAATACAGATAAGAGTATAACAATTACATAAATTATAGCATTTTATCATGTCTATAATGACTCATCCTCACTTTTAAAACATCAATTCTCTCTTTTGGTTTTGGATTTGTGTCTTTGTTTAATTCTATACTTATATATTATATAATTGCCATGTCAAGTCCTATATTTTATAAAAACTACCTTATTTGTGTCGTTATCATATCGTACATCTCTTGTGTTGTTTTCAGTTTGGGCTTATTTAAAAGCATGGTATTGAGCTTGCTGTTTGGCCCATTCTATTGAGGCCCATGAGGTAGTCCAAAACAAGTATTTAAAGGGCAAAATCCCCCTTCCACTATATATGTTTCTTGTCTAAAAAATTAAGGGATATATGGTTTAGTGGAGGAAGACTTGGTTAGGTCTTGTACAATTTTGTGTATCTTCAACAAGGTTTTAATCTCTAGCCATGGCTTTAAGAGGTATGTATGATTGAAATGAGCTGCTCTCTATCTGGTGTCCTAGATATGTGCTATGTTTGACAGTTTATAGTGGAATGGAATGGAAGGTAGGGTATAAAAGAGGAGTCACTTTCTCTTGTTTGAATGTTTAAGTAAGAAAGGGATGAAAGTTCTCTTTCCCTTGTTTCATAGTAAAACTCAATAAAAGGGCAGCTATTTCCCTTATTTAAGTATAACCCTTGCTCAACTTTTGTTTTTAGCAGAAGGGAAGGCAGGAAGGAGATGAAATAGTCATCTCCACTTGTTTGAGCGTTATAGTTAAAGTAAGGGGAGATACTTTGAAGGGAATTAGAGCTAGAAAATTAGGCAATTTTGATAAGGCAGCCAAAGAGAAAAATACTATTGATTAGGGGTCTAAGTTCAAAATATTTCCCCACACAAAAATTTCATATAGGATCTTTTTTTTTTTTAAACATTTGCACTGGAGGAAGTCACTCAAACCTTGGCTGTTTCCCTCATTTAGTTTGGGGTAAAAGTATAGTTTATTTCTTAACTTAACCCTATAGTTTTTTTAATCACTTAAAAACCCTTAAAAGTTTTGTTTCAAGTGAAAATGCTACCTTTAAATTGAATGAAATAGAGTACACACACGACCTTGTCATTAAAAAAATAAAGGTTTAACCTTTATCAATTAATCCCACTTAAAGTTTGGTTTTAAGTATCTTAAGGTTAAGCTCTACCTGATTTAACTACAGTAACATTTTCTCTTAAATTGAGTAGGGTAAGTTGAGAAATGAATATACTTCAAGGGGGTAAAATGCATATGGTTGTCAAATTTAATGCTTATGTCCTGATTTGGGGAGGACGAATGATAGGGCTTCCCCCTTCCTCTTATTCCTTTAAATTTTTTAAACATGAGCGTAGTAATTCTGATATAATTAACACTTTCTATCACAAATTACTGATATTAATTGCAAATATTTATCTTTGGTCTGTGTCAAGTATATATCCAACACCATCATATTGATTATGGTTGCAACATTCATGGTTTCCCTTGAAGGAATGGATGAACATGCTGCATTTGAAGGTCCAGTTGAGGAGGTGGCCAGAACAGAGGCTAGAAAAGCTGAAGATTTACTGAAAAAATTGGATATTCCGGTGCATTAGACCTACTAGCTTTATGTTTTTGGAGTCTCAAAGTGAATAGTTATAGAGTAAATTAGGCATACATCTCCTTAGGCAGTTTATAAAGCCTATGCAAATGGCAAACATCCCATCATCAAGTTTCAGAAATTGCGTTGACATTTTTCATATCATATACATATACTCCTTGCATAACTTTTTCTGACACACATAATAAACAACTAAATATAATATGAAACCAGAGAGGGTGTTTTCATAGGTTTCACAAACTTGAGATTTTGATGTAATTTACTAAGAATATAATTTGAATACATGGACAGTGTAAAGGTTTTTTACACTTATGTCCAATCATGGATTTCCATATAACTGAAACTTATTTTTTATATAATAATTACTTTAAAAGTCATGTTTAAGGTAATTCTGATTGATTGATAGCACAAAAATCTTTATACTAATACTATATCAAAATAAAACTCATTTTGGATTAATTTTATATTTGGTGTGTCAGATTTGAGGAAGTTGTATAATGATAGTGGGATTTTTTAGAAGTAAATTAATTTGTTGTGTCATTGTACTATTTGAACGTTTGCTTTTCTTCCTTTTCAATTACTGGTTTACAGTTATCTAATATTTTTATTTCCCTAAAGATATGGAACTGTTATATATCTTTTACCGCATGTTATTATTTATTTTCCTTAATTGTTGCTGATTGGCATACTCTATATATTTTTACCCTCACACTCTACTCTGTTTAGATTTTGGCTTAAAAATTCATTAATGTACATTAAGTAACATTGTTTAGTGTCCTTATTCAGTGTCCTTCGTCGAGAAATTCACCTCGTGGAATATTCTGCACCCGAACACTGAATCTACGGTCAATTAGTGCCATTGGATATGACATGGACTATACCTTGGTGCATTATAATGTGAAGGTAATTGCTGAAATTGTAGAGATTTATGTAGCAAAGAAAGAAAAGAGAATATAAAGACACTGAACAATATTTTCTTATCTATGGATTTTGCCTTTTCCTCTCCAAACTACTTCTTTGTGGTATCAAGTTATCTGAAGTCTAGTTTGCATTCTATTGGGTGGGATGCCAATTCAGCAGTTAAATCTGTGCATACTAGCCCTTGAAAATTTCAATCTCAAGGCTATGCTATTTCTATATCTCTTGTTTCCTTGGGGAGATGGTTTGATCATTAAATTGGAGGACTTTTGGGTGGGTAATTTTTGTGCTTTTTCTAGACTCTTTCATTTCTTCATTTTGCACAATGCCCATATAATCTGATTTTATTCTTCATTTAATTTTACCATTTTCTAGATTTTTCATTTCTTTAGAAATTACATGATAGGGAACTCTCTGATTTACAGTACCTTATGGTGTTGATGGAATCAATCCATCTCATTCTAATCCAGATAAGAGAATTTGTTCTCTTTATAACTTGTGTTTCTTTTCTTGCAAATTCTATTTTTATTTTCTTACATCATCTACCATGAATGATTCCTATCTTTCAGATAAGTCCATTTGGAGATCAATTGCTTCCTTTAAGGTCAAATCCTTTACAACGAATGCAGTTCTAAACAGGATTAATGCCAATAATTCCCTTTAATTTCAAAAACCTCTAGCTGCTATTCTCCTGATTATTGTGTGATGTGCAGATCTAGCTGCTATGTTCCCCTTAATTTGCTTTAAGTTTTTTTCTTATATATGTTAAAAACCATTTTCATTTTACTTCAAACAATAAGTATGAAAGAGAATATTGATTGGATTTTTTTCAAACTATAGGTTATTTAGTGTATGTATCCTTGTAACTGGACTTCTCTGATATGGACATAAGTTTTAACAGGCTTGGGAAGGGCGTGCTTATGACTACTGTATGGAAAACCTCAAGAATATGGGTTTCCCTATTGATGGACTTGCATTTGATCCAGACCTGGTAACATGTCATCACTGGCAAGCTAAAGCATTTTGTGATTCATTGGATTATTATTATGTCTGCTTTTTCTAAGTGGTATTTTAATTCCATTAAATTGTTCAGGTTATCAGAGGCCTTGTGATTGATAAAGAGGCAGGCAATTTGGTTAAAGCTGATCGATTTGGTTATATAAAAAGAGCCATGCATGGAACCAAAATGCTATCTACGCGTGCTGTGAGGTAAGTGCTGAGTATTGTGATTCTGAATTTTGATTATAGAAATTCATGCAGAGTCTTCTTGCCAATTTGTTATATGAACATACCCTGCAAAAAGTCACAACTTGTTTAAATAGATATCACTTACAATAATACTCTTAAGATAAATAAATGTTATTTCACATCCAGTTATTGAACTTTGGAAGTTGATACATTGCCGTCATATATTCAGTTTTCTTGAAGTCAAGGTATCACCTCAGGGTTCACTGGTTCAGTAGAGTTCAGTGCCTCATCCTCTCAAATAAGTTAACCCTCTTCTTGTACTCCTCACATAAGCACATCGATCAGCTACTGTTTCTATTAGAATTTCATAGAATCAACTGGTAAAAGAGAGACAGAGAAACATGAAAAATGTTCAAGGAACTAAGAACTTTTTCTTCTCTGCCAAGTTACACTAACTGAACAGTTGAATTCACTTCTTGAGGTTAATTCGAGAGTACCTTAGCACCTCTCCACACTTCCTATTAATTTCCCACCCAATGAATGACTCCCTCTTCCTATTTATATACATTATTACCTACTTGACTCACTAACAAACTAACACCTAACTAAATATGTAACCAAGGATTACCTATCAATACTCCGCCCCTGAAGTTTCACCTTGTCATCAGGGTGATGGCTCTATCCCTTTGAGACTTCAACTGGTAGATGTATTCACCAAGGGGCTTCCACCAAAATCATTCTGAGATCTTATTTGCAAGCTGATAATGATGGAAATCCATTCACCTGTTTGAGGGAGAGTGTTGTAAATATGTAAATGGGCACCAGTTTAGCATAGAATATCCTATATAATTTTCAGATTATATATGCAATTATTAGTTTTAGTACAAATTTTATTTCTGTATTTCCTGGTTATATTTAGACTATATAAGCTGATTAGTGCTCGTATTTTGAAATCAATATTCAGTTTACCCTTTATTTCAAGTGTTGCCTAACTTTATGTGCATGGAAGTGAGATCTATGGGAGAGAACTGGTGGACCTGCGGCAAAACAGTCGATGGGAGTTTCTCAACACATTCTTCTCTGTGTCCGAAGCTGTGGCTTACATGCAGGTATGCTTCAATTCCTGTTGAAAACCTCTCAAATTTTACTGGAGTTGTATTCAGCTACAAATTGTATGGTAGCATTTTTATCCTAGTGTATTTGTCTTTTTTTTCTTTCAATTCCTGGGTGATAGATTGTGTCAGTTCCTTAAAATTGAGTCCTCCCTATATCTATGAACCCTAAATGAAACTACCAAGTCTCCTTATTTTACACTTTATTGGTCAACTAGGGATTCCATATGTTTTATTCTTTCTAGTGAGAGTTCCCAAATATTAAAATATGAAGTTTTAACATGAAGCAGCTCCAGCAAGCAGATTTTGTCTATTTGGTTCTTGTCTTGTGACTAA
The DNA here is from genome assembly GCA_013407115.1 of Glycine latifolia. Classification (NCBI taxonomy): domain Eukaryota; kingdom Viridiplantae; phylum Streptophyta; class Magnoliopsida; order Fabales; family Fabaceae; genus Glycine; species Glycine latifolia. The sequence goes on from CM023955.1 coordinate 21,214,903, forward strand.
TGGGTTACCCATATTATAACCATTTATTTTACACTTATGTCCACATTTGATTCAACATGTGACTAGGATGGGATGAGACTTTATTAATGTGATGTGATTATTTTCAGATGGTTGACAAACTGGATGGTGGGGTTATACCATCCAATCTTGGCTCCTTTGATTATATAGGGCTTTATAAGGTATTGTGCACATACTTTAACAATATTATATTTGAGTAGAAATGTTCTCTTTTTCACCTTTAGCTTGACCTTCAGGCTGTTGGAAAAGCTCTCATAGCGGCACACGTAGAAGGCCGCCTCAAGGTGAACACCTACACATATTGTCAATGCCTAGGATGATCTATTTATGCTGTGCTTTAATTATGTGCACCTATTGACTTACTGAATCTATGCAGAGTGAGATTATGTCTAACCCTGAACAGTTTGTGGAGCCTGATCCGGAATTATTCTTCACACTTTTGGATCAGAAAGAGGTATTTCTTATAGTATGTGTATCTCTGCCTCGCACATAATGTGCTTCTACTCATTACTTGGTTGTCTTCATGAAACAGGCGGGCAAAAAACTTGTACTTATTACCAACTCAGATTATCATTATACACACAAAATGATGCATCATTCATTCAATAGATTCCTTCCCAATGACATGGGTTGGAGAGATTTATTTGACATTGTAAGTTCTCGTAGATTATCAATACAGTATGAAGTTATCCTCTTGATAGTGGAGGAATGAAAAGTACATGCTATTATTCTCTTTACTTTTTGTGAAATATGCATTGCACAAATTGATGTGGCTCTCGTTCATGAGTAGGTAATTGTCTCAGCAAACAAACCAGAATTCTTCCAAATGCCACACCCCATGTATGAGGTGGTGACAGAAGAGGGCCTGATGCGTCCATGCTTTAAGGCTCAAACTGGTAGGTACTCCCTATGTCCATATAGTATGTTTCACTGCTTTTCCACAAAGTGAGATTATTCTTATTTTATGATTTTCTGATAAAGAACATCACATAACGTATCAAATCAAGAATGCTATGTAGAACACCATTCCTTACCTTTTTTAATTCAAAAGAAAAAAAAAATGGAAAAATAGAAAAAGTATTGAATGAATTTACTTCTTCTCTTTAAACTAAATAAGTCTTATCAATTGGGACATAGGTAGTATTCCAATCCTTTACCAAGGGAAAAGGCTATTTATTTATATTTTGCCATTCTCTATCACATTACATGCATAACTGATATCATTATGGATTTAATTCTGTTCTTACCTTTATAAAGTTTGGAATAGAGGATGAGTCACAAATTGTAGACATATTTGTTACTTGTGTGCACTGCAAGCCACCAATTCAAAGAAGGAAAGCACTAATGACTTTTTTTATTAAGTACAATTAGTAATCAAGTTCTTAGTTCTTACTATTCTAGAATGGATCAGAAATAATGATTGAAATGCTTTTAATTGATTCTATCAAGATAATATATAGCTAAAATGCTGATTGACAATATTTTATTTCTTTTATTATCACATAAATAACCATCATGTTAGTTTGCACAGAACATAAGTGAGCTGCTAATTTTACTTGAATATATTACGGAAATGAATTGGCTTTGCAATGTGTTACATTTGAAGTTATTTTTAAAATGATTTAACTTTGATGTACTTTATTTACCATATTCTGCAGGTGGTTTGTACTCAGGGGGGAGTGCGCAGATGGTTGAAAGCTCCCTAAATATACATGGAGATGAGATACTGTATATTGGAGACCATATTTACACTGATGTTAGTCAATCCAAAGTCCATTTGCGATGGCGAGCAGCATTGATTTGTCGGGAACTGGAAGAAGAAGTTAGTACAATCAATTCACGCATAACACTTTTCTGATTTTAGTGTATTTATGCTCTCTAAAATTTTGTTTCTCTTTAGCTGAAAAAAGGTTATATGGTCTCTTGTTTTGAGAAAGGAAAAATGATCTGAATGCTAGTAAACATGAAGTTAAAATGCACTTTCTGCCTTTAATTTAACAGTTCTTTTATTTTGTGAACCATATGTACTGTGTTGAGCAACTATTCTACTTTAACTGATCTACAAAGCTGAAAATTTCTTTGTGCTTTATAAAATGTTAAAAATTCAGTACACTGCCCTAATTCGTAGCTGGGGTCGTAGACAATCATTGGTGAAGCTTATAAATCAAAAGGAGGTTGTTGGTGATCTCTTTAACCAACTGCGGCTGGCTCTGCAGAGGCAAAGTAAAGGGCGTCCAGCCGCCCAAGTAAGTTTGGTCCTTTACTCCTTTTATTATATATATTGTATATTCTATGGCGTATATGTACACATACATCTTGCAATTTTAACATTATGGATACCCCTCACAACCAATCCTCTCCTTTCTCACTTTGCCACCTCATCAAATATTCCCTGTCCCCTTCTTATTTCTTCTCGTATATACTCTCCATATTGTGGGTTTGGATATTGGGCCTGATTCCACCAAAGAGGTTCAAACATTATAGAACTATGCCTGGTATGTTCTTATAGGATTGAATGATTTTTCCTTCCACATCTTGAAGCCTTATTACTATTACCTTTGAAATTACAACTGAGCTTCTCATGTTTATGCAACTCAAAATATGGTGAAAATTATCCCAAGGTTGTCTTTGTCTACTTCGTTGGTTCTCTATGAGTTATTGAGTAAAAACTCAAAGTATAGCAATATGTTAGCGTTAATATTGATATTAAGAATTTAAGATTTTCAATGTACTGAAAGACCCTTGCTGCATCTAACATGTATGACAAAAACCTTGCTGAAAGCATGCAAAATCTACTTGTAATTCAAAGACGAGATGAATTGAAGTTGTTTACTTCATTGGTTCTCAACGTGACGTTATTGAATATGCATTGTGTTACATGTTTTATTTAATATGAATAATTATTCAAGAATGGCAACTACATGACTTTGTTAATATATGATATTTTGAATTTTGTGTAATGAAAGATTGTTGCTGCAACTGACGTGGACAAAGAAAATCTTACTGAACGCATGCAAAAGTTACTTGTTGTTATGCAAAGACTAGATGAAAAAATGGCTCCAATGCTAGAGGCAGATGGGGAGCTCTTTAATAAAAAGTAAGTTCAAAGAACAGGCCTATTGATTTACAAATTCTTTATCATACTCTGTTATTATTGATTTCCGCCACAGGTCTGAATATATAAACATAGCTTATTCTTATTATTGACTGGCCATGGGAAAGAATTTGTGACTGATAATTGATTTTTTGTCTAAATATCCGAGTTTGAAATAGTCCCCTTCATTTTTTTCAATACTCAAAACTCCTCTATCATGAATCTGACACAGCTACTACTTTTTTTGCCACCTCCCTTTTCTCTTTGTTGCCTTGAAGAGTGTAGGGGTTAACTTGTTATATTACAGTGAGCATGCCATAAACATCCAAAATGCAAGATCATATAGGGAAAAAAATGGCATGTAAACGTAACTAACAGTCTAGCTATCAATTCAGCAGTTTGCTAACATAGCACAAGGTTAATACTAACAATACAATACTTGTTGGAGATGTTGGAAACGACTTCTATATTGGAAATTGATGTCTAGGATATAGATGAAAAGACAGATACTACTTTGTATAATGCTCATCATTGCTCTTATTAGGGAGTTGCAGTTCATTTTATTGGCCTTTAATGTCATTTTGCTTTGAAATGAATATAAACATAGATGTTGGTGAATGCTTTCTCACTCAAGCATTTCACCATAAGTAACAGTCTTCAACTATTATATTTCTAACATTCTCTCTCAAATTCTGTCAGAAAGATAATAAGCAGGAATTTTTTTTTAACAGAAAGTTTTTCTCATCCAACTTGTAAAAATCTGAGTGAGAGAATTTAATAGGAGATGTCACAAGAGATGGCAAGGAGAGTGAATAGGAAAAATTCTGAAAGGCATTGTCATGCCATTACTCGGATAACACGCTCACGGTATTTAATAAACCATACTAAGGAAAGAATATCAGAGAAAATTCAGAATTCTCTGTCAATGAATCTGTTATTAAATCAATCACCTCAAAAGTGAGTTCTTATATTTAGACAGAGCACTATTTGTTACTACATTAGTGATCCTGACTGATACAGTTAAATCACAACTAACATAACTAGCAGTCCTGTGGTCAATTCAGGCTGTTCAGCAGTTTGCAGAGTGTACTAATACAACTGATACAATTATATCTCGAACACGTGTGAACTTGTATTTCTCAGTAATCCAGATTTTCATCCTTTTGAAAGCTGTAAATTGTAATACATTGAAGATTTTCTTTTCTATTTATCATTTTGTTGAGGGCAACCCCTGACACAGTGGTAAAGTTGTGTCTTGGTGACTTGTTGGTTATGGGTTTGAATCCGGAAACAGCCTCTTTGTATATGCAAGGGTAAGGCTGCGTACAAATCCCTCCCCCTTACCTGCATGTGCATAGCGTGGAGCCTCCGGGCAATGGGATACGTAATTTTTTTTTATTTGTCATTTTGTTCTTCCTTGGCTGTAGCAAGAGAGGGAAAAACGGAGTGCTCATCGTAGCAAATCAACATATAGGTTATTTGTCTTGCAACTTCGCCCATGTGTGTTTGAATGCATGGTCTGTCCCAAGCCAGGATAAAGGAGGAGAGTTGGCGTCAAGAGTTACGAACCGGCCATAAAAAATTAGCTATTCTTATGTGATGAACCTTTATGATATTTCGTTGGGGCGTTCCCTTCATAGCGATGCGTTACATCGGGTCCAGGGTGTATCGAAAAATGTGCTAGGGTCCTCGCCACAAGGCAAGGCGCTACATCGATCCCGAGATGTAGTGAAAAGTGTGCTAGGGTCCATGCCAAAAGGCAAGGCGCCAGGTCTTCACCCGGATTTGGTGACAAAAAGGCAAAGGTTCCAACATGCATATGGGCGAGCGTGGTGGACAAACACAGCCCAGGGGTTTAAGATGAAATTAGGAAGCTGGAACATAGGAACATTAACGGGTAAATTGAGGGAGTTGGCAGATGTCTTTGCCAGAGAGAAAGTGAATATTGTTTGCTTGTAAGAAACTAAGTGGGTTGGAGAAAAGGTCAAAGAAGTGAAGGACACCGGTTTCAAGTTGTGATATACAGGTACTATCAAGAGTCGCAATGGAGTTGGAATTATGATTGATAGAAGTTTCAGAGATAAAGTCGTTGATGTAAAAAGGAAAGGCGACAGGATTATGATGATTAAGCTTGTAGTAGGGGATCTTATTTTAAATATCCTTAGTGTGTATGCACCCCAAGTGGGATTACTATCAGATGAAAAGAACCAATTTTGGGAAGACTTGGAGGAGGTTCTGAGAGGGATACCAAGAGAGGAGAGGATTTTCCTAAGAGGCGATCTAAATGGGCATGTTGGTAAAAACAATGGAGGTTTTGATAGAATTCATGGTGGTTTTGGCTATGGGACGAGAAATGAGACCAGAGAAGATGTCTTGAACTTTGCACTAGCCTATGATTTGATGCTAGCAAACACTTTTTTCGGAAAAGGGAGTCTCATCTTATCACATATCATAGTGACCAAAATCGTAGTCAAATTGATTTCTTTATGACTAGACGGGAAGATAGAAATTCGTGTATTGACTACAAGGTCTACCCTGGGAAATGTGTGGCGACACAACATAAGTTGGTTGTTCTAGATGTTAGGTTCAACAAAATTCTTAATTTGAGGAAGAAGGATCAAAACCCAAGGATAAGATGGTGGAAGCTAAAGGAGGAGAAACAAATAGAGTTTAAAGAAAATATGTTGCGTGAATGACCGTGGGAGTTTATTGGAGAAACTAATGAAATATGGAATAAGATGGTTATGTGTGTCCAAAATGTGGGAAGGAGGGTGTTAGGTGAAAGCAAAGGAAACAAAATTCTTACAAAGGAAATATGGTGGTGGAATGGAGAGGTGCAAGAGGCTATTAAACAGAAGAAGGAATGTTTTAGATCTTTGCATAAATGTCCCAATGATGAGAATTTGCAAAAGTTTAGAGTAGTGAGAAAAAATGCAAAGAAAGCAGTGCAGGAAGCTAGAAGCAAAGTTTTTGACAATTTGTATAAAAATCTTGGGAGCAAGGATGGAGAGAAAGGTATTTACAAACTTGCAAAAATGAGGGATAAGAAGAGTAAAGACCTCACCCAAGTTAGATGTATCAAGAATGAAAATCAAAAACTTTTGGTGAGGGATGAAGATGTAAGTGAAAGACGGTTAAGCTACTTTAACAATCTTTTTAATGGGAATGGTGACAAGAGTGAGGTGTTTTGGAGGACGATTTTGATGATCTGAATAGAAGATTTGTGCGCAGAATTAATGCACATGAGGTTAAGGAGGCTTTAAAGAGGATGAAGAATAATAAAGCGTTGGGACCTGATGACGTCCCTATTGAAGTGTGGAGGGGCTTAGGAGATGTGACAATAAAATGGTTGACAAATCTTTTTAATAGGATTCTTCAAACAAACAAGATGTCTGATGCTTGGAGGAAAAGTATGTTTGTGCCTACTTACAAAAACAAGGGAGATATCCAGAATTGTTCAAACTATAGAGGCATCAAGCTCATGAGCCATACTATGAAGTTGTGGGAGAGAGTTATCGAACATCGCCTAAGGAGGGAGACCAAGGTTTCAGTAAATCAATTTGGATTTATACCAGGAAGATGTACCATGGAAGCTATTTTCTTGATGAGACAATTAATGGAAAGGTATAGGGAAAGGAAGAAAGACTTACATATGGTGTTCATAGATCTTGAGAAAGCATATGATAGAGTCTCAAGAGAAGTCTTATGGTGGACTCTTGAGAAGAAAAAGGTAGCATTAAAGTACGTTAATGCAATCAAGGATATGTATGATGAGGCTACCACATGTGTGAAATCCTGTAATGGAACATCAAGGTATTTCCCTATCACGGTAGGTATCCACCAAGGTTCAGCTCTTAGTCCTTATCTTTTTGCCTTAGTGATGGATAAATTGACAAGAGATATTCAAGAGGAAGTGTCGTGGTGTATGCTTTTTGCAGATAATATCGTACTTATTGATGAGACCAAAGATGGCGTGAATAGGAAATTGGAATTGTGGAGAAGCACTTTAGAGTCTAAAGGATTTAAGATAAGCAAGAGCAAGACGAAGTATATGAAGTGTGAGTTTTCGCGGGATAAGGATGGTGATCAAGACACAGTGCATCTACTTGGTCAAGAGGTACCCAGAAAAGATGTTTTTAGATACTTGGAATCAATGTTGCAAAAAGGTGGTGAGATCGATGAGGATGTAAGTCATAAGGTTAGAGCAGGGTGGATGAAATGGCGGAGTGCATCGGGGTTTTTGTGTGACCGCAAGATTCCCCTTAAGCTAAAAGGAAAATTCTATAGAACAGTTGTTAAACCGGCAATGCTATATGGAGCGGAATGCTGGCCAACACATAGGCAACATGAGCATAAAATAGGGGTAGCAAAAATGAGGATGTTAAGGTGGATGTGTGGATATACGAAGATGGATAAGATAAGAAATGAGGATATTCGACGAAAGGTATCATTGGTACTGGTATGTGAAAAGATGAGGAAGCATAGATTGAGATGGTTTGGGCACGTTATGAGACGGCCATTGGATGCTCCTGTAAGAACAAAAGTTTGTTACCAAGTGCTAGACACAAAGAGAGGTAGAGGTCGACCGAAACTTACCTGGGGAAAGGTAGTTAAACAAAACCTAATGGAGTGAGATATAGATTGGCGGACGGTATGTCTTAGGACGGAGTGGAGAAAAGCGATAAGTTTGATGGAGGGTTAAACCCATTAGTAACTCTATGTTCCAGTCGTTCCCTTATTTTAGTCATTCTCCTCCTCTTTTCTCCCTTCTTCCTCTCACCATTCTGTTTTTAGCCAATTTTTTTTCTCTCATATGTCTTTTTTCGATTTATTATTGGGTTCATCTACCACCGACCCCAATTAACTTGGGTTAAAGGTGTTGTTGATGATGTTGATGATGTTATTTGTCTTGCATTTCAGTTATTTACACCACATGCCTATGGTATTAACATGCTGTATATGCATACATTAGGTGGGGCTATCTATCGCGTGCTGGTTTGTGGGATAAAAGCCACTTGATGCGACAAATTGAGAAGTATGTTATTTCTTCTAGACACCCCAGATCTCTATCATACCAGACTTTGCAATTTCTTGAAAATCAACTCTTTAAATTTATTTCAATTGTAGGTATGCAGATATATATACCTCTAGGGTGTCAAATTTTTTATATTACACACCGTTTATGTATTTTCGCTCTCAGGAACAGGTATGCAGTTCACCGTTTTTCCCTTACCTCACTTTCCAAATCCTTAAAAGCATTAGGTTATTATTTGGGTTATAAACTTAGACATTTTTCTTTCCTGTTCCGCAGAACCTTGCACATGATTCATACACACACTATTGTTCTCAAGTTGATAAGTTTCCTTCCTATGGACAATTGGACCAACATGGAGGAGAAATACAAGAAACAAATGTATCTTGTTGACTTTAAAACAGATGTGTCATTTCAAACTTGTGCAATGCTGTGATGATGATATACAATATTATTCAAATTAATGTCTATGAAATGCCCTAGATATGGTGTTAATTTAACAATAATGCTTTAAAAGTTCCCATGTAAATAAAGATCACTGGTATTTTGGGTCAACAATAAGGATGCCGTAGTAAGGTACTTTCCCTAGACCAAAGAGTGTTTTAGTTGGCTTTTGGTTTCAATGAGAGCATAGGCCGAAGCAAAAAGAAATGAATGCAAGGGATTGTGTTTCCAACTGAATCAGAATGGCATGTATACAGCTATAGTTGGTATATATAATCAGATTGACGTGACACTGTTGCTGATCAATCAAATTTGATTAAATCCCTGTATTTGGTTCAAATGAATTATATTTCTACCATCATGGCAAATCTTTATGGTGAAAAAACATAATAATAATAATAATAATAATAATAATAATAATAATATCTTATGAATGGAAGAAAACAAATACATACTTCAAGTACCTTATGGAATAAGTTAGCTTAAGCTACTAGCTTTTTTTATCCTAATATTATTCTCATTAATTTATTTGAAATTGTTTTTTATTTTTTTATTGAAATTGAAACCTCGTTTACTTATTTTAACATTCTTACAAACACTATATGTCATATTTATGTTTTTAGTTATTATGAAACTTGGAATCTACTTTTTTTTGTTTTGTTTAGTGTTAAACTATTTACTTTTATGAATTAATACATTGTTTATTTTATATAAAAAAATTGATCACTAACCAAAGTTGATAAAAAAATCAAAATTATAAAGAAAAAAATTATTTTTTGTTTTAAAATAATATTATTAATAAAAAATTGAATATTAAAAAATTGATTTTAAATAACATAAGTTTATTGAATGTAAATCTATTTTTTCCACTTTTACTAAACACATTGATCAAATTAACTACTCCTTCCGATCTCAAATATAAAAAATAATTATTTCATGCTAACTAAGAAATTTGTACATAATTATATTTAATTGCATCAATCTAAGTTAAAAACTAAGATTTTTCTTAACATTGGAATTTCGTATCAAAATTAAAAAAATGTAATTGAAACTAAAAGCCTAATTAAATTAAAAGTATTTTAGAGATAGTAGTATGAAGTAAAATTAGTTTAAATTTTTTTATATTTGACAAAATAAAATCTCTTATATTTGTTAGATCGAAGAAAATATCTTATAAGCTAATAGAGGGGCTCATAACAAACCTAAGTTCCTTGCAAAAACATTAATACCTCTGTTTATTCACATTCAAAGAAAAAAAAAACATCAATTTCTTGGTACGTGAATCCTCTGATGTACAAAAGTCATTTTATTTTTATTTAACTACCTAACATATTTTCCTCTTTCAAATTTATAGAAATCAATATAAATTATTTGTTACCTTTCTGTCAAGTATTAGATGGAATTTTTGGATGGGAAAATTAATTTGAACATTTGAAAACCCATAGGAGTAAATGTAAATAATTAAAACTAAAGAGATAAAAAAATCAATTAAATCTAATAGTATCTATTATCTACAATATATATATATATATATATATATATATATATATATATATTTATTCTATGGGGTGATGTAACATGATACCTTTATATTTATTTCTTCCAAATAATTTAATTAATGTAGATTTTATATTTATTTTATCATATTTCCAATAGAATCTTAAGCCAATTAAATCAATTATAGTATATACGAATAGTAAAAATTGAAATATTCAAATTTTATATTTATTCTATTTTTAAATTTTGTGAACCGTGTAAATTGATATGGTATATTTTTTGTCAATTAAAGTAAAAATATAAAAAAAATATCTGATTACAAGTATTTTTAAAAATATAGTAATATGTAATCAAAATTATTTTAATGTATGGAGTTAGAATAAAAGATTAATATTAAATGTAAATATACTATTAAATACTAATTTTCTTACTAATTATAGTTTATTGAATATTTGATTGTTTTAATGAGACATATTTGACTAAGTGTTTGATTGATAACTAATTGATTTATTAAATATATGTAGTTTCAAATTTTATTTAATGAAAGACATATTACCCATTTTTTGTAGGTTAATTAAATCAAATAATTTTTTTATCATTCACTTTTGATTTTTTCTGTTTTTTTATTAATCAATTTTAGTAGATTGTTAAATATATAATTTCCACAAAATTTACACCATTGGGCTAACTCTATGACTTTTATGTGGTGACACTTTTGTAAATCATTTAATTAAATGTCTTAAGTAGACACAATTACCTATTTATATAACAATTAATAAGTTCTAAAGTTTTCAATCAGTTTCATTTTGATATTTGTTTTATATGTTTACTAGTTTAAAAAGAGGCACTTCGTGCCTCTATCTTTATTTTAAAAGGAACAAAGAAAAAAAAAGTAGTTAAAGATATTAGTGGTAATGATATTTTAGGAAAAATGACAGCAATTGCATCTAGGAAGAAAATAAAAATAGTTATATATATTAAAGGGTAATTTAGTAATAAGAATGTGTATATCAAAAGGGATAATTTCCTTTATTAATAGTTATAGATTAATGAAGAGAGGCACTCCGTATCTTTACCTATTTTAACTAAAACTAAAAAAGAAAAATAAAAAAATTAGAAGTTAAGAAAAACTAAGAACATAAGAATAGTGAATAGTTGTTAGGAGAAATAACAAAATTTTAAAAATTAACAAAAGATAAAATGATTTAATGAAATATGTACATCAAATAAAGGTATTCTCTTTATTATTAGTATAGATACAATTTACTAATTGGTGTTAATTTATTTTAAAAGAGAACATTTTAAAAATGAAACAAACTACAAATTCATGTTAAACACTTATTAATTGACATTTATTTTACAAACTACCAAATAGGTTTGTAATCACTTAGATGAGAGATAATGGATGGTTATTAATTTTTCCTATTTTTCAATGTAATTTAAAATTAAATAAATATTACTCAATAATATATGATATAAATTTATAATATAATTTTAATTTACAGCTATAATGTAATTTTTGTCCATTTATTTTTTAAAATCCATAATTTTAGGCTCCAATTTTTTTAATTGAGATATTTTTTCTCCACTTTTAAAAAAAATCACTTTATAGTCATTGTGGTCAACTTCAAACATTGATTGTGTAGTATATTATTATTGACTGAAACATATGTATGTATTACCCATGTAGTAGATGTTAATAATTACTGATAAACTTAATTTATATAAAATAATTAACAAATCACATAGTCAAAATTTGAAATTTGTCACGAGCACTAAAATTATAAAGTTTTTTAAAAGTGAAAGATGAAAATTTTCAATTAAAAAATAAGGGACTACAATCAAATTTTTTTAAAAAATAAGGACAAAATGTCTCAATTAAAATAGAAGTTATAAAATCATAAATTTTAAAAAAATAAGAATACACAAATTGTATTTTAACCTATATTTAAAAATGTGAACATCATTAACATTTTTATATAATATATTTATTATATATTAATAATCTTAATATATCTCCTGCACTGCACAAACTATTATACTACTCTATAAATCAATTATAACATGTAAGAATCGTAAAAATTAGAATATTCAGATTTTATATTCATTCTATTTTTGAATTTTATATAATAAATATAAGAATCGTGCAAATTAATATGATATATTTTTTGTTGGTCAAAGTAAAAATGTGAAAAGTAAGTATTTTTTAAAATATAGTAATATATAATAAAAAGTATTTTTTTATTTTACTTTTAATTTTTTTTCCTTTTTTATTTTTCAGATTTAATTACTTTCCAGAAAAAGTTATATATAGAATATTTGACAGAATTTATAACACAATTAAGAAAATTACCATGAGTATACATATTATTTAATTAAATCGTTAAATCGTATAAGAATTTTTATTTTATATAATGCCTTAATTTTAATTTATTATTTTTAAATTATTTTTATAATTAAAATAATAAATTATCATTTGATTAAAATAATAAATAAAATATTTTTTTATTAACTATAATATATTTAAAACATTAAAACTCTGCAATTAATTACAATTGTAAAATATAAATACATGCATGTAATAATGCACAAAATTCTATTATAATTAAACAACTTTACTTAATTTTTATCTCATGTGTGCAAACAAAAATTAAAATAAAAAATAATCTAAGTCAAATTTTTTTTAATAAAAATAAAAAGAAAGCATCCAAAATATCACTAAAATAAAATAGATCCTAGTTAGAACACTTTGAATAATAATAATTTTCTACAGCATGTTTATATCTAAAATATATTTAAATATTTATTGATATATCCACTAACATATATTTTTTAAAATTAAAATTAAATAAATATATTAATAATTCAAATAATATAAAAACTTATTCCTATAAATTATAAAATGTGAATTTAATAATTATTCATTTAAAGAGAAATAAACGTAAAATTAACTACTTCTGATCTCCCTTGGATCTTGTCTTCAATGAAATGAAAGGGAATAACCACTGACAATTGGTCCCTGATTATTCGCACAAGTAAAGACAACAAAAAAATATCTATGATTTTTCTAAGGACCAAATTAATGTATGGTAAACAATAGCTCTATAGTACCAATTCCTATTAAAAAAAAGCTCAATAGTACCAAATGAAATGACATGGTGAGTGGATCTTTAAAAAAAAGAAAGATATGGTACGGTGAGAGGATCTTTAAAAAAAAGAAACGGGACACATGCATGGTCCATGGCTTTGAACGATGAACATCATTGACATGTGGCACAGCTTGCACACCCACCACCAAATTTAGGTTACCCTTAATTTACAGCTTATGGCTTGTGGACCTTGAGTTCACACACAAATGTAAATTTCACAAGATTTGTTTGTAGTTGAAGGTTATGCTTAGGGCAAAGTGATTGGCAATTAAAATCTTTACTTTTCAATTTTCATCAACCAAAAAAAGATCATAATTCACTTTTCAAATCTGATATCTCATTATTGAATTTGAGAAACTCAAATATTTGTGGCCACAATTTGTTTTCATATGAACATCCATCGCTTCATTAAGGAGGATTTAAATTCTTGTAAAAAAAAGAGAATTTAAATTCAAATTATTTAGTGGTTATCAAATTGTAGGGAGCTTACGAATTTTATTTTGCTAACCTTCAAATTTTGTGATAACAGCTAGTATAGTCAAAATGGGTCAATGTCCAACGAAAGACATTAAAAAATGGGTTCAAAACCCAGTGAAAATCGTTTGAAGACTGCAAATGCAAAATACATATAGCTCATCTTAAAATACATATCGTGATTAGAATATCATAAGATTTTCTTTTGGTGAATATATATTACATGTTACGACAAATTATTAACTAATAATTGTTATTAATAGAATTACTAAGTTAATTTTAAATTAATTAAAACTATTAATTATTAAAAATTTAATAAAAGATTATTAACCCTAATCTTTCTTCGCAATGTGTCCCACATGAGTTATTCTACAATCACCAGCTTATTGTGAGGTGAAAGATTAACATTAATGATCTTTCATTATAGTTTTTAATATATAATCATTTTTAATAAATTTATAATTAACTTAATAATTATATTAAGCATAATTATTAGTTAATAATCTATCATGGGAATCAAAATTGTCAATTTATAAAATTAGAGTACAAATGTTACAATTAAAAATTAGGAGACCAAAATTATGGATTTAGAAAAATTGAGGGAACAAAATTACAATTTAACAAAAAAAAAAAAACTAACATAACTAAAATAAGTTCGTTAATTTGCTGAAGGGTTTCAATTTGAGTTACCCACATATTTCCAAAACTTAGTTGTTGGTTTTTTAATTTTCTAAAAATAAAAAAATTAATATATTAAGATTTAATTATTTAAATACTAATCCGTGTACTTTTTCCTCAAATCAAGTCAATTACACTCGTTCTACAATCTTAAATATGTTTGCTACTACAAGAAAAAAAACCTCATAAGTTTTTTTCTACTACAGGATTAACCTGCCTTTCGAATATTTTTATTTAAAATTAAGTGAGTTTTAACAATAGGTTTAATTTGAGATAATATGTATTTTTATTTTTATAAAAACATTAAAATATTTATTTTATTTTAAAAAAGTACGTAAGAAAAAACACATGAACATTATTATTATTTTCAGTAAAAGTTTCAATCAAAGAATAAAAATATTTTCACTAAATATAGGGACTTGTAGGCGTTTTCAGTATATAAAAAGAAAAAAGTATTTGTCTAATCCTAAATGGACCCAAAGTTGTAGGTTTTTTTAATAACTTTATCCGCCGCCTTTGCCAACTACAACAACTTTATCGTCTCCACCTCCTTAGATGCCATCCACGACCTCTTCCAGTGTCGTAGTGATCTCACCAACGAGCAATGCTCTCCCTGCGTGTCGTGTGCAGACACCCATGTAACTACTCTTAAGGTTATGTTAAATTTCACAAACTTTTTATGTTCTGAGGGCAATATTAGTGGTGGAGGCTTAACAATGAGCCATCGGATGGCGGAGGAGGTGGTGCACCACAAGCTCGATCCCTTTTTTCGAGCTCTCTTTGTGAAAGAGAAAATTAGTCATAGGCCTGGGGTGAATCTAATTCAACCAAATCGAACATGTATTGAATACGAGGAAGGAAATAGGCTAAAGCTAATTTTGGTGGTTAAATTCAACATCAACATTACATTTAACTCAAGTTAATTAGGATCGGTGATAGATGAACTCACCTTTAACCCAAATTAATTGGAATCGGTTGTAGATAAACCCACTGATAGATAGAGTAATGTGGAAATAAAAATGGAGGGAGGAAAAAGGGAAAATAAGACGAAAAAAAGGGAAAGAATGAGGAAAAAATAAAGAGGAAAAGAATTAAAATGACAGTATGGAACATAACAGGTCTAATCATTGATTAAACTTATAATTTTTCTCGATTCATTGACCAAACTTATAGTTTTTCTCGATTTCGTACTAATACACACCTTCAACCAATAATTTTTTGGTGGTTAAATTATTGGGGGGAAACATTGGGTAAGCTACAATGCGAGTGGATTTCAAAATCATGGATATTGATAATGGTTATTTTATGGTGAAGTTTGACAAAGAGGAAGACAAAAGGAAAGTAATGGAAGAAGGTCCTTGAATGATCTTTGACCCCTACTTAACAATCCAAATGTGGTCTCTAGAGTTCATCTCTCCGGCAGCAAAAATAGAGAGAACCCTGGTTTGGATCCGCTTTCCAAGTTTGAATTTGCTATATTATAAAGAAAGCATTCTTCTCGCTCTTGCTTCAGCAGTGAGGACTCCTATTAAGGTGGAAAACAATACTTTAGATCTCAAGATGAGAAAATTTGCAAGAAAGGTTTGGTTGAATGGTCATTGGTACCATGTTGAATATGAAGGTTTTCATCGGATCTGCACCAAATTTGGTTGTTATGGGGGCACCTTGCTCGTGATTGCACTCCTCAAACTAATGGGTCAGGACCTTCATCTACGTCAACAATGAATTCAACATGGAAGAAGGAAGTGTCTGCTTCGGCGGCCCAAGGCACTGCCATGGAAAATCCCAGCCCTAGCAGTGTAACCAAAAATCTCTCTCCTCATCATGGAGTAGTTAATGGTACGATAATAAAGTAGATGATCAGTTACATGGGGAATTGATCATGGTCAGCCACAAAAAGAGTGGCAATAGTAACAGCAAAAGAAAGAATAATTCTCAATCTCATTTGAAATCAAAAGAAAAGAATGAGAATAATGAGAATATTAAGAAACATGCCACCAATCAAGGGAGTCAAAGATAAAGGAAAAAAGGTTGCTACATATTACTCAAAATCCCCAGGTTTGGTGCCACAACTTATGTGCCTAGTCCAAACAATAATTCCAAGAGATCCAAACATGATAATGAGGTGTAGATAGCCCAATTATTGAGCAATGCGGTGAATACATGTCCAACCAACTAGACTAATAGATTAATTATGTTAAAAATAATTAATGTTGATACATATAACACTAAATTTTTTAATGTATATTTAATACATATATAAGTTTACATAATAAATTTTGTAACAATTAATTTTGATATAATAATTAAAGTATTTTTTTACATATAAAAATCATAGATTTAAATAAAAATTATAGTTATAAATAAAAATTTATGAGTTTATTAAAAAATATTAGACCTGCAAATACAAATATAATTTTTAGTTTTAGTTCTTTTCGTCTTTTTTTCTCCCTTCTTCATTTCATACTTCTTTTATTTTAGCTTATTTTTTTCTCTCTTTTGTCTTATTTTCCTTTCTATTTCTTTATCTCAATTTCGATTTATCATTTGGTTCATTTACCACCGACCCTAATTAACTTGGGTTAAAAGTGTTGTTGATGTTGATGTTGTTTTTAGTGTGAACTGCATTACAACTTATTCCTTGTTTTTGAAGTGGAATGGTGAAAAACTTGATAGCTTTGCTCCTAATAGAGGTCTTAGACAAGGTGATTCCATGTCACCTTATCTTTTTGTTCTTTGTATGGAAATATTGGCTTTACTTATTCAGGAGAAAGTTATTGAAGGCAAACGGCTCCCTGTCAAGGTCTCCAAAAATGGTCCTATGGTGTCTCACTTGTTTTTGCTGATGACTGTCTTCTCTTTGCTCATGCCAAGTTTAGTGAAGTTCATATCATCAAGGAAGTGTTGTTAGATGCTTTTTGTCTAGCATCTGAGCTCAAGGTTAATATTCAGAAAAGCAAATTCAATGTGTCCTCCAATATGCATAGGAGCAAGATTGATATGTTTCACTCCATCATGGGTATTCCACACACCTGTAATCTTGGCAAATATCTAGGGTTTCCATTATTGAAGGGAAGGGTCACCAATGCCAACTTTTCTCATTTTTGGATAGGGTGAATTACAAGCTTGTTGGTTGGAAGAGTGGGTTATTGGGTAGAGCAGGAGGGTTACGCTTGGAAAATCTATTTTAACCTCCTTGCCTATCTATAGCATGCTGAATCTTTGGCTCCCATAAGGAGTTTGTGATAATATTGACAAATTGATTAGAGGCTTTGTTTGGAACAAACCTTCAACTCATTGGGTGAATTGGGAGACTATTACTCAACATAAGTCTTGTGATGGTCTCAGCATTTGTAGAGCTAGGGAAACTAACATTGCTCTTCTTAGGAAACATGTTTGTGACTTGTTGCATCATCATAATAAATTTTATGTGCAGATTTTTTCAGCTAATCCTATACTTGGCAATCTATCATGAAGGTTGTGCATGACTTGAAAGCTGGTTTCAAATTCAAAATTGGTAGAGGTCACATCTCTCTTAAGTATGATACTTGGCTTGATGAAGTTCCACTGTGTACCAAGGAGTATTATGTTAACATTATGGATACCCATTTGTTAAGTGGAGGACATTTATGATAATGGAATTTGGGGCTGGAATAGATTGGCAACTATAATTCCTAATGAGTTGCGTAATCAGATAGAGAGATTCACCATTTATCCTTTGGAGGATGATCTTATTATCTGGGGTGCGAATTCTTCTAGGAATTATTCATCCAATCTGTTTAATGGTGGCTTATTGAATAGTATCCCACTAATATTGCCCACGATAGAGGTTGGCCTTGGGTTTGGAATGCTAAAATTCCACAAAACATTAATTAAACACTTCTTTTGGCTATTGGTTCATGGGAGTCTCCCAACCAATAGATTTAGATTTAACCATCATATTATGTATGATTTGTCCTTTAACAGGCGTGGTTTGGCCGAGGAATCTTCTTTGCATGCTGTTCGTGTCTGTAGCAAGGCGAAAACTGCTTCGCTGATGTTATTTCATGAACTTCCTATAAATTTCTTCAACATGGATGTCAATGATTAGGTGTACTTCATTATCTCTTCCCCTCAAAATCAACACTAGATGATTTGTTGTTGGTTTGTTTGGCTCGCGAGGAACGCTGAAGTTTTCCGGATGAAGTGTATCCTGCGTGATTGATAGTTAACAAGATCAAGACCCTATTGAAGCTGGTTCAGAATAGTTATCCTCGTCCTTCTACAGCTGCTTCTCTTCGTTTGATTAGTCGCTGTCCTCCTCAAGATCATTGGTTCAAGCTCGATACAGATGGTAGTAGCCTTTACAATCCGAGAGCTGCTGGTATTGGTGGATTGATTAAAAATAGTATAGCCTGGGCAATTTGGTCATGGGTTTTTCGGGCTACTGTGGTCGTACTACAAGTCTTCATGTTGAACTTCTTGCAATTTCTCAAAAGTTTGCATTTGGCTTGGGATCATGGTATTTGTAACATCATATGCGAATCTGATTCCCAACTCGTGGTGGATTTGATTTCTGCTGAAATCGACTCTTTTCACATTTATGCTCCCTTTGCCGAATCAGATCAAGAGCTTAATCTCAAGAAATTGGAGTTTCTCCATGTTTGTGCTGACATGTTGGCTAGGAGAGGATCTTCTTCCTTAGATACATTAGTGATTTTTGAGCAGTGACCATCCTTGCTAAATCAGGCTATCTTGTCAGATGCAAGTGGCATGGGACTATGCATGTGCGTTCTTAGTTCGTTTTGTTGTCTTCAATTTTTGAATGATAAAATAAAAAATACAACACGTAAGTTGTAAAAGATATACGTAGTATATCAAATGTACTCCATCTGATCCATATCATAAGCCACTTTGGATATAAATCACCCAAATCAACAAAAAGAGTTAATGTTGTTGATTTTAAAAAAATGTTACTAAAGCACCAATTTTATCTTTATTAATAATCATTAATGTCTTAGTGGTAATGAGAAACTATTATAATCTGCCATTTTATGGCCATGATAAGAGGGAATAGGATAAAATAAGTATCATATCTTGTTATAATCCATGTTTGTTACATTAATAGAATATTATAGGGTTATATTGTAGCTTATCCTATCATATTACTCTAATATATTTCTTGAATTGAGTTACAAACAACATGATAAAATAAGAGCTCTATGTTTCTCTCTCTATATATATAAGGATATCCTTTTTTAGTTTTTAGAATCTATTTTCAATCACACATTCCCACACATAGTGGATCCACTCATTGGGGTGTGGGAGCAATTGTCCTGCACTATTTTTTTTTTAATTTGTATCTATGTGTGTAATAATTGTTTTTTGCCTTAATCCCATAAAAAAATAGGTATTGTCCCTATAAGAATTTTCTAATTTACTTTTTAGGTTTAATTTGATCTTCTTATTTTTAGAAAGTTCACTTTAATCCCTTTAATTTTAAATTGATCCCAATTTTCTTACATCATCTTCGAATGTTTTGAATTTCTTTTGTCATAATGTCATTATTTTATAAAAATTTATGATATTTTATTTTATAAAAATATTATAAACTATTTAGTGTCTCCACTAAAAATATTTATGCATCCACCACTATATATACACAAAAAAATATATTAAACATAATATGCAGTAACATTTTAATTTATAGTAATATATATATATATATATATATATATATATATATATATAATATTAGTAGGCAAAAAAAGTGTATAAGATATATAATACATAGTAATATAATAATCTATATATATATATATAATCTTTTTTTACTGAGTTATAATTTTAAGTAGCATATTATCTTTTTTATATATAATATAATAATAATAATTTTAACACATAAATTGAATAATATTATTTAATTAAAATACTAAAATTAATAATTATTTTTAAAGAAACATATTTTAGTAAAAGATATAATTTTAGAAAACTTATATAATTTTTATAATTTCAAGAAAAGTAATCGCATAAATAAAATATAATTTGGTATAATTTAGTCAAATTAATTTTTATAATTTATAAAAAAAAGCTAATAGAAAATTATATTAAATTGCTAGTTTTTTTGTTAGCATGGATTCAAATCTAAGATCTCTCTGTCCTTTCATTTTCCTTTTACCACAAAACAAATCTTATAAACCTCATATCCTATCTTTTCTCGTGCACACCAAACATTAGTTAACATTAGAGTCTATCATAATTTGTTCTTAGCTTGTCTTCACATCCTATTATATCATATCCTATCCTAACCACCAAACGAGAAGAGTATTATGTACCACTATCAATAAATAAAAACACAAAGTTGACATTATCAAAGTTTTTCGATATCAAAGTACAGTAGAAGTAAAAAGTTATGTATGATTAGAAACATAATAAGAAGTCAAAACTTATGTATGATCATAATCATGAATTGAGTATGAAAAGAAGATTCATAACTTAAAAGGAACAAGATATAGATATCTGTACTGTTCAAAAGCATGCACCAAAAGCAATAGGATAAGCAAGAGTTATGCAAAGTGCTTAGAAGCACCCAATATAGAAGCTGCAAGTTCTAAAGAAAAAATACAAGTGTTCATGAGTACAAACTAGTATAAGTCATCAAGTCCACATGAAGACAAAGTAACCTAAAGACAACAAGACTGATACATAAGCACTATAGTCATCAAAAGCATCATCAATAACATTTTGCAGAAGAACAATCTTCAGAAGCAACACCCATGACAAGCACCAAAAGAAGTCATAAGGTAACCACATAACAACAAACACTAATAGCAACAGTTCAAAATTCAAATTATGCTAGATGTGTGCAGAGAAGAAAGTATAGAGTGCAATAGTAAAAAGTTGAGAAACTACAAGAAGCAAATTTTTATATATTTCTTAGTGTTTTTATGTGGCAAGTTAACTGTTAAAGCAAAACTCCTTTTGAATCTAGAGTTTTAATGACAACGAACATCCTAGAAGAAAATTAGCTATTAATGGTTTATTCGAAAACGTGTTTATAAGACAAGGCTTGATTAAGAAGCCTCTAGAGAGGTTTGAAGCATTAGCCTAGACTATGTTTTCCCACACCAAAAGTAGGCCTATCAGAATGGGAGTTGCATGTCCAAAAGCATAAAAGCAAGGTCATGTTTTCCAATATCAAAGTGCAACAAAAGTTAAAAGTTTATGTATGATTAGAAGCATGATTAAGAAGTCAAAACTTATGTATCATAAAAAACATGAATTGAGTGTCAAAAGAAGATTCATAACTTAAAAGGAATAATGTACAGATATTTGCATTGTTCAAAAGCATACACCGTAAGCAATAGGATAAGCAAGAGTTATGCAAAGTGTTTAGAATTTAGAAGCTGCAAGTTTTGAAGAAGAAATGCACGTGTTCATAGGTACAAACTTGTATAAATCATCAAGTCCACATGAAGACAAAGTAACCTAAAGACAACAAGACTAGTACATAAGCACTATGTCATCAAAAGCATCATCAATGACATTTTGTAGAAGAACAATCTTCAGAAGCAACACCTATGACAAGCACCAGAAGATGTCATAAGGTAACCACACATAACAACAAACACTAATAACAACAATTAAATTTTCAAATTATACTATATGTTTGTAGAGAAGAATGCATAGAATGAAATAGTAAAAAGTTGAGAAACTACAAGACATGAAGAAAAAATAGTCAAACTGCATGAAAGGGACATTCTACAAAAGAACAATCTTCAAAAGCAACACCCATGACAAGCACTAGAAAATGTCATAAGATAACCACTAAGACAACAACAATCACTAATAGCTAAAATTAAAATCTGAATTATGCTAGATGTGTGCAGAGAAGAGAGCATAGAATGCAGTAGTAAAAAGTTCATAAACTACAAGACACGAGGAAAAAATGGTCAAACTGTATGAAAGTGATAACTCATATAGCATTTGAAACTTTCTCCAACAACTATAAATAACTAGCTTCAAGGTCTATTTAAGGATATTCATTCAAATGATCTCATTGCAAGGAAGAAGTTAAAATCATCAAGTGAGGGTAAGGTCCGAAGAGTCGAACGTCTCAAGAGAGATGCCCCATATTTCAAATAGTCTTTCTTAGCAAAACACTTTAGGATTAGAACCAACCTTTGTTCGTCTAAAAGAGTGTTTGTAAGCACCCTTGTTTTGTGGAACCTTAGTGAAAAAAGTGTCCAAAGTGGTGCATTAGAGTCTATAAAAATAGAACCCCAAGTGTTTGGGAAACAAAGAATAGTTAGGGGACTAATGCTTCTAGAGTGGTTTGTGTTTATAACAAATAGTTAGGGGACTGATGCTTCTAGAAAGACTTGTGAAATAATACTTGGGTAAGGTGTAGCTTGCAGAGGTAAGAATACTAAGTTGAAGGGCTTGTAGATGTTACAGAATGCTAAGTTAAACTGTAGAAGTTTAGAATACTAGGTTAAGAATAAGCTTGTAGAGGTTAGGAAAAAATATGAGTTTGTAGAGAGCCTAAAGAGGTTTGGGAAGAAAGAATACATGGTGTGTTTGTGTTGGGTTTTAGTGGAAAATCTTACAAATGTATGTATTGAATATAGCTCAAGGTTGTATGAACTAGTATAAATTTTCATATGTGTTGTAGTTTTCTTTTATTGCTTCTCATGTTTTAATCTTTGTTGTGTTGCATACATGTTTTAGGTTTTGAAAAAATCTTATTTTACATAAGCATAACCTTAATAATAAATTAAAAAAAATTCAAAGTTTTAATCATTAGAAGCATAATATAATTTTAATAGAAAAATACGAATATCAAAATCTATTATCAACCAAAATCTAACAATTTTTCAAATTGTTTTGAGTAGTAGCTTCTCATAAAATAAACTTGGAATTTCCTTATTGTTATTCTATATATCAAAGTATATAAAAAAAAGTTATCCTTGCTCCTAATAGACATTTTGATATCCAAGCATAAGCTTGAGAAGAACAATACCAAAAGCAATAATTGTTTGTGCAGGAAAGTTCATTGTTAGTTCATTATTAGTTGGAGTGTCATTGTTTACACTACTAAAAAATATGCTTTTAACATCGATTATATTTTATTTTTAACATCAATTTTTAACCACTAATATTAAAAGTATCAATATTAACATTGATTTTTAAAAACCAATATTAACATACACTACACAACATAGGTTTTTATAAAAACCGATGTCATCTAATAAGAAATAAACAAAAAAAATATAAAATATGCAAAAATCGAAGTTGTAAGGTGAAAAACAACATTGGTTATGCAAAAACTGATGTAAAAATGACACATTCTGCATCGATTTTTCCAATATCGATACTGTATAGTACTTACAACATCGATTTTGTCTAAAATCGATGTAGAAATTGTATTTTTCACATCGATTTTTTCTATAACCGATGTTATATATTTGAGGTACTGAATTGTATAGTCACTTTCTCTTTATTTCCCTCATGTAATATTAGAAAAAAAAACAATTCAGTACCTCGAATAATCCGTAATTTATTCCATGCATTAGAACCCATTGGGATTGCTCCTTAAGTAAGAATAGCTTTCCAAATGGATGTAGTGGCTGCTGGAGACATCAATAATGAAAAACCATCTTCAGAAATGATGTTTCCAATCCCTATAGTTACATGCTGCTTATCAACCTACAAATTACAATACAAATATATTTGAGAGAATTTGTTCACGGTAATAATAAAATACTATGCAAGCCTTTAAGCTTTCAACAAAAGGAAAAAACTTTTTGTTCTGGTTGTGAGAAACAGAATGTACCCAGTAAGGTTTACTGGAATTTTGCTATGAGATCAGGCTCCCCCTCTCTGAAGATGCTATGGAGATGAAACACCTCCAGGAAGATGATCACAACAGGAGACAACATGAATGGCGTGCTGTGTGTGCTGTGTGAATGGAAAAGAGAGAGTCAGAATTGTTGTGTACCTTTCACCATGACTGATGCTGTATTTATAAGATAATACCTGGATATTGGTAGAATGGTGGTTGAGGCCCATTATCTTTGGAATAGATATTCGAATATCTGTTCTATCTTCCTGTTGTTATATCTTTTATCTTCTAATAAGATATTAGGTTGTTGGGGATTTAAACATTTGAAATTAAGATAATCAGGCTTTATCCATAACAGATGCCCCTCAGCCTGGTTATCTAGCATTCTGGATGACCGGGATGTATTAATGGATGAGCCCGATTTGTAATATTCTTCATACCGAGATGTTTTGCCCTTGCTAGCTTAATATCGAGATATATATCTTTTGATTGTTAATTTGGACTGATTTCTTAATTACGGCCGAGCTCTTTGCGTGAATGAAACATTTTGACTTGCTCCAATTCTGGTTGTTACCAATCCGAACTCCATTAGGAACCGAGATGTATGTTATTCCCTGCAACGACTGTTGTAATTATGACCGGACACCTTGACTTCAAATTTTTATAGCTTGCACCGATGTTCCTATTTGAAAAGACGAAAGGTTGTCTTTTCATATCTTTTCTTAGCGACGCTTTCTGTTCTCAACATTTAATGCATCGTTTCTATTCCCCACGCCTCCATCATGAGCTGAAACTTTCCTTCCTGATTTGCCCCTTGTATAACTCGGAAATGTCATTTATGCCCCTAGTGTCTGGTTATGTCTTGGGGGTCACGTTGTTTGAAATGTTTCATGAACGATTTTTTGGCGGTTACCAATATTTCAGCTTCCTTATTTCCATCTTTTGCCTTTCTCTACTTTGACATCTTTTACCTTTTCGAAGTTTTCTCTCGCTGTCATCTTCTTTGTATCAGCATTTCCTGAAGCCACATTCATTTGAAGTTTTCCAGGTATTTATTACGTTTTCCTTTTCGATCGCATTGTACTCCTCTTTCTATTCATCTTCTACCCTTTCCTTTACATCTCTTCGATCCCTTTGAGTTTCTGCTCTTTTAGTTGTTTCTGTCTAGGCATTTTGCTTTCGGGTGTTTCTCCTCTTTTACTTATATCGTACCAGGGTTTTTCTTTCTTTGTGCCCTTGTCATTAGTTGATAATGGGAATTACTCCCGACGAAGAAGCTTTTATACAAAAAAATGTCCCCCCTAAAACTGTGTTTTGGCTTTGGGGCCTCCCAGTTTCTGACGAAGAAAAGAAAAAAGATTTGTTAAGAACTTCTTCAGGTTCCAGTAGTTTCAAGGCCAAATTTCCCGAACCTTCTAACCCTTCCAGATTAGGCTTACCATCTCATTATAGAGACAGGGCAACTCTCGTAGAACCTAGGGTACCTTTTGGAATTCCTTTGCCTTCGAGTATTGTTCCTTTAGGTTCTTCTTCAAAAAAGATAGTGTCAGGACAACAATTTGAAACTCAATTTGAACCCTGCTCCAAATGTTTAGATGAGTTTCTGTTTTTAGCAAGTAAAAACCACGATAAACAAGTCGATGCCGTACTAGATGCTTGTAGACATAATCCGATTACTATTCAAAAATTTCCTCCAGATGTCGAGGGTAGAACTCCAACTAACTTGAATTCTGGGGCAAATATTGATAAAGCTACCCCGGTGTTGGTTCGAGCTCTCTCAGACCTTGATTCTTGTCGAACAACTATTCTTCCAGGTACTTACTGATTACTGTTTTTATTGTCTTAGGTATTTATGGATTCATCTCTCATGGAAGTTGTTGAGGAATCCCACTCTGCCGGGTCTCAATCCCAAGTTACTCCCCCTGCTTTAACCACTAGATATCCCTGGGTTACCCACGAGGTGTTACGTACTACCTCGGTCTTGGATTCCGAAAGCATTGCCATACTTCCTATCGGAATTCAAGAGGGTTTCAAGATTTGTGCTCCTCGTCCGGATGAGCCTATTTGCTCTTCTCGTGAAGGGGATAGTCCCGATTTCTTTTTCTTTCATAAAGATGTAATAACCCGTTTGGAAGTTCAATTTCCTTTTTCCGAATTTCAAATGCGAGTGTTAAATCACATACGCATCGCCCCTTCTCAACTTCACCCCAATAGCTGGGCGTTTATGCAAGCTTTTGAGTTCTTATGCCGGGAATTATAAATTTCGTGCACACACTCTTTATTCTTTTATTTCTTCACAGTTCAAATTAGCTGATCTGGTAAGGAGCCAGCCGATAGAAAAGGGTGGGTTTCCTTCCGAGGTCGCAATGACCGTGGTCATGCTGACCGTCGGCTTTTTTCCTTGTTTGCTGAATCATTCAAAGGCTTTAAGGACAAGTTTTTTAAAGTCGTTGTTGAACCTGGCCATCATCCCTTTTTCCTTCATAATTCGGATCCATGCACATGGAAGTTCCCACTATACTGGACTTCTGTCCACTATGATTTTCCTCCCTCCTTCTACCGAACTGACGAGGCCCAAATGTCGGATTCAGATTTGTGCTCTGCTGCTTGCATAATGTCTTTCAAGGAGTCGAAGAAACTTCCTGCGATAACTTATTACATCCAGCGTGGTTAGTTTGGATTCTGTTTATTATAACACCGGAATAAGCCTTGATTTCACTAATCATTTTCATCTGTTACTTTGTAGCAATGGATTCCGCCCTCATTCCTAGGCCTGATCATCTTAAAGCTATGCATGCAAAGAAAAAATGCAAGGTTGCTAGGGATAAGCACAAAGCTGACGATCTTGTCCCGACCTCGACACCAGCTGAACCTACCCCTATAATTAACTTGGAAGTCTCAACCATGACTCCTCCTCTTACAACCGAGGTGTCAAACGCTGAAGAGGTGCCACCCATTGACCTTGACCTTACTGTGGTGGACAAGGTTTCGGAGCCTCGAATTGCTGATCCCCCCATTTCGCCTCCAGAACCTTCAACTCAATATATTCAATTGGCCCCTCGTACTCTCTGGGAGAAAGGTGTTACTCAGAAATTTTTCTACGTTGCTTGGGCACCAAAAAGATATTCTGACTTGGTGCCGTTCTCTGGAGCCGAAATAGAAGAGCTGAGCAATCTCGAGCTGGCTGCATTAAAAATCGCCACCTTGGTTGAGAGCTTGGCATCTTTAAATAAAAAGGCATGCAGGGTAGACGCTGAACTTGAGGCCTCCAAAAAAGAGAACGAGCAGCTTTTGCAACAACTTGAAGGGGCCCGGAAGAACGAGGAGGCTCTGGGGGTGTTGACAAAAGAGTTAGAGGCTGCTCGCGTTGATTTAGAGACTTCCCGAGCCGAAGCAAAGGAAGCTCGAGATTCGGCGGCAAAGACAGTCTTCGAACTTGAAGCTTCCCGGGCTGAGCTTGGGACTTGTAAGATTGAAATAGAAACTTCTCGAGTGGAGATTTCTAAACTAGAATCTGAACTTTGCACTGCTCGGAGTAAGGTCCGAGGTGCTCTCAACCGCTGCAACCAGATGATCGCAATTGATGATAAGAGGAAAGTTGACTTATATTAGAAGAAACTGGCAAAGAACTTAACTTCGTGCGATCACAGGTGTCTCGGACTGCAGAAGCATCTTTTAACAATGCCTTGTATCAAATCTGATTTCTGAATCCCGGGATTGAGTTAAACACCTCAGGTATGCATTTTAGATCTTATGTGGGCGGTGGTCAATTATTAACCCTCTCAGATAGCGAGGAAGAAGATGAGCCCTCCACAACAGATCTACATAAAGGAGATCAACCCGGGAAAGATGCTTGAAGGGTCGGGATGCCGGTTTT
Source organism: Glycine latifolia (assembly GCA_013407115.1). Taxonomy (NCBI): domain Eukaryota; kingdom Viridiplantae; phylum Streptophyta; class Magnoliopsida; order Fabales; family Fabaceae; genus Glycine; species Glycine latifolia. Next base: position 21,242,989 of record CM023955.1, read on the forward strand.
ACATGTAATTTTTTGAAAATCTGAACATTTCTTCTGTTTCTTTAACATTTTGAACAGTTTATTTATTGCATCTTGCTTCCGTCATGTTCATTTTGCTTTATCATAGCCGATTTGCTTACTCGGACAATATTTAAGCTCTAATGACCAAGTACTTTAATCAAATTAGTAATTCGAAAATTGTTTCCAGAACCGAGTTCCTGGAATCGAGTTCCTGTCCTAGCAACTGTTTCGTAATATTGATTTAAGGATGTAATTCTTTCGATATAATCGATGATTCATCCATAAATGATCACGCCGGCTTGATCAAGGCCGAATAACAGCGACTAGGCCCTCAAAAATTGTGCACAATGTATAATATAATTCCCTTATAATAAGGATTTTATTTATTCTTCGAAGATTATTCAAGTTCATGCTCAATGGAAAATTTATACCGGGTTGACATTCCTCGGTTTATATAACCAATGAAATACATGAATACATAAATCACGACCTCTATGAAGGATTCGCCTGGATCTCGGCTTATGAGTCGATCAAAGAGACGTGAAAATAAGTCCATGATCCCAATGACGGGCTTATCGCCAACTAAAGGGAAACACGGTAAAAAACAATATTCCATGATTTCGGGCTTATCGCCGGGAAACACATGGTAGAAAACAATACTCCATGATTTCGGGCTTATCGCCGGGAAACACATGGGAAAAATAATACTCCATGATTTCGGGCTTATCGCCGGGAAACAAATGGGAAAAACAATACTCCATGATTTCGGGCTTATCGCCGGGAAACACATGGGTCTTCTTAACTATAGTATATCTTTAGCTTGTCGGCATTCCATGTGCGCTTGACTTGTTTTCCTTCCAGGGTCTCTAAAACGTACGCTCCTTGCCCCAAATTTTGGGTGACCCGATATGGTCCCTCCCAATTGGGTGCTAACTTTCCGTCTCGGGCATTCTTGTTTCCGATATCTGCTGGTCGTAATACGAGATCGCCTTTCTCAAAGGATCTTGGCCTTACCCTTTTATTAAATTTTCGAGCCGAGATCTGTTTCATGTGTAGATCTCGGCGATGTGCTGCAATTCGAACTTCTTCTATCAAATCAAGCTCGGCAGCTAATGTCGTATTGTTGTCTGTATGTGACATCTGCCTCCTCCAAGATGGTTGGCCGATCTCCACAGGTATCATGGCCTCGCAACCGTACGTCATCCTGAATGGAGTCTCGTGGGTGGCTGTTTGAGTCGTGGTTCTGTATGCCCATAAGACGTAGTAAAGTTGCTCAACCCAGTTCGGGCCGGCTTCTTGCATTCATTTTTTCAATTCGTCCAAAATAACTTTGTTGGCTGCTTCCGCCTGGCCATTAGACTGTGGATGCTCTACCGACGAAAAGTGATGTTTTATGTGGAGTCCGACCATCATTTCTTGGAATTTCTTGTCCGTGAATTGCGTCCCGTTGTCGATGACGATTTCTGCCGGAATTCTGAATCTTGCTATTATGCTGCGTTCAAAAAATTTTTGAATGCGGGCCGAGGTGATGGTAGCTAGAGGCTCGGCCTCAATCCATTTAGTAAAATAGTCCATGGCTACTACTAACCACTTCATTTGACCTTCTGTTGCTTTAAATGGTCCTAAGAGATCCATTCCCCATTTGTAGAAAGGCCATGGTGTTGTGATTAATTTTAACTCGGATGAAGGAGTCCATAATATATTTGCATGCTTTTGACAGGTGTCACATTTTTCCACATGCTTTGTTGCGTCTGCCCTCATCGTTGGCCAAAAATATCCGGCACGAAGAGCTTTTAATGCTAAAGCCCTTGCCCCCATATGCTGGTCGTTAATGCCCTCATGTATCTCAGCAAGTACGTACTCGGTTTGATCAGGGCTTAAGCATAGTAATAATGGAGTGTGGAGACCTCGACAGTATAGTTCACCATCGACAATTGTGTACATGGAAGCATCTCGGATTAATCTTTTTGCTTCCAAACCGTCATCCGGCACTATCCCTTGTTCCAAATAATTTATAATCGGCCTCCTTCAGTCTTCAGTTATTAAGACCACCATGATGCATGCAGGTTGGGTGAGTTCCTGCTGAATAACTGTCCTGTGATTACCCGTTCCTTTTGTACTTGCCAGTTTTGATAATATGTTGGCTCGGGTATTTTCTTCTCTCGGGATATGGGCTACGGTGACTTCATCGAACTCGGATATTATCTCTTTGACTTTAGCGAGATACTTTTGCTAACAAAGGACCCTTGGTTTGATATCTCCCTTCGATCTGTGCTGAAACTAACTGTGAATCAGTAAAGACATTAACTTTCAACGCCCCCTGCTCTCTGGCCTGGTTTAACCCGGCAATCGGTGCTTCATATTCTGCTTGGTTGTTAGACGTCAGAAAATTAAGCTGCAATGATTGTTCGAGTGACACTCCCTCGGGATTCTCAACAATGATCCCGGCTCCGCTTCCCTTGGAATTAGATGACCCATCAACATATATTTTCCACACACTATTTTTTGTCTGGGTGGAAAATGCTGGGGTCAATTCGACCATGAAGTCGGCCAGAGCTTGAGACTTAATAGCATGACGAGCTTCATACTTGATATCGAACTCGGATAATTGAATAGCCCAATTCATCATTCTCCCCGCTAAGTCCGGCTTGTGTAATACCTGTCGGATGGGCTGATTGGTTCTCACCACTATAGTATGGCTTTGGAAATACGGGCGAAGCCTTTTAGCCATTGTGAGCAGAGCGAAAGCCACCTTCTCGAGCTTTTGGTATCTCAGCTCCGAGTTCTTGAGAGCTCGGCTTACAAAGTATATCGGCAACTGACGCTTGTCTACATCTCTGACTAGCACGACACTTATGGCTTCTTCTCCAACTGCAAGGTATAGGACAAGTGTTTCTCCATGTTCCGACTTCGAGAGAACTGGGGGTGAAGCCAAACACCTTTTAATTTCCTGAAAAGCCTCTTCACACGTTTGGTTCCACCCCATGCTGGCCTCCTTTTTGAGTAACTTAAAGAATGGAAGGGCCTTTTCTGTAGATTTTGGAAGGAACCTCATTAAGGTCGCCATTCTTCTCGTCAGCTGTTGGACTTCGCGTTTATTAGTAGGAAATTGCATGTCAAGTACAGCTTTGCACTTGTCCGGGTTTGCCTCTATTCCTCGGTGTGTTAACATGAACCCCAGAAATTTCCCAGCTTTTACCCCGAACGCGCATTTTAGGGGATTCAAACGAATACTGTGTTGCCTTAGTTTGCAGAACATTTCTTCTAGATCTCGAATGTGGTCTCCGTTTACGTCTGTCTTCGCAATCATGTCATTGATATATACTTCAATATTGCATCCGAGTTGATCAGCGAAAACCTTATTCATCATTCGTTGGTAAGTAGCCCCGACATTCTTCAATCCGAATGGCATTACATCATAACAATAGTTCGCTTCTACACCTCGGAACGCTGTTTTCTCCCGATCTCCCAGGTACATAGGTATCTGATTATATCCGGAATAAGCATCCATAAAAGATAATGACTGGAATCCGGCAGAATTATCGACCAGCTGATTGATACTCGGCATCGGATAAGAGTCCTTTGGACAAAACTTGTTCAACACAAACTCGCCATTTTCCATTGGACTTCTTCACCATCACCACATTAGAGAGCCAAGTGGTGTACTGTATCTCTCTTATGAACCCGGCCTCTAGCAATTCCTTGATATGCTTCTCCAACGCCTGTCTTCTGTCCGGGCCGAGCTTCCTATTCTTCTGTGCCACTGGTTTAGAATCAGGGTACATGACCAATTTATGACAGCAAAATGTAGGGTTGATCCCGGGAATCTCGAAGGCTTTCCAAGCGATCACGTCCTGATTCTCCCTTAGGCACTGGATTAGCTTGCCTTTGGTTTCTGAATCATTCTGTTTGCCTATCTTTGTGATTTGTTCTGGAGATTCCCCAATCTGAATATCTTCGAGCTCGTTTCATTCTTCGATATCTTGCATATCTAACTCCATAAGATTGACCGGCTTCCGAGATGCCTGTCTCCTTATTTGTTGTTCTGTTGGATCCCCTTGCCGAATCCGAGGTGGAGAAGATGGGCCGCCTTCAGTTTCCTGGATTGCATTGAAATAGCATTGCCGAGACTCCTTCTGATCACCGCAGATTGTAATAACTCGGCCGAGGTGTCCGATCATCTTCATCTTCTGATGCTTGGTGGACATCAATATATCCCATTTATGAAGTGTTGGCCTGCCTAATATAATATTATATGGTGAGGTGAAATCGGCAATGGTAAATGTGACTCGGTCTGTCTTAAAACCTTCCTTTGTTCCCAACGTAAGTTGGAGGTCTATTGCGCCTTTTAAACCGGTGCCTCCACCATTAAAGCCGATCAACATGGTTTGGCATGGTTTCAAGTCGTCCTCTTTCAAGTTCATCTTTCTGAATGCGCTCAAGTTGATGATGTCGGCCGAGCTATCGTTATCAACGAATATTCTTTTAACTCGGAAATTCGCCACGGTCCCTGTTATGACAAGGCCATCCTCGTGCCCGGGCACCACACCTTTCATATCGTCTTCGGTGAAATAAATTAGTGGTGGTGCGGATTTCTTGCTGCTTTCCTTGAATCTCGGTTGATCTCTTATCGACATAACTTCTTTGAGATACTTCTTTCGCTGATTGGCCGTGTCACCTCCACCTTCCATGCCCCCCGAAATCACATTACATTCGAATTCGGGTTCTGGGAAGTCGTCCTTTTTAGTTTTCTTGTCGTCTCGGTCTTTATTCTCCTGTTGACTTTTCCTTTTGCCTTGGTGCCCTTGAGTTCGGAGAACGTATTGCCAAAGTTTACCTTCTCGAATAAATTTTTCTATGGCATCACGGAGTTCCCAACATTGGTCCGTCGTATGACCCAGTCCATTGTGGAAGTCACAATACCGGGAATAGTCTAATCCTTCCTTTCTCACTGCCGGACGAGGACGTTCTACTTTCCTCATCTCCGTAAAAGCAACTTCCTTCCATATCTGACCTCGTGTAGCGTTCAATGGAGCATACTTGTCAAATTTCCACTCATGCATCTTGGACCTGAGGTTAGGATCAGGAAAATTTCGTGGAGGTCGGTTGGCGGGAAAATTTGTGGGTTGCCGATTGGGTTGTGCATTTTCCTGACGTCAGTTCCTCGGCGATGTAGGTTTCTTATTCTCCCTTGGGGCTGAGTTAGCTATTTCCATCTGTTCCAACTCCAAATATTTCTTGGAACGGATCATAAACTCGTTTAAAGTTCTCACAGGATCCTTATAAATGGATTTGGCGAGACGAGATGACCCATTGAGCCCGGTTGAGATGAGATGCACGTGGACCTTTTCTTCCAAGCCCTGTACTTGCAAAGCGGCTTCTTTGAATCGGTACATATAACTCTGTAGTGTCTCTCCGGGTTGCTGGCGTATTTTCCCTAGTACAAACTCGGACTTAGACTGTTTCTTGCTCTTCGCAAAATTCAATAGGAACTTCTGTCCAAAATCTTCAAAACTTTGGACAGAACGCGGCGGCAAGGTATGAAACCAGGTTTGGGCGGCTCCAGTCAAAGTAGTAGCAAAAATTTGAGAAATTATAGGCTCGTCAATACCTCGGACACACATTTGCATGTCGAACTCGTCTATATGCACCCGAGGATCCTGGCTCCCATCATACTTGGATAAGAAAGAGCCATCGAAGTCCTCCAAAAATTGAGCCTCTAGTATTTCATCGATGAACGGGCTATTATTCTGATGACCTCGGCGATATTTCCTCCGATATGTATCATCTTCTCGTCTAGGCCGACGTACGGTTTCTCCTGCTGGTCTGTCAACAACGGCATGTTCTAGGATTCTGGCTGATGGAATAGGTCGAGATCCTTCTTTACGTGAATAGGAATGGGATATTCTGGCTTGCTCGGATTGACTGATTAGCGCTCTATTACTAGTCTCGGCAGTGGGTACCAAGTTTCTTGGTTCATGTCTTCTTGCTGCGGCATGAGGTTGCTGGTGTTCCACACGTTGGGAACGATAGTTTTCATCCTGTCTGTTCTTAGCATGGTGTTCATTCAGCTGTTCGGACAGATTTTGAGCATCCTCCTGTCGTTGAAGCTCGTAGTGTTTCTCCAAATTCTCTAACCGAGATAAAATCGAGTTCAGAGCGTTCTGTATAAAACGCTGATTGGTGTCTAGTTGTACCTCGGCCAGTGATGGTGGAGCACGAGCTGGTGGCATTGCTGGGGAAGAAGCGGTATGAGACGCTGCATCTTTTGCTACCACGTTTTCCAGATTCGCATTCCGGGGTGGTTCGTTATGTCCAGCAATCTGATGGCTTCTGGTATTGACCATTGTGAGTTGGTGGGATTCGAAATTTATCGTTCCCATAGACGGCGCCACTGTTCTGGTTGTGAGAAACAGAATGTACCCAATAAGGTTTACTGGGATTTTGCTATGAGATCAGGCTCCCCTTCTCTGAAGATGCTATGGAGATGAAGCACCTCCAGGAAGATGATCACAACAGGAGACAACACGAATGGCGTGCTGTGTGTGCTGTGTGAATGGAAAAGAGAGAGTCAGAATTGTTGTGTACCTTTCACCATGACTGATGCTGTATTTATAAGATAATACCTGGATATTGGTAGAATGGTGGTTGAGGCCCATTATCTTTGGAACAGATATTCGAATATCTATTCTATCTTCCTGTTGTTATATCTTTTATCTTCTAATAAGATATTAGGTTGTTGGGGATTTAAACATTTGAAATTAAGATAATCAGACTTTATCTGTAACACTTTTTTTATAATAATAAATAATCACATGTAAATTATAGAAACAAGAACTGTTTGATATATCCATAAATTATTGGATGACCTATATTAAACATATCCCTCCAGTTAAAAGATTGGCACTATAATGGTTTTTTTTTAAAGATGAATGACGTGTCTAACAAAATGTCAGGGAAACGATTTTCTCTCTCCGAAACCCTGGTCCTTTACTGTCTTTTTTTTTTTCTTATCATATTTTAACTAGTGTAAAATCCAGTAAATTGGACGGATATTATGTTTGATAAAATATTTTAATTTATTTTTAATTTTTTATTAGATAAAAAAGTTATTTAATTATTTATAAAAAAAACTTATTTTAGTAATTAGTGTTTTTAAAATGTTACTTGAGATAGTATTTTTAAAATGTTAATTTTTAATTTTTATATTTTTTCTAATTTTATTTTTAATATAATTATCCAATTTCCTAGTTAACCTTTTCAAATAAAACATGATTTTGTAATTTAATAAGTTAGTTTTTCAGTTTCTAACTAAACTTTTAAGTTAGTTTTATCGAACATAACATTAGTTTAAAGTTGATAATGTATAACTTTTATATTATTATGATTTTTAAGCTATCATTTTTTATATTTAATTTCAAAAAATAATATCAAGCCTGTATCTTTTACTATTTGATTGTAGCATATGATATAAAGTCTACTGCAATTTCAAAAAAAAAAAGTACATTACTCCTTTTTTTAGAGGGGACACCAAAATGAACCAGCAAAATAAAAGAGAATTAGGAGCCAATGAAATAAGTAGTAAACATTTACCGTATTTTGTTTGGCTTATATCACGAAGCATCTCCAGAACCATAAATAAATCAATTCAAAGAAGTAAATAATTAGAATTTGCATTGATTCTTGTAGTTTATATTGTTTTTACCAGTGATCTCTCCACCTGCAGTTTTGACAATATCCTGCAATGAGTAAAATTAATAATTTGACAATAAAAAAAATTGCACTTAGCCACCTGATTTCTCTTCTCTCAAGCAATATCATAAGGGTATTCCAAAAAATAAGAGTTATAATATATTTTTAGTCCTTTTATGTTACACTCATTTGAATTTTGTTCTGACATAAACTTTCAATCCAATCCCTACACATATCCTTCAAATTTAGTAATCACTGTCTGTTGTTAATATGATATTGTCTGTCGAAGGTATAACACAATGAAGTGTAGAACCAAATAAAAAATGTAGGGATCAGAAATACAATATTTTTTTTGGAGTGACAATCATTTTCTACTCAATTCCTTGGTAAACTTCATCGTAAATTCGTACCATTCTCAGTATAAAGTGGCAATAAACAACAAGAACAACATAATTGTGTATTTCTTTATGTTTAACTTGTGTGGGTGATGAATGAAAGTGAAGTTGTTGGTACTAGTGCAAGATCTTCTTGTAAGGCAGATATTGTCAGACACATGCATGCATGTGTTTACAGTACAGTTAGCCCAATTCCTGATAAATAATTGAATCAAATTATTTTAAACTTCATCAATCAACATTAGCCAAACTATTATTGGTCCAGTGGTCATATAAGTGGAATTTCACACACTTAAATACTCTTCTCATCATTCTTTAGTGATATATTAAAACATAAAAACACTTGAAATAAACTTATGGAAATAACACACGAATCTCATTTAAATTATTGTGAAATCTCCTTTGTTTCAAAATGATGGTGGTGATGATGATTGTGCTCTGATGACTGTTAAATGTTAATAAAATATAGTTCATACAACCATAAAAACTGTGTCTGCTTGCGGTTGATACCACCAGACTACTATAATACTAAATCCTGATACTAATACAACAAATGTGCTCACTAAAACCCTTTCAATAAAGAAAATGTCAGACCGAAAGCTATTAAACCTCCAATTTATGTGCCATGGAAGCTTCTATAATTTATAAAGTTTCAAGAGCCCTTTTAAGTAAAAATGCCCTAAGTATTGAAGATTGTGAATCCTGCTTTATGTAATTCACTCTATTCACTAGTCACTTGTGTTAGTTTCTTTATCTTAATGTAAAGAAGATACAAACATGTATGTTTAACAACTAGCAAATCAACTTGCATTGATTGATTTGGGGTGAGAGAGAAAAAAACTCAAAATCTAAAAATTAAATAATACTAATAAATAACAGAAAACTAGGTGTTAGAGAACTTGCCATAGCTATTGATTTTCCAGCAACCATATAATTAGGATATTATTACCTGAACTCTAAGAAAGCGCCAAACAACCTAATCACTTTTCCCGGTAGGAAAAAGATGTGCTTAAAGGATGTAAATCTGCTACAAACACTTACTCCACTCTTATTAGGTAGAAACTTCTTCATGTAATACTTAGACTTGCGAGATAGATTAATTGTTTTCCTTTTCTTCTCAGGTATATAATCAATTGAACATTCTGAAAATCCACGCCTCACAAACCTGTCAATACATTGGGAATTCATGTCTTTAGAAAAGCATTTATGGAATACATGAACATACATATGTAGCAATATGTTAGAAAAGTATAACACCCGTTAAAGTATAAATTAATCAACCATGCACTATGTAATATAATATAAAATACGTTTGATTATAAATAAATTAACCATTCACTATATAATATAGGTTATAAATGAAAAATGTTAATAACTTCATGTAAATTTATAATACTTTAATTTAATTAAATGATTCACTGGTAAGTATGAATCCATGTTCAATTTGTTTTAACGGTTTAACTCAAAAACTATATACTATATATATTATACGTGCATCAAAATTAAAAGCCAAACTTAGCATATTAGTTTGAGATGTTCTTAAAAATGAGTTCGTTTGAAGTAATCCTCGTTCCTCTCTATTAGTTTCATGCTTTCAGCACAATGGTACAACCTGGGACAGGTTGAACCTTTGAACCATGCTTAGTTTGGACAGTTCAGTACCAATTCAAGTGGTCAGTAGCTATTAGAAAGACGGTTTAAGGAAGGTAACCAGCCAAAGGTCTGAAGTTTGAATTTTCATTTCTTGTCTTTTGGTTTCAGGACAATAATATTAACATTTGCACACCACTCTCTCTTAGTCTTAAACTCAACCTCTTTCTCCCGCTTTTCTCAACTCCATCAATATTAGATATTCGAAAATAAACAAACACTAGAACCAGAACAAACCCAAGGGGGGCCAAAAAGCCACTCTTCAACAAATCCACACAATTTAAAATAACAACGATAAATTATAATCCCAGGTTACACAGCTAACCAAGATCTTTACACATCACAAACCCCCCAATTATCATTACTATCATAATATTGATAATTAATAATCTCGTGCATAGAAAATGAGGCACCAAAAAAGCAGTTCGAGTTGTGCTTTTTAGGGAATTTAGGGAAATTTAGGGAACCATACTTATATTGTTGAGCACTCCAAGAGGAATCATCGTCCATGGTTGGTCTCTATTTGTTTATGCTTCGACTGTGATCTCGATTAGGGTTTTGGTTTGGAAACAGAAAGTGAGAGAGAGAGAGAGGTTTGAAAGAACAATACAACGATGCTACTTAGGGAAAGACATAAGGAGCAAAGAGAAATCATATTGCATTTTCCTCCTTTCATTTATATCCCCCATTTTTTATTTTCTTTTTTCCATTTTCTATTTTTTCTCCCATTTACCATGACGCTAAGAAAGGTCCAAAGTTTAGACTTGGAAGTCCAGCAGTTAACATCGGTTTAAAAAAAATAATGTTAACATTCACAAGAACAACATCGATTTTTAAAAAACTGATGTTAACATCAATAGAACAACTTTGGTTTTTGAAAAACTGATGTTAACATTGCCACGTTAACATCGGTTTTTACAAAAACCAAAGTTAACAAAATCAATTTATTTACAAAATGTCACTGCCCTTTTGTTAACATCGTTTTTTGATGAATGATGTTAAAAGCATTCTTTCTAGTAGTATTAATCGTACTCTTAGTGACCAACTAATCCACTTCATCCATTACCCTTTTAGGCTTCAATTACTATGACCGCAAATCTTAGAAGCTAATCAACGTCTAAACAACTCTTATTGCTCTAATTAATACTAACAAAAAGTAAAATGACTTGTCTTGAACTTTAAGATGAAAAAACAAAACCTAAGTCTCCCTTGTGACTTTGGTTCTAATACTAGAGCAAAAGGATCAATTCATTTGAAAGAGAATATAAGCATATTTAAAACTATTCATTTAAAATAAAGGATTATAGTGTTTAGAACTTTAGTAAGTAAAATTTATATTAAAATATGATTAAAAAAATTAAAACAGAAATTTAACTGAATAAAGTGACAATAAATTTATTTTAGGTACAAATTAAATTGAAACACTAGCATATTTGGAATAAAATAAAGTTTTTATGTTTTATTTTTGGCTTTCCCTTTGATTATAGAAACTCTACATATGTTTACAACTTTATTTAGAATATAAACTTGTCAGCATGAAAAAAAAAAGAATATATATACTTGCGAGGTGATTCTCAAAACCACTACAACTTGTTTGCATTTAGGGCCTACCTAAGGATATAACTACAATCTTATAGGTGCTTCTTTTTGTTGAATATATAATTTGAATTTGAATTATTGTTTCTCTTATATATGAACAAGGTGTTAAAATAGTTTAGATAAAAAGAAATTTGAATTATTGTTTCCTACTATTGTGCTTAGGTTGTTAGCATTACTTATATAAATATACTTCATTTAAGAGGTGAAATATGAGTGGTGAATGAAGGAGTGAATGAATGAATGCAAAATTATTATTCCAATTCATGTGTATCTGATTTTTAACATGGTATCAGAGTCATGGCACCCTCTATGAATAAGAGTCATGTTTCTTCTGCTGCCATAAGAGTCTCTTTCTTTTTCATATTCTCATATGTACATCTCTTTTTTCTTCCCATATCAGTATCTATATTCCACTTTTATTTCTCCTGCTTAACCTTCACCTTCTCCAATTCCTCTACAAATTATGATTATTATTATCATTAACTTCATCTTTGTCTCACATTACCTTCGTGTCTTCGATCCCAGTCTGAATCCCTTCCCTATCTCAATTTTCTTCCCGAAAATAACACAAACGGCACAACACAAACCCGTTTTGAATCCTTCTTGAACCTTAGTTTTGAAGCCTCCATGCACGTATTTTATTTGAAGGTCATTAATGTGAAGCTCATTGCACTGTTCTGAATCTTTCACAGACCAGCCCTGAAGTCTATTGACTTAAAACATGTGATTGTTCTGAATCTCTTCCCTATCTCAATTCTCTTTCTACCTCACATAACTGAAACACATGTTGTGGACTATCCTGAAGCACCTCTTGAACCTATTGCTGATCAAAGTCATTTCTAAAAAAGTGTTTGAAGAAGCAATTAGCAAGTCAGGCACGACCAATATTCATGCACCAACTTGAGGGGGAGTGTTGAAGATATAATTTGAATTTAAATTATTGTTTCTCTTATATAGGAACAAGTTGTTAAAATAGTTTACATAAGAAGAAGTTTGAATTATTGTTTCCTAGTTTGAATTATTATTTTCTACTATTATGGTCAGGTTGTTAACATTACTTGTATAAATATATCTCATTTAAGAGGTGAAATATGAGTGGTGAATGAATGAGTGTGAAATTATTATTCCAATTTATGCGTATCTGATTTTTAACAGTTTTAAAGTATAAAAAAAAAATTCGAGAAAGTAAACTTGACAATACTACATTCTCATGTGTTAGTATAAGTTCTATAAAATTATTTCCAAAAATTATTGATTTCTAGGAATGTAAAATATTTAGAATTGTCTAGCTTTTTATTCTCATGAAAAAAGATGGGTATATTGGATTCCTTAGGAATATGAGTTATTTTTAGGACTAATCCTAAGATTTTTGGAGCCTTGGATGGACTAAAAAATCATGTCCACATAATCATTTTAAATATTGTCCTCCTTGCATGTTTTGTTTCAAGACTCATTAATACTCTATAAGTTACACATGCACTAGGAAAACAATTAAATATATTCAAAGAACTCAATATCATAAAACTTGATTTTGATTTAATTGTTAAAGCCTCTCAAATGTTATTAATTCTTCAAATAAAATTTTACCATCAAGATCATAATAATTATCATGTTTTAGAGAAGGTTCAATTTGTATTGTTTTGTTTTATGTTCTTAATATATCCCTTCTTACATTTTGCAATTGAATAGAAACAATTCGCGAAACAACATTGACAATACTATATTATGACATTATATAAAAAATTATTTTAATACTTATATAGACATAGCATTATATACAACTTTTATTACAATTTGGTGTCTCTCTAAAATTAGGCTCGGGGTGGTCACCCACTTTGATTGTACTTACGGTCATCACTGTTTTTTTTTTTTTTTTACGATAGCTACCTATCTTCACTTCATCCATCCATAATGCTTTTTTTAAAATATATATATTGTCAAACAAAACCATCTAAATAATTAGTAAAACGTCACTTAATTACATAGGGCTTCTTCGAGGTTGTCAATAAAATTTACCGATGAAAATTTTATAAAGGGAATTTTAGCTCACTATAAATTGTCTGTTTATAGTAGATTTTTGCTTTACAATAGGCTTTTAGCTCAATGTAATAGCCAACAATCTAAATAATTAGTAAAACGTCATTTAATTACTTTACACGTATTTTGTTATATATTTTTGGTTATAGCAATATATGTGACTCACATTATAGGTAAAAGTTAACGTCTTTTTGGAAGTCATATGAAGTAATGAAACACAACTTTGTGATGTAAATTCTCCTGTCTTATTTCAATTTCGAACCAATTCTAGGTTGAAATTCGCACACCAATTGAGCCGAAAACTTATCATTAACTTTTATACGTTTCTCATCCTATAGAACTCGGATTGGAACGATTCCAAAACGAGGTGAAAGAGGACGTTCAGACACACAATTTAGGCAATAGAAACACCCAAAAAAGGATAAGTAAAATGAGAACTATGGAAATAAGAAATTCGAACAGAATTACAGAATTAGCAATGCGAAAATTAAACAAGAAATAAAAAATGTGAAAGGAAGAAGTAGATAGACGTCACAAACAACGATGTTTGATAAGCCCTGATGATCACCACAAGAACTGGGCAATTCTTGATTAGATCAAATGGTTCAAGGAAGACACCTAGCAGAGACAATTCTCATGCTTCAATGATAAAATCCAACAAAAGTCTCATGTCTATTCACTTCAGAAATTATTTATACGAATTAGTTCTCATGCACTTGGTAGAAAATAAAAGAAAAATAAAATCTCAATATTGTAAGCATAACTAAAGTGCCTTAGTGGTTAAGTGAGGCATAATTAAGCTTGTGGTGGTCCAGGTCCCAAAACCATGGGCTCTCCTATGCCTTTTATTGGGTCTTGGGCTTCCTTATGGGCTTGGGCCTTCATCATTTTGTAAGGGGTTGTTAAGTGTCCGATCTCAAGAGTCAAAACAATCACTTTTAGTTTATTAATTAAGTTTAGTGGTAAGTAAGTTTGAGCATCATGATGGAACAATTTTAATAACGTCAACAGTTTGAATATATATATATATATAGAAGATTAATATCAATTTTTAAAAAGATTCAATTTTACACCGATAATGCTAGGGTGTACACATGTCAGCTTGGATTGAGTTTGACGAAACCCATGATCCAACCGAATCAAATTTAAAGGGTTGATTTGGGTCGATTTTTCAACAAAAAAAAATTAAAACCCAAACCAAACCAACTCATTTGCAAACGATTTGAGTTGGGTTGGGTCAATAGGTCAAAACATTTAAGTTTGTATGTTAAACATGGTTTAAAATTGAAACATAATGAACAAGTTCAAACACCACACCCACAAAGCCTAAAAATCCAAAAATTAAAACTATTACAGCATAGTTTTAAAATTCCAATGTTCTCAAGTAGTCAAATAAGCAGTGCAACAGAAAGTTCAACTATATCTTAAATAGTTTGAAACAAATTAAAAATAGATGTTCCATAGCTAGCTGAGAGTTGGAACCCTAATTTCATACGAGTAACTCAATGAACTCGTGATAACTAAGAAAAGAAGAGACACTTTAAGTCTTAGTTACTTAGCATTATAATAATAGTAATTGTTTTTTAATTTAAAATATATATTATATATAAATAATAATAATAATAATGATGATTATTATTATTATTCAATACAAAATAACAAGTCAATATGTCAAATCAATGAGTTAGTGGGTCCATATATTAAAATATGTGACCTGATCCAAAACTCAACATGTTTGAATGAGTTGGATCGGATTTGATCTAAATAAAAAAAAATATTCAACCCAAATTGTTTGGATTAATTTATGTCAATTCAAGTTCACATATAATCCATACACATTAACATCCCTAGATAATGCAAGAAAAATCACTAAATATGTAAATCAATTGTTGCAAAATTATTTCCTTTCAACCAAGTGTTTTAAATTCAAGTATTGAATATATCATATGTAATCTATTAAAAAAATATAATTATCTCTGATGTGATGTAATACATTACTTACATGTGGTTTATAAAATAAAATAATACAAAGAAAAAAGTCAGAGATAAAAGATATAAAGGTAAGTACATAAATTAAGAAAAAAAACTAATCTTTATATTAAAATAATTTATAATCTGTTTGTTACGGCCATCCAATATGGGTCAAATCCAAGAGGCCCAATAAGGACTGATCGCATTTAAATTTCCAGGAACGTTCTAGGAATAACCGCAGATTCGGCAACGGAATCAAGAGCAATAAAGGATAATGATTGCCCAATAAATGTGTATTATGTCGACACGGATATGAAGGAGATCTGTCCATGTCCACCCAGGTTAGTACTTATAGGTAAAGAACTCCAAGGGAAAGGTATGTTTTTCTGGACTCTCACTTTTTCTCATATACAGTGCACACACCCCACGCTTGATTGGTTTCTCCTGGGGCATTGTGATCATCTTCCTGGGAATACTTCGCCACTATAAGTATCCCTAGAAGGAGAGTTCAGATCCAACAGTAACCGTCCAACTCCATTGTTGGACCTCTGTTACAAACAAACAAAACATTGGCGTCGTCTGTGGGGACGTTAAATTTTGACTCCCACTATGGTAAACATGAGAAGACACATTGACGGAAGACCACCCGTGGTAGGGGCACCGCCCTCCGTCCGGGTGGAAGACGAGTTTTCAGATACTGCATCCTCTCGGCCACAAAACAATCCTCCGGTTATGCCAGAGGACCCATCACCCATCTTGGCCGAGGGAGAGCAAGGATCGATCCAGCGCTTCACCAACAATGCATTGCAATCCATTCTAGCACGGATCGAGCGATTAGAAAGGCGACATGCCTTTCAACGCCAGAAGGACATGAACAACATTATCGCCCAGCTGGACTAGCGGTGTGCGAGATGGAGACAGGAGGAAGAGCATCGAAGACAGCATACGGAGCAGCACGATTCAAGACAAAGGGAGACTCCGAACTGAGAGAGAACATTTCGGCCTAGCCAGGGCGAAACACATCATCATCAGTCGGCCCCTCAGCCACCACCGACACCTGTGGCACCCGAGGCCGAGGAATGTTCGCATCATGGGCCGGGGGCAGCTTCGCATCACCTGGGACGCAAGGGTAACCCGGGACATCATGACCAACGGCCTAACATTCCACGACAAAAGGCCGGAGTAGAGGGCGAGGTATACGGAGAAAATATCGGCGCAGACAACACAACAACAGCCCATTCATTGACGAGATTGTCAATGCCCAGTTCATCGAGGATTTTGACGGATCCTTTCTGTCAAAATACGATGGGAGCCAAGACCCACAAGTTCACATCGATGAATTCGATATGCAGATGTGTGTCCGAGGAATTAACGAGCCGATAATCTCTCGGATCTTTGTTACTACCTTGGCCAGGGCCGCACAGACATGGTTCCACACATTACCGCCACAGTTAATACACAACTTTGAGGATTTTGGTCAAAAGTTCCTGCTCAATTTTGCAACGAGCAAAAAGCAACCTAAGTCCGAGTTCACACTCGGAAAAATCTGTCAACACCCAGGTGAGACATTGCAAAGCTACTTAGACCGGTTCAAGGAGGCCGCTTTACAGGTACAAGGATTGGAGGAGAAAGTGCACGTCCACCTATTGTTAGCAGGACTTAGTGGATCATCACGACTCGCGAAGTCTATATATAAGGACCCGGTGAAAACGTTGCTCGAGTTTAGGGTCCGATCAAAGAAATACCTGGAGCTGGAACAGATGGAGATAGCGAATACTGTTCCAAAAAGAAAGGGTTCCCCCCCGAGAAATCGTCAGAACCCTGGGAGCGCGCAGCTGAATAGAAATCCTGATCTCGGCCACCACCCAGGACGATATGACACGAAGTACGACAGGTATACCCCGTTGAACACTTCCCGGGCTCAAATATGGAGAGAAGTAGCTTTGACGGAGATGAAGAAAGTAGACAGACCTTGGCCTATTTTTAAGAAGACCGGCCTTGATCATACTCGATTCTGTGAGTTCCACAATGGGCCGGGGCATACTACCGACCAGTGTTGGGACTTAAGAGATGCAATAGAAAAGTTCATCCGAGAAGGCAAGTTACAACGGTACGTGATCAAAACTCAAGGCCAACAGGCTAAGCGGAAGGGCAACCAAAATGATGACCAGAGAGGCCGGGATGAAAAGCGGAAGAAGCAGGAGGCCGAGGATTTTCCGGAACAAGAATTCGAATGTAATGTGATCACAAGAGCCATGGGAGGAGGAGGCGATACGGCCAATCAACGCCGGAAGTACCTCAGGGAGATCCTGGCAGTAAGGGAACAACCCCGGTTCAAAGGCCACAGCAAGCCCGAACCCCCTTTGCTGTATTTCACCAAAGACGACTTGGAAGATGTCATACCCGGACATGAAGACGGTCTAGTGATAACCGGGATTATAGCTAACTGCCGGGTGAAAAGGATGTTCGTGGATAACGGTAGTTCAACAGACATCATATCATGGAACGCCTTCAAGAAGATGAATTTGGACGAGGAAGACCTGAAACCATGTCAGACGGTGTTGTCTGGCTTCAATGGCGAGAATACGGCCATCAAAGGGTCCATTGAGTTGCGATTAACATTGGGAACAGAAGAGGCTTTCAAGTCAGAAAGAGTGAAGTTTGTGGTTGCCGAGTTTCCTTCACCATACAACGTCATTCTTGGAAGACCGACCCTTTACCAATGGGATATCCTGATGTCCACCAAACATCAGAAAATGAAGATGATAGGAAGCAACGGACGGGTAATAACCATAAACGGAGACTAGAAAGAATCCCGCCAATGCTATTACAACGCCGTCAGAGAAGCTAGGCCGGCACGGTGGCACTACCACAGCGCGGCGAAGAAGAAAGGCAGAAAGCAAAAAGCAGGCAACAAGTGGAACCCATTAACATGGTCGAGCTAGATGTCCGAGAAGATGTGGAAGAATGGAGGCCCGAACCAGCAGACGAACTTGTAGAAGTTCAGATAGGATCTCAAGCTACTCAGATCACGAAGATCGGAAAGATAGCCGACCTAGTAGCAAGAGCAGAACTGACAAAATGCCTTCGAGACAACCGAGATGTCTTCGCATGGACCGCCGCTAAAATCCCGGGAATAAGGCCTATTTTTGCTGTCATAAATTGTCCATGTACCCTAACTCGAAACCGGTGGCACAGAAGAAAAGGAACCCCAGACCAGAGAGAAAACAGGCATTGGAAAAACACATCCAGGAGTTATTGGAGGCCGGATTCATACGCGAAATCCAATACACCACTTGGCTGTCTAATGTGGTGATGGTCAAGAAGGCCAAAGGTAAATGGCGAGTCTGCGTCGACTACATTGATGTCAACAAGGTGTGCCCCAAAGATTCCTACGCAATGCCGAGCATAGACCAACTGGTAGACAATTCTTCGGGATTCAAGATGTTGTCGTTTATGGATGCTTATTCCAGGTACAACCAGATCCCAATGCACCCAAAGGACTAAGAGAAAACGGCATTCCGAGGAAGTGAAGCGAATTACTGCTACAATGTGATGCCTTTCGGCTTGAAGAATGCCAGTGCTACCTACCAGCGCATGATGAACAGCGTCTTCGCCCAAGAGCTCGGCCGAAACATAGAAGTGTACATCGACGACATGATAGTAAAGACCGACGCAAGCGGGAACCACATCCGAGATCTGGAAGAGACATTTGGCAGGTTGAGACAAAAGAATATCCAACTAAACCCTCTCAAATGCGCATTCGGAGTAATTGCGGGAAAATTTTTGGGATTCATGTTAACCCACAGGGGAATTGAGGTCAACCCAGACAAATGTATAGCAATTTTAAATATGCAGTTCCCGACCAGCAAGAAAGAAGTTCAGAGGTTGACAGGACGACTAGCGGCACTGACGCGTTTTCTCCCAAAGTTGGCTGAAAAAGCCCTACCTTTCTTTAGGATACTGAGGAAAGAAGCCATTATTGGCCGGAGCCCCGAATGTGAGGCCGCTTTCCAGGAAATCAAAACAGGCATCACCTCACCCCCGGTTTTATCCAAGCCAGAGCTCGACGAAGATTTGATCTTGTATCTAGCCGTGGCTGAGGAGGCGGTAAGCGTCGTGTTAGTCAGAGAGTGTAGCAAGTCTCAGCTACCGGTATACTTTTTAAGCTGGGCGCTGAAAAATTCAGAGCTAAGATATCAAAAATTAGAGAAAGTGGCATTCGCTCTCCTGGTGGCCGCCAAACAACTACGCCCGTATTTCCAAAGCCACACCATTATAATCCGCACTGACCAGCCGATTCGACAGATTTTACACAAACTGGACCTGGCCGGCAGAATGATCAATTGGGCAATCCAGCTTTCCGAGTTCGATCTAAAATACGAAGCTCGGCACACGATTAAATCCCAAGCCCTGGCCGACTTTTTGGTCGAGCTTACCCCCGTAAAATCGGCACACGAAGAAATATGGACCCTATATGTGGACGGATCGTCTAATGCTAAGGGAAGTGGTGTCGAGATCATAACGGAAAGCCCTCAGGGGGTATCTATGGAACAATCCTTACGGCTCAATTTCCCGACGTCGAACAGCCAGGCAGAATACGAAGCATTAATAGCGGGGCTGATCTCGGCCAGAGAACAAGGGGCCGAGAAGTTAAAAGTTTTTACAAGATTCCCAACTAGTGGCAGCCCAAATCGAAGGCAAATACCAGGTTAAGGGACCCTTGTTGATCAAATACCTCACCAAGGTAAAAGAGCTAATTGCCGAGTTCGATGAGGTCGTTGTCTCCCATATCCCCAGAGAAGAAAACATGAAGGCTGACATACTATCCAAATTAGCAAGTACCAAAGGTGCAGGTAATCATCAGACGGTCGTCCAGCAGAAGCTGCCCCACCCTACATGCATCATGATGATCACGGCCAGCACAGATTGGAGACAACCCATTATCAGGTACATAGAACAAGGGATAACCCCAGAAGACGCTATAGAGTCAAGACAACTAATCCGAGAGGCCGCTATGTATACCACACAGGATGGGGAGCTATATCGCAAAGGCCCGCACACTCCCATGCTACTATGTATAGGACCTAACCAGACTGAATACATACTAGCCGAGATACATGAAGGCATCAACGGCCATCACATGGGAGCCAAAGCTCTAGCAACGAAGGCCATTCGAGTAGGTTACTTCTGGCCAACTATGAAAGTCGACGCCCAAGAACATGTGAAGAAATGTGAAAGTTGCCAGATGCACGCCCGGGTCATACGGTCGGCCCCATCTGAACTAACGGTAATCACATCCCCTTGGCCTTTCTACAAGTGAGGGATGGATCTGTTGGGACCTTTCAAGGCCACGGAGGGACAACTACAATGGCTCGTAGTAGCCGTCGACTATTTCACTAAGTGGATAGAAGCAGAACCTCTAGCTACCATCACGTCCGCCCGAATACGAAAGTTCTTTGAAAGAAACATCGTCTCCAGATTCGGGATCCCGGCAGAAATCATCACGGATAACGAAACTCAGTTCACCAATAAGAGGTTCGGAGAAATGATGGTCGGCCTCCATATTAAGCATCATTTCTCATTAGTGGAACACCCGCAATCCAACGGTCAAGCTGAAGCCGCTAACAAAGTCATCCTGGAAGGACTTAGGAAACGAATGCATGAGGCCAAGCAGAATTGGGTAGAGCAAGGATACTACGTGTTATGGGCGCATAGGACGACAGCTCAATCATCCACTCAGGAAACTCCATTCAGAATGACCTACGGATGCAAGGCTATGATTCCCGTAGAGGTCGGACACCCCTCCTGGAGAAGGAAGATTATACTCAAACAAGGTGAGGACTCCAACAATGAAGCATTAATTAACGAGCTCGAATTAATAGAAGAGACCCGCGCTAAAGCACATCGCCGAGACATGGCTATAAAGCAGCTCTCGGCTAAAAAATTTAACAAAAAGGTCAGGCCGAGAAGTTTCGAGGAAGGTGACCTGGTACTACGCAGAGCCGACATTGGAAACAAAAATGCCCGAGAAGGAAAATTAGCGGCCAACTGGGAAGGACCTTACCGAGTAGTTCAGCATCTCGGCCACGGGGCATACGTGTTAGAGACGTTGGATAAGTGTGCAGTCAAGCGAACATGGAACGCAGACAAGCTGAAGATTTATTTTAGTTAAATATGATCATCCATGTGTTTTCTGTTAATTGAGAAGAGTGGGCCGAGTACGTTGGAACCCCCATCTCATGTAATCTCTTTCATCAGGATCACGAACATGAATAAATTTTTATATATGAATAAAATTCGAACAGTCTTCGAATAATAGTACACTCAATATTCCGCCTTCGAATAAATATATACTTGATATTCATTCTTTGAATAAAAATATTCGAGTCTTTGACAATATACAAATGTTCCGAGCAAACTTAAAGTGCCACCAAACCCTGATCAGGTTGGCATGGTCTCAATCGGCCACGTTGCACCTATAGTAACTTGGGATATATTCGATAAAACCGAAAACATGTATCATTGGACGATATTATACTTGGCTGTTGGAGCCAACGAATAAATGTTGTGCACACATGGCTCTAAAAAAGAACACAATATTATAGATATCCAAACAAACACAATATTATAAAATGACAAATTGTATCATTGTACGAACTTAAAGAAGAAAATAAGTACAAATTTTAAACCGGCATCCCGGCCCTTCAAATCTTGTCGGCAGCTCCAAGGGCCGAGGTCGCCTCAACACCGGCTTCGGGGACACCCTCTGCTTCAATGATGGAATCCTCTTGTTCGTCATAAGGAACAATCAATCCATCACGAACATAAGAATGAAAGTGCACCCCGTCAGTGTTTATACTAACCCCGGCATTGGCACATCAGATCTGAGCCAGGGCATTGTTGAAAGACTCCTCAGCCACCGACACCATCATTTCTCGTAGCTTGGCCACTTCCCTCTCCTCGTTCAAAAGCTTGGACTTGGCTTCTGCAGCCTCGGCTTGGGCTCCCTCGAACAAAGTCTTCACTTCGTTGAGATTCTCGGTCATGTGGGCAGCTTTGGCCAAGGCCTGCTAATTTTCAGCATGGGCTTCACGGAGCCGACGTTCAGATTCCTCACGAACAAGACGAAGTTCTTCACCTATCTTCTGCGAATCAGCTCGGGCAGCCGCCAGCTCCTCTTGGGACCGGATATATCTTGTCTTCAAAGTGACAAGACTATCCACGAGGGAAGCCGTCTGATACGCCTGGAGCTGTATACGACCAAGCTCGGCCAGTAACTCCTCGGTCAGAGGAGAAGAATCCGCCAAGTTCTTGGGCGCCCGGACAAAAGGGAAAAGGTCGTCAGCACTCTTTTCCCAGAGATGACCGGGCACCAGCTTCAGAGCCTCGGGAAGTGCAGTCGACGGAGCTTCCACAACCGAGGAGTCAGGGATCACAATGGGAGTAGTAGCAGCTGGACGGGAGGGAACCGGAGCCGATACCGGGGCCGATTTCACGACAGCCTCGGCAGCCCCGGCTTCGGGAGTAGACTTCACAACCTTCCTCTTCTTCATCTTAGAGAAGAAGGGAGGAACACCAGCGGCGTCGGGACCCGGCTCCGATTGACCGGACGCCTTTCGGGTCCGAGGTCCAACGTCACCGGTCCTCTTTTCCATTTCAGCAGCTGCACAAAAGGAAACAAGTCAGTCCATAAATCTAGAAAAATTGCATATACCATATCCAAGGTTGCCTAACTAACATTGAGAAAACAGAATAATATCACAAAGACCCCGGCCTTCTCGGAAAGCATCAATGCAGACCACCGAATAAGCATCCACGTCCGACAGACCTGTCTCCTCACGTTGGTAAAAATAGGGGGGAAACTCATGATGAGCACGAGTCCAATAAAGTGGGAACTTCCACTTCACCCCGGCAGACTTCGGCCCTTGAAGAAAGAAAGGTTGATGGCCGGGTATGGCGCACACCTTAAAAAAATTGGCCTTGAATCTCTTAAAAGACTCGGCGAATAAAGGAAAAAGTTTACGTTTTGGTCGACTCTTCAAAGAAGTCTACCCCTTCCTCTCGGGAGGCTCTCGGCCTGAACGGCTAGTATGGACAGAAAAATAATAGGAAAAGACTGGGACGGTATAGGGAACATCTAAGTTTATACACAAATCTTCGAAAGATTTTATAAAAGACCAGCCATTGGGATGAAGCTGGAAGGGGGCCAAGGAAAGGTGTTTTAAGACTGACATCTCAAATTCGGTAAGGGGGAACCGGATTCCTAGACGGGTGACCACATCTTTACAGAAAAAGAAGAAATTTGACTCGCCCTGCTCAGCGGAAGAGCATATCGGCTCATCGGGATCAGGTTGACAAATGGAAAAACCATCCTGATTCCTGATAGGAAGAGCTGCGACACTCTCCCGACTCATGACAGACGAGGTGTTCAAAACCTCATGAGTTACCCAGGGATACTTAGACACTTGATGAGGAGACCGCCTGTCGGTCTGGGACCCAGTTGACCGAGATTCTCCAATCACCTCCAATGAGATGTCCATGCTTACCTACGACAAAAGCGAAAAGACAGCGGTCAGTAGGAATACCTGAAGAAATGACGACAGTCGAAGAGGCCAACGACATCGTCTCTCTCGGACCCCGAAAAGCCACTGACACTCCCTTTCCCATATAGGGGGGAGGATGGGAGATAATCGGGTTATGATGACACGCGTCCAGGGTGTCATCGGCTTGCTTATCAAAGCCCGAGGTCGCCAAAAAGAAGAATTCATCCAAGCACCTCGGACAGGGTTCGAACCGAGTCTCAAGGGCAGCCGTAATGGGCCGTGGAAACAAAGGAACACCTGAAGGGATTGCAGAAGGCCCTTTAGGCTCAACACGGGACCTAACACCAGAGCCTACTACGATAGTTGAAGGGCGAGATTTTTTGGGTAAAGAAGGCTTGGAGGATTTAGAACCCCCCGAAGGGACACGTAACAGATGTTTGTTTTTCTCCTCGTCTGAAATTGGGAGACCAAAAAACCAAAATGCAGAGCAAGGAGGAACGGTCCTACGAATACGTGCCTCTTCCTCAGGACTAAAACTAGAAGGACGCATGACTCGAAGAAATAAACAGAGGACAGAAGAAAATCAAGAGTAGAAGAAAGAAAATGAAACCCAGGACAGGATACTATACCAAAGAAAGAGAGATGAAGAACAGAACACAGCAAGAACAATAAAATGCAAAAACCCCAGGAAATAAAAAAGAAGGAAGAGAAGATAACCTGAAATTAGAAGGAATCTGGAGAGTGTAGCACCAAAGATGGAAAGACCACAGCACGCCAAAGAAGAAAACGAGAGAGAATTAGCAGGAAGAAGAAGACAAGGATACAAGTTTGAAGAAACAAAGCAAGAACTAGAAGGTAGCAAAAACAAATGTCAAAGCACGAAACGTTTGAATTATGTAACCAACAGAGGAAAATAACCAACCATAAGGGCAAAACCGTCTGGAAAACCAAAAGTCAGGGGCAAAACAGAGATTTCACTAGAATCACTCATGATTAGAAGGGACAAAGAAAAGACAGCATTAAATAAAGAAGGGGGCGCGTCGTTTCACCTCTGGAGAGTAATCAGAACGTTTCACTTCCCAAAATTTGAAGGTGGGAAAGTAAACCGACTTCCCCCCAAAAGAGCATACCAGCAAAGCAAAAACAGGTCGAGATAAGGCCGCTAAACCAAGGACCGACATACTGAACAGAAGCTGATGTCGGCAGGCAAGGCCGAGAAGGTCGACTCGGCCACGGCTCGACAGACGACATGAGGTCGGCATAATATCACCCCGGTCACCCGGAACACCGAGTAACCGGGCCAAGGGGCAACTGTTACGGCCATCCAATATGGGCCAAATCCAAGAGGCCCAATAAGGACTGATCGCATTTAAATTTCCAGGAACGTTCTAGGAATAACCGCAGATTCGGCAACGGAATCAAGAGCAATAAAGGATAATGATTGCCCAATAAATGTGTATTATGTCGACACGGATACGAAGGAGATCTGTCCATGCCCACCCAGGTTAGTACTTATAGGTAAAGAACTCCAAGGGAAAGGTATGTTTTTTTCTAGACTCTCACTTTTCCTCATACACATAGCACACACCCCACGCTTGATTGGTTTCTCTTGGGGCATTGTGATCATCTTCCTGGGAATACTTCGCCACTATAAGTATCCCTAGAAGGAGAGTTCAGATCCGACAGTAACCGTCAAACTCCATTGTTGGACCTCTGTTACAAACAAACAGAACACTGTTAATATGTTTTTTATTTTCTATTTATTATTTTGACATATCATTTATTATTATTATTATTTAAAATTATTATTATTATTGTTTTATTTTCATATAAGTATATATATTTAAAATTAATAATTCATATTATTTCAAAATGATAGATAAATGAAATAAGAATTTTCTTCAAAATGACCGACAAAATAAAATAAAATTGAAAGTAATATGAAAGAAAGAGTACATAACGATGTTGCGTATGCTTCCAAGACAAGTAACATTTACTTATAAGGAATTTATGAACCAGAATTATAACTAACAACCACGGCCGTACAAGATTAAACATAATTCCCAAGATTAAATAATTCAAACATTTGATAACTTAACAACCTACTACTCCATTCATTTCATATTTCATGACGTTTAAAATTTTGACATAAAATTAAAAAATATAATTAATTTATTAATTTTTTTTAGAAATTGTTAAGTAACTTTTTAATATATTTTTTATGCCTATAATTAATCATTTATTTACTCTTACTATACCCTACTTTCATTAAGTTTGATTAAAGATAGTCTTAAAAAAATATTTAATGCAACATTAGTTTTGTAAGACAATATTTTGAAACAATTTTTTTCCCTAAAATCTTATAATATGGAATGGAGGGAGTAACTTAGTTGAACAATTGATAAATTTTGCAAATTTCACTTGAATCTATTTTATTAAAAATGTTTGATTTCTTATAGAGTTTAATGATATATATTGTTAATGTAAAATATTTTATATCATTAATCAATCATGGTGTATATGATTTTTAAGATAATTGGAATAATACTCAAACTTTTTAAAGTTACAACATTTTGTGATTCATCAATGGACTAAAAAATTTATAACGCGAATTATATAAATTAAATCTTTATTTAACTCTGATATATATTATATTGTTTGATGAATTATATGATTTAAAACAATGACTTCCATAATATAATAACAATGTGATATATTTAATTTTTTATTATAAGAGTGGAAAATAAATATAAATATTTTTTTTTTCTTTTATGTAACAAGGATCTTAAAAAATTCTGTAGTATTATAAGGTAGACAATATCATAAGAGAATGCAAGTCTCATTTGATCTCATCATATAAGCATCTCAAACTCTCACTTACTTTATTATCGAACTGGTCGTTGGAGTAAAGGATTTAATAAAAAGAAAATTGAGTTAGACTTTTTTGGTGTTATTATATTTATTTAATTAATTTAATATTTATTATTAAGAAAACTCCAGCCTCCTTTGATGGAAAACATCGAACACCAAGCGTGAACCATCCACCAATGTTGTAACGTAAAAGTGATCCGAGGATACGTGTAGGGAATCAGTTGTCGAAGTTGAACGGTTTGAACCAATCAAAATTACGAATGGTCTATTTATGAGTACATTTTTTATTTATTTTTCTCACATATATAAACACAAACTTTAAATTAAAAAAATACTATTGTAATACTTCCCCCCATATTCAACAAAGGAGTTGGACGTATTTATTGGCGATCGATCGTTTCAAAACAGGAAAGGGCGTGCACCAAGGCATTTATTCCCCTTTCTTGTGTGAACCAAACCAAAAGCAGAGGAAGCAGAGGAAGCAGAGGAGCAGAGGCAGGGTTCAGTTGAATTTTCCAAATCTCAATCCACTTCTTATCCTAGTAACAACAACACGTTTTTGTTTTATTGTTCCGAGAATCTCATTTGTTATATCCTTATAAATAGAGAAGTGGTTTTCCATTGCCCTTTCCAAACCGTTTCAGCTTGTTCCAGTTGCAACCGTTGCCATAATTATCTTTCAAATTTGCAATTACAATTCATCAAAGCAAGCAAACATTGAAGGACCCAGAAGGTTCACCAACACAAAAGAAGCAATCTTTTGGGTTTGTTTGATCTTGAGGGGGCCTTGTTTCATCGATTTTGGCATCAGGGAGAGAAGGGCAGTGTAGTGGAATTGGCTTTTGGCAAAAGGGTGTTTTTGGGTAGGAATTCAAGACAAGCATAAGGAGTTTATAACAATTCACGTGCACCCCGTGGTGTTTTAGAAGGTGATTTTGGTGATGGTGATTTTAAACCTTGGGAGAAATGAGGGGCAGGGAATGCGACTTGGGAAATACGAGTTGGGAAAGACACTTGGAGAAGGCAATTTTGGAAAAGTCAAGTTGGCAAGGGACACTCATTCTGGCAAACTTTTTGCTGTTAAGATCCTTGACAAGATCAAGATAATTGACCTCAATAACACGGATCAGGTCTGGTTCAATTACTTCCTCAATTATTGCTTTTTATTCTTTTTTAATCTGTTTTTGGTATGCGCTTTTACAAATTGGGAGTTTTCAAACATGGATTTTGTCCCAATTCATGGGAAAATTTCAACGGGCAGCATGAATTAAATTCTCTTAAATCTTCTGTCACAACAAAACTTGAAATTAGGTGGTCCTATAATGTAATTGGGTTCTATATCCATTTTGTTTTACAATTTTTGCGCAAAGTTTGTGTTTTCACAAATTGGGAGTTTTCAAACTTGGGTTTTATCCCAATTCATGGGAAGAGTTCAATGAGAAGCATGAATCAAATTTTCCAAAATCTTCTGCCACAAAAGAAAACTGAAAATTAGGTGGTCCTGCACTCCTACAGTGTAATTGGGTTCTATATTCATTTTGTTTTGCAATTTTTGAGCAAATTTTTGTTTGTTTGTTTATTTACCTCTCTTTGCCTATAATTTATGATTCAATTGAATACAAAAGATCAGTTTTCTCATTTTCATTTTTTCATAGCAGATAAAGAGGGAAATATCCACCTTGAAGCTGCTGAAGCATCCGAACGTGGTTAGATTATACGAGGTAACATCCTAATTCTATGAGTCACACCATATTCTATCTGCAATCTATAAGAAACGTAAAACATAATATAAATAACGATATCAAAATTTAATTAAGGTTGTTTTTTGTTACACCTGTTGCCCTTATAAGTTAGTACAATTGGCTTCTTTTTTTTTTTTTCAAATATTATTTTTTCTCTCACCACTTTTATTCTTCATTTGCCCTCAACTTTTTCTGGGTTTATGAATTGATCCACTGGTGGATGCACTATTTTTCGTTTATCCCTTAATGTTGGCTTTGTTTTTTGTTTTCTTGACCATGTTTTTCTTTCTTTCTTTTTTACGTGTAAAGTGCAGTTAAGGCACTTTAAAATCATTGATTTTAGAAGTATTTCCATTTTTGATGTGTTGTTTTGGCATTTCTCTACTTAGTCAGAAAAGGTTAGCTTCGCTTTTATTTTCTTTGTGGAAACATGTCTACGTGCAGTTTCTTCACTCATTGACATAGTCAGCAAATTGGAGTAATTAAAAGAAAATTGGATGATTCAGATTTATGTTGATAAATCATATTTAAAACACGCATGAGTAACTCCATATTCATATATGTTCGACAGTGTGAAATTCATTTGGTGTATTTGGATGAGCCTCAAAATTAATTTCAGATGAATATTTGATTTTATAAAAATTGATTTTAGAGTAATAGATTTATGTTTAGATATTTTTATTTTAAAGAAAAATTAGAGTGGTAAAACTTAATATAATTTTTTTATAATAAACTCTCATTTTACTCCACAAATTAGTCTCTGAATTTGTGAGGAGTTGTGATAATAACTCTTGAAATAAAAAAATAAAAAAAGTTGGCTCATGGATCCAAATGAGCAAGGTTCTATAAGTAAATCAACCCATTTTTCTTTTATAATTTAGATGAGTTGATTTTTACTAAATCAACCCACAAATCTCAAACCCTGAAGTGAGCTAGATTGAGGATATGTTTGATTAACTATAAAAAAAAATGACTTTTACATATTAAAGGTATTTTTGAAGAGTAAATTTATTTTTGTGACACTTTTGGTTACTTTTAAAAGTACATTTGAAAACGAAAATTTTGTCTAAAAATTTAATTTTATATAAATAAAATTTTATTGCTTTACAAATTCAATTCAGTTTGTAAACTTAAATTTATCTTAAAACTGAAGTTTATAAACTTTAACCTAAATATGTACTAACTCTTGGGTACAACCCACTTTTACTACTTTATCTCACGAGCGATCATAATGTCTATTTCACACACGCACTACCCAAATCTCCCAGCATCAAGGTCCACACTTCATCTCAATTATTGATTCACATGTCTACATTCTCCCCACATTCGTGCCCATTTTGCGTCTCAATTGCCTTAATTGACGTCTTAGTCACCCTTTATCCAATCTTAGAGTAATCAAGTCTATGGCCCACGTTATTGGATAACATAGGCATTTATTTCACTTGAAGGGATTTAATTGATTGGTGGATTGAATTGAGGACCACTAACATATGCAGTTTTCATAAGGGATAAAATTATAATAAAAAAAATAAAACTAGTGGTGAAGTGAAGCTAAATTTTGCCGCAAATTACGATCTCTCAAAAACACGTTTGGAAATTGGAATCCAGTTATGCTTCCGTGTCTTTCAAAACACGTTTGGAATCCAGTTTTACCTTTGTATAGTTTTTTGGAACCTTGAACTACACCCTTGTACTTTATGCTTCGAATTATTCTTCGGTTTCTTTTCGCGTTAAAATTAATTATTAAAACAAGTATATTTTTTTGTGTGCAGTTGGCCAATTGAACCCTTTTATTATTAATAGTTGGTCAATTGATTCTTTTATCACAATATTAATAGAAAGTTACATCCGACAAAAATAATAATTAAACTCTGAAACTCTTAATTTAAAAATATATATAATTAACACTTGTATCAATCATTTGTTAATGTTGACCAATTAAACCTAGTAATCATATAGTATTTCCCTCTCAATCTTTATTATTAGATCGTGTGTACCTAAAAAAAATTATTGAGTGAAAAATTAGATTGCCTCATCATTGAATATTTCATAAATTAATGTTTTCCTTGGCTGCAAACTGGGCTAGCTACGCGCGTCAATATCCCTGGTGGCGGTGGGATTACACTCTGGAATTTTAGGTTTAAATAATTTTTTGGATGGTACTAAGTAACAGTTATTTTAATTTTTTAGTTTCTACATAAAATTATTTTTAAAATCATTTTCGTTTGTTTAGTATCATTAATATTTTAACCTGTACTACAAGATAACTATTAATCTTGTATAACTAAATTTGAATATACAAATTATGATACAAGGTTATTTTTAACCATACATAAAAAAAATTAAATAAAGAAAAATTCTTACAAATGCCCTGGATGAAGAATAGTTTTTGAACTTCCATTCAAAACAACTATTCTAATTTTTATATATAAAGAGGATTATATTACTTTCAAATTAATATAAAGTTATGGTCAAATATAGAGACCAACTAAAAAATACACCAGTAATAATGAAATACTAAAAATATACTGTAATATATAACCCCTATTTCGTTCGCACAGTTCATTATTGTGGTATAATTTTAACGAATGGTACTATACCAACACATGACAAGGATTACATTATTATTTGTTATATAAAAGTGGAATTCAAAATATATGTTTTAATTTTTTTAACCACGAAGTATTCACCCATAATTTGTCAGTGTTGTTGTAAAATTAAATATTTATTGGCTCATCCGTGGAATATATAATTCATGTATCCCACTATTGGTCTTCATATGGACCAGGCATACCTCTTATGCGTGAAATGACATATTCTTCAGATGACACGGTCCCACCATAAAGCGATGTATTCAAATTGTAAATGAGAGTTACGTATATTACTTGTTAAATACTACATTTTATATCTTTTTTTTTTCTTCGATCATTAGGCATTCGCCCATAATTTGTCATTATGATCATAATTGAGTAAAACTATTCAGTGTCTGTTAGTGTGGAAAAATTAGTCAATCACAGGACACTGTGTTTAATGTTTGGAGGGGCCCCATAAGTCTCTACTTACCATCATAAACACATTTGTTTTTTAATCCGTAAAAATCAAACACACACATATCAGGAGGTTTAATCAGCACACAACTTATGCATAAGTGTCATATGGTCTCACTAAATATAACATCTTATACACCAAGTTTTTGACTCAACAAAACATTTATCCAAGTTCTAATCCTATATATATTATGCAGATAAGCATTATATTATTATGTATACAAAACAAATACATTATCTTATACAGAGATATTTACATTTACTTTATCTTAAATGAATAGAGTCTTGAATCTGCAGCAATTGACGAGTAGGCAATAGCAGCTCTTTTTTTTTTTTTTTTTTTGTTTAGAAGTAGCAGTTCCTTTATATAAGTTGCGCCTGTCACATGGACCACATATATATCTTCCAAAAGATTAATCTGCCAAGTAGAAACACATGAATGATTTTATATTATACATTACACCCTTTAACATGAGGGGTTTAGGCTTAAAACGTAAATATTGCACAAGAACATTTGTCTTGTATTACTATTCAGCTTTTTAGTAGAAGAATATTGAGACACAAATGCTTAAACTATTAGGTGTAAGACATGTGAATGATTTGTCACATCTCTAACAGCTTCAAACCTCAGATTGAAGAACAATAAAGTGATTATTGCATTTTCAAAGCAGCTTGGCTCTATGAAACCTTGATGTTCTGATTATGATTTGTACCTGTAATTATGCAGGTCTTGGCTAGCAAAACCAAAATTTATATGGTACTTGAGTATGTGAATGGAGGAGAGTTATTTGACAAAATTGTAAGGAGCATTTGCATGTTTATTATTCATAATACATACATGATGATCTATTGCCTAATTGGCAATGACAATCAATGAACTATTTGTCTTCACAGGCATCCAAAGGTAAACTAAAAGAAGCTGAAGGAAGGAAGATATTCCAACAGTTGATTGATTGTGTAAGCTTCTGCCACAATAAAGGTGTCTTCCACAGGGATCTCAAGGTATTTCATTTGTCTTCTTAAGATCTGTTAAGTATTTTGGAGCTAGAACTGAAACTATGCTCCATTGTTACCAATTTTTGGGGTCACTTTTACACAAATGATAACTTCTTGTAGCTGGAGAATGTGCTTTTGGATGCCAAAGGGAACATAAAGATAACCGATTTTAACCTTAGTGCTTTGCCCCAGCATTTTAGGGTGAGATACCACTTCTATGAACCATTCCTCAAGGCAACTTATTTTTTCACTATGGAAGCTTAGGAAAGTTCTTAATAAACATATGTTAAAAAATAACACATTTCCATATCATTGATATGCCTACTGTAACTAGTTATTTTAGTTCTATATAAACATTTTCTTTTACAAAAACCACTCTAACTAGTTATTTTGAAATTAAGTGAAAATTTGGAATATTTTAAAGTATCTTATTGTTTCTTACTATACCAAGGGGATTTAACTCCGTTGATTGAGTAGGGTGCGTAAGTTATTGTAAACTCCTTGGTACATGTCTTTGATTCCTACAAATCAATTTTTTTTTTCCAATTCTTGATCATTTTGGTAATTGACTCATGCGATAACTGTATGAAAATTTCAGGCAGATGGGTTGCTACATACAACATGTGGAAGTCCCAACTATGTTGCCCCTGAGATTCTTGCCAATAAAGGCTATGATGGTGCAACATCAGATATATGGTCATGTGGTGTTATCTTGTATGTAATTCTAACAGGATATCTTCCTTTTGATGACAGAAATCTCGCAGTTCTCTATCAAAAGGTATTCACATAAGTTGCTTCAATGATCATTTTTACATAGTTTATTTTAGTACTTTTATAAACTAAATATAATTTTCTTTGCCACGAGGATCACAGATTTTTAAAGGAGAAGTTCAGATTCCAAGATGGCTATCACCTGGTTCTCAAAACATTATAAAGAGAATGCTTGATGCCAATCTTAAAACCCGGATAACAATGGCTATGATCAAAGAAGATGAATGGTTCAAGGAGGGTTATAGTCCTGCAAATCCAGAAGATGAGGAAGAGAGAGTGTATATTGATGATGAAGACTTTTCCATCCATGATGTGGTATACTTTGTAACATCTTCTTGTCTATCATTAATAATTGGTTTCAGTTTTTTATTTTGTTTTTCCTTTATGTTTTCGCCTGTAATCTGAACAATTATTTTGGTAACAGTCACTTGAAGCAAATCAAGGTAGTCCAAGATCACCAACACTAATCAATGCATTTCAGTTGATATCAATGTCTTCAAGTCTAGATCTCTCTGGTCTTTTTGAGCAAGAGGTGAGGATATGGGATCATGGAAGTTTATTGTCACTTGGCAGGACATATATTTATTATGTTTTGACCTTAGTTCCCTATGTTTTAACTTCTAAGATATTTACCACTTCCTAAGAAAAGTTCACTCAATTTAGCACACATTGTACTTAATATTCCAGGATGTTTCTGAGAGGAAGATAAGATTTGCATCCATCCATTCACCAAAAGATTTAGTTGAGAGGATAGAAGACATTGTAACAGAAATGGGATTCAAAGTCCAGAAGAAAAATGGGATGGTCAGTACCATTGATTATTTTTGTTAAGGCTTATTGTTTTATACCCAGCACATATGCTAATAAATTGAAGTATTAGTAGTTGAGAAAAAAGAGTACACACTAATAGTGTAAAATAATTTAATATTATCATCCAATCCCAAATTATCATGTACGGTAACTTTGTTGACATTCACAATATAATAACTACTTAAAAGTCATGTCAATGATGATCTCTGATTGAACGACAATACAAAATTGTTTTACACTGTTAGTGAATAACCATTAAACTATTACTAGTTTTGCTAAATAGTCTTTACAATGTTGGATTTCAGTTGAAAGTGATGCAAGAGACTAAAACACAGAAATGTCTTGGTAACCTCTCAGTGGCAGCAGAGGTAATGCATGTTGAGACTTAGCTAAACTTCTTATACTGATGTCCACAGCTTAAATATCCGCAATTTGCATATATAGTTTTCGGACACTGAAACTATCTTATTCTCAAAAACAGGTGTTTGAAATAAGTCCATCCCTATATGTAGTAGAGTTAAGTAAGTCATGTGGAGATGCTTCTGTATATAGACAGGTATGTACACTATCTCTCAGTATGCTCCCTCATCCAAAAATTCAAGGCTTATATTTACATTTTATTTTTGTTATGTAGCTATGCAAGAAGCTATCTAATGATTTGGGTGTTCACAAAAAGGAACAGCTAGGGAGCTCAGAAGTGATGGCCTGAGAGAAAAGAACTTGGAAGCTAGATAATGTATATATATATTGCGATTCTCTTTGAGGTGGGGTAGTTATGTTGGTGATTGAAATATCAATTGTATATACCATTTTCATCATCAAGTTAGTGATGTGCTCTTATCTCTATTAGATAAAAGAAGAGCACCTATTTTCTATAATTCTATTTCAATAATCTGGTCATTAGTTGAACTCCATATACCATAGCTTCTATACGCAGATTAAAAGATGTTCTAGTCAACCTGAAAAATAGCATCCTTGTCTGTGGATTCAATCATTATTTATTATCTATTTATAAATTTTGAAGCGTGAACTATATAGACTGGACATGTCAGTTTTACGTTTTTGCCATGTCAACATCTTTGTACTATTCTAAACTTATTAAAAGACTTTTCATCTTTTGTTCTCATAGATCTGCTATAATACTCAATTTATCTCTTATTTTTTAATGCTGTAAAGAATAGAATGTAATGATGGAGTCTCATTTTAGAGAATAATTAAGATAGAGAAATGTAGGTGATGACACACAATAAATGTATGAATTTCAACTATAAGTCAAGCGAAAAACAAGACATAAATCCCTAGCTAAAGAAATAAGCTCACAAACTTTAAATGAGACTCATGCAACATTCAACATATGTAGCCTACCAAACAAAAATATTCAACATATGTAGTCATGCAATTTTAAATGGCACTAAATAAATTATCAATTATATCCAGTGATTTAAACCAAAACCTATGCACATAACACCACTCCTAGAAAGTTTTACATATGATGCTCTTGTTTTGTATTGTTACCCTACAAAAAAAAACTATGATTCATGACGGTTAAATAACATTTTCTAACTCTTAAAACTGTTACAAATTACATTTTTGACTGTGAAGATTAATCACCAAGACTACAAACATCAGTAATGATTTGTGATAATTTTTTTTAGTTGAACACTTGTACATTTACCAAAAATATTGTGGGAGATAAAAAATAGTCAAAAGTGTATTTTTGTTTTTTTTAAGGGTTTTAGAAACCGTCACAAAGTTCATTTTTGCATTTTTTTAATTTTTCACTTTCTGGCAGTTTTAAAAACCCACAAAATAACCAAACATTATTTTTTAATTTGAATCATTTTATCAAAAAATTTCATCTCTAATATTTATTTATTTATTTATTTATTAATTATCTTCATTTTTTATAATCAATATTTTATATTTTACTTTTTATAAAACCAACATATCTAGCAAAATCGATTGTTCTACATATTTTTCATACTTAATGATTGAGATTATTTTATACAAATATAATTAATAATTATGAAAGGAATGACAATATATAAAAATAATTACTGGCCTTAATAAGATATGCATTGTCCTTCCTAATCAACTATGATCCTCCTATTCAACTACTTCAACCATTTTCCAACACGTCATAGCATTAGGAATGGGACCGTATAGAGAAATAACTTTCTTGTACACTTTCCCTTCTCTTTTTAATTTTATTTGATTTCTAATAAAAAAATCATTTATGGGTCTATTGACATCTATAGGGCAAATCGATAAACTCAATTTAGTTATCCTTTTTATTCTTAAAAATTCTCCAAGTCATAAATAATAAAATCTCTTATGACTCAAAAATCCGATAGAATTTTTTTAAAAGAACTATTCAAAAAACAAATGATCCTCAAATATATTTCTCTCATCTCATCAAAGAATCTTATTCTTGAATCTTGTGTGAACTTACATCAAAGAGCCATGACTAAATTTTGGCTTGCACACACTCCGATTGTTGTGCAACATCAAAAGAAAAAGAAACTGGATTAACATTATCACTTAACACTAAAAACAGGTGACTAGATAACAAAGCATTCCATGCCTTCTTCCATTCTGGATCACATGATATATAATATTGAAAGCAACTCTTATTGAATTCATTCTCTTAATCAGTGTGGAATAAGTTATTTTTGTTTATATATGAATCCAGAGGGAGTAATATTTTTAATGACTTGGCAATATCTCATTCAATGTGCAAAAAGTCTTCCTACCAAAAATAAAATTTTCCAACCATTATAGTAAATTTGAGATTCTTTCAATGAACTCATAGGGTGGCACTCCAACATATGTGTGCAAGAGTTGGCTTTGAATACCAACCCCTGAAGCATCACTTAGATATAATATTTAAGGCCAATATGTTGCTGTAATGTCATCTCCCACATTTATTCCTTTCTATTTTGACAAAGACAAGGAAGAAAAGAAAGAACCAAGGCTTAATCTAAAAAGTTACTAATCCAGAAGAGGCGAAATTCATGTATTTGTCAAATAACATCCTGTTCTTTTTTCCTCATTTTTGAAGTAGACATCATGTTTATGTTTCATAATAAAGTCTAAGATTTTCAACTTCATTTCTAACTTTCTTTTCCATTCCCGTTTCCTTATAGGTCATACATGAAGAAGCGGAATTCACGTATTTGTCAAATGACATCCTCTTCTTCTTTCCTCATTTTTAAAGTAGACATCATGTTTATGTTTCATAATAAAGTCTAACATTTTTCAAATTCATTTCTAACTTCTGTTTCCTTTCCTGTTACCTTGTAGGTCATACATGTTTAGAGTTTAGAAACGAAGAAAGATCAAGCCTTCACTTGTTCCAACCTAACACCATACTATGTCTTTGAACTATTTTAGAGATTGTATATGTTGTACTTCTTTGTCTCTTGTTTATTTCTTTGTGTTTTGTTTTTCTTTGTACCTTGGTTATTTCCAAAACTGAAGGGTGTAGCGAAAAAACCCATGTCAGACAATGACGCTACTCAAATTAAGTATGATGTTTTTGTGAGCTTTAGGGGTGAGGACACCTGTGATGGGTTTCTTTGCCATTTGGCCAACACTTTTCAAAGGAAGAAAATAAATGCCTTTGTAGATGATAAACTTGAGAGGGTGGATGAAATATGGAAATAACTTGTTAGAGCAATTGAAGGATCATCCATTTCATTGATATTTTCTTACCAGATTATGCTTCTTCACGTTGGTGTTTAGATGAACTTGTGAAAATACTTGAATGCGCAGAGAAAAATAAACAGATTGTAATCCCTGCTTTTTGCCATGTAGAACCCATAGATAAGACCAAGGTGCATTTGTTGGGCATGGAAGAATATATGATTTATCAAGACTTAAGTCATCAAAATTTCAATAAGCTTTTTTTCCCATAAATGTTCAGTATTTTCAAGTTGTTGCATAGTTTATAGGAATATAATCATTTCATGGTTATTTAAATTTCAAAAGGACATAACCTTTATTTTTTAAATTGTTTTCAGTAGAATATACGCTTAATAGTTATTCCTTTGACATAGCATGATTTTAGCCAATGTTTCAAAGTAAAAAATATAGGATTTTTTTTTATCTTGAATGATGACTAACCTTACCCCTCCCAACAAATCTCCAATAAGTGAGTTAACATTAACACACACTTTCTCTATCTTTGTGTGTTATATAGAATTGACGCTTAGCTGGTTATAGAAATAGTCAATCGTGTGTCGGAGAGGTTGACTAAACCCCCGATTAACTCAAAAAACCTATTTGGAATTAAGGAAAAAGTTGAAAATATAGAATTATTGATTGATAACTAATGTCTCATCACTTCAAAACAAATAAAACTACGCTAATTCTGTAGCACAAGATTAACTTAGGTCGACTCAGAGATACGATCAATTTGGTTCCAACTTCAATTCACTGATAAACAACAGGAGGATTTTAATCAAATAGTTTGCAGACAATGAACAAAAATTGTGAAAACACAAACTAAAATTGAAGAAAAATGTAGAAACTGACAGACTTCATAAAAGATATTGTAAAACAGATTAAAGAATATCAATTCAATTCACTAAACCAAGCAATGTGAACTATCATAGTTCTCAAATAATGATTTTATTATGAAAATTCATTCAATGTCATTAGAAGTAGTTCAATTGAATTAACTCCTAAATTAATTAAAATCACAAACCAAATTGAAATATCATCTAAACAATCTATGATTAAAATTCGAGATTAGGAAGTGAATCCATAACCTAATCCGTTTCCAATCCTAAACACATTCATAATCATGAAAATCGAAGAGAGGATTGAAGAAGAAATGAATATTCACACAGAAATTGAAATACCAAACCAGAACTCAAATTCTCCTTACTTGGACTGGATCCTTGGATTGATTGATTGTTTAACCTTTCATGATCATCATCAGTGGAAGAGTCATGAGATTTGTGCAAGAAAATAGAAGAATAGAAATGAAATGAAGAAGAAAACTGAAGAACAATGAACAACAGTTGAGAGAAAAAGAGAGAGAAAATTTAATTTTGAAAAGTTGTAAAAAAAAACTAAAAATTATGTTTGTACCAAATGAAGTAACTCTCTCTAACTAACTAATCACACTAATATATAGTGACTGAGTCAGTAGGAAATGATGAGTCATGATTAGGCCAATCTAGTCTAACTAATTATGCTAATTACACTAATCAAAGCGCAACTCGCAATTCAAAGCTCAAGTGCATAGGTTTTGACTTCCAAGCCTAAAATGACCCTTAAAATGATAGAATTGGCATCAACTTATATCTGACAAAATTTTAGCTCTTTTCCTTATCTTTCCAGGGACTACTCATATGCTCCATTTGGAATTCTGTAGAATCCTCTAGGTCACCCACAAGGAAGAAAGGTCAAGTAAGCAAAAAAAATGTGAAAATAAGTAACAATTATCAATTAAGCCCAATTGTTTGCCTAAGACAAAAACTGAGTTAGAGTGAGAAAATAAAAGTCCAAGAAAAGTCAAATAAGCTAAGAAGAATAGAAAAATATTAAACTAAAAATGCTCAATCAACACCGTCTTATCGGAATTTGGGGTATGGGTGGTATTGGCAAGACAACCCTTGCAGAGCAAATATTTAACAAATTATGGTCTAAATATGAAGGTTCATGTTTTCTGGCCAATGTGAAATGATTTCATTGAAGAAATAATTTTTTCTAAACTATTAGGATATGATGTGAAAATTGGCATCCCAAATTTGTTACCTAAAGATGTTGGTAGGAAAATTGGTTGTATGAAGCTTCTTGTTGCTCTTGATGATTTGAATGATTTAGATTACCTAGAAAAACTATTGGGAACTCTTGATAATTTTGGATTGGATAGTAGAATAATTGTAACAACCAGAGATGAGCAAGCGCTTAAGGCTAACAAAGTTGATGAAAAATACTAGCTTAGAGAATTCAGTTTCAATGCAACACTTAAACTTTTTCATTTGAATGTCTTTAACTAGAGTGATCATCAAAGAGAGTACAATGAGCTATCAGAAAGGGTGGTCAATTATGCCAAAGGAAATCCATTATTTCTTAAGGTTTTGGTTGGTTGTCTTTCTAGAAAGAAAAATGAAGTATAGAAAGGTGTGTTGGAGAACCTTAGAAAATGGCTTCTTAAAAAAGTTTATGATGTAATGAAAGTGAGTTATGAAGGTCTAGAACCTAAAGGTCTCTTCTCCCATCCTTTTTGATATGTGTTTCCTTCACGAAGGCATCCAGTTGCCTTGGCAATCAAGTCACTGGAGAACACCACCTTGGTTCCCAGAACTTTGGATACAATGACTTTCTTGTTGGCAAACTCAGCATTCCTCCAGAACATTTTGATGAGTTATGGGTAGATTGTCTAAGGCTCATTGAAAAAATGCCTCACTCCATAGAAAAGAAGTGTCTTGTTGAGCTTGAGACCAGCCTTCTTGAGTTCCTTTATGTTAAAGAAATGTTCAACATGTATTGAAGTCTTATTGTTAATGTGTATGGTGGTTATCTCTACGAATTGAATAATCTCGGCAACAAAGGAGTTAGAGGTAGCCATTGTAGAGAGTTTTAGGGTTCAAAAATAGGATTTCGTTCTTAGAGAAGAAGATGAAGTGTTTCATATGTTAAATGAGAATGATACCAAAAGTCTTGAGGTTTAAGGGTTTATTATGTGCTTTTAAAAGCAATCATTAAGCCCTCCATGCAAGAGCTAACTTAGCAAAAAGCGTTACAATGTTCTTATATAGAAACATTGCATTTTACATAATAATAAATGCATGAGTGAACATTCATATGTTGAACGTTGTAGGTGTGTGCTTATACTCATTGGACAATAGGTCTTTTGATAAAACAATGGACGACATATAGAAATTAATCCATTCATTTACAAACACCATTCCAAGGCAATTTCTTAGCAAAATCAACCTCTCCTCAATCAAGGGTTTTCTGAAAATGTCAACGAGCTGATCATTAGTGGGTACAAACTGTAAATTCACTGTCTCATTCTGAACATGATCTCTTATAAAATGATGCTTAATTTCTATATGTTTAGTTCTAGAATGAAATGTTGGATTTTTAGAAAGACTAATAGCAGCTTTATTATTGCAACAGATGGGAATTTTACTCTCATAGATGTTATAGTCTTCAAGCTGGTTCTTTATCCAAAGAAGTTGAGCACAACAACTTGCTATTGACATATATTCAACTTCAGCAATGGATAGTGTAATTGAGCTTTCCTTCTTGCATATCCACGAAATTAAGTTACCACCAACAAAGTGACAACTTCCACTTGTGCTCTTCCTTTCAACTTTATCACCAGGAGAAACAACATAATAGAAACTTGTGAGTCTTCTAAATTTTTCTCTTCTTTTGAACATAAGACCAAGATTAGGAGTCCCAATTAAATATTGAAAAATGCATTTAATCGAAGTTAAATGGACTTCCCTTGGTTCTTGTTAAAAACTGGCACATAGGTAAACACTAAACATGATATCAGGTCTGGATGCTGTGAGATAGAGTAGTGATTCGATCATTGCTCTGTATTGAATTCCGTCCACTTTTTTTTATTCCTTGTCTAGTCCAAGGTATGTTGTCAAATGCATTGGAGTCTTCATTTATTTTGCATTGTTCATTTTGAATTTCTTCCATAGTTCTTTCATAAACTAGGTTTGGTGAATGTAGATACCATTGGGTGTTTGCTTTATTTGTAGTCCGAGAACGAATTTCAGCTATCCCATCATGCTCATTTCAAATTTCGTTTGCATTAGCTTAGAAAAATCTTCATAAAGCATTTCATTAGTAGCACAAAAAATGATGTCATTTACATATACTTGTACTAATAAGAACCGAGAATCATAATTTTTGTGAAAGAAAGTTGTGTCAACTTTTCATCTCTCAAAGCCAATTTTCAAGAGAAATGAACTTAGTTTTTCATACCAAGCTCTAAGAGCTTGCTTAAGTCCATATAAAGCTTTGTTGAGTTTAAAAACATAATAAGGAAGAGTTTCACTCTCAAATCTTGGAGGTTGTTCAACATAAAATTCCCCTTGGATAACACCATTGAGAAATGTGCTTTTTACATCCATTTGATATAACTTCATATTCCTACAAGCTGTAAATGAAAGTAAAATGTGTGTTGCCTCTAGGAAAGCAACCGGTGCATAAGTTTCTTTGTAGTATATACCTTCTTGTTGTGAGTATCCTTTGGCAACTAACCTTGCTCTGCTTCTCACAACCTTACCATTTTCATCCAGT
Source organism: Glycine latifolia (assembly GCA_013407115.1). Classification (NCBI taxonomy): domain Eukaryota; kingdom Viridiplantae; phylum Streptophyta; class Magnoliopsida; order Fabales; family Fabaceae; genus Glycine; species Glycine latifolia. Next base: position 21,285,396 of record CM023955.1, read on the forward strand.
TTGTTGCGGAGGACCCATGTTGCTTCTACAACTTTCTTCCTTTTGGTAGTTTAACTAACTTCCAAATATCATTTTTATGAAACTGATCAAGTTCCTCTTGCATGGTCTTGATCCAATTATCATATTGCATTACGTCATCATTGTGTTTGGGTTCCAATTCAAAAATTAGTGTAGTGTGCCCTTGTGATCTAGGTGATGATTTTGTATGAGCACGATCTGTTGGGTCTCTAATGATTTGAATTTCTAGATGATTTCTTCGTATGATGCATCTAGTAGCTTTCCTTACTTCTTCTTGGGATTCTTGTTAAGTGGATGCCTTTTTTTCTGGGTTTTGACTGGAAAACTTATTTCTATTGAGCTATTGTATAGTTTGAGATCTACAAAAGACTCATTTAGCTCTGATAAATCTTTATTATACTTATGTTCATCAAATTTTACATGAGTAGTTTCTTCAAATACTAAGGTTCTTGAGTTGTAAACTTTGAATGCCTTAGATGTTTCAAAGTACCCAAGAAATGTTCCATTATCACTTCTTGAGATAAACTTTCCCAAGTTATCCTTTGTATTGAGAATGAAACACTTACATCCAAGTGGATGGAAGTGTGATATGTTGGGTCTTCATCCCTTCCATAATTCATAGAGTCCTTTTAAGAATAGGTCTTGTGTAAATCTGGTTTGAAGATAACACGCAGTATTCACTACTTCAGTCCAGAAGTGCTTAGGGGTTGAATTATCATTGAGCATGGTCCTAACCATCTCTTGTAGATATTTGTTCTTTCTTTCAACTATGTTGAGGTGTTCTAGGTGTTGAAAAATTGTGAAGAGCAACATTTTCTTCACAAAATAGTTGAAACTTATGGTTTTCAAATTCTCCCCAATGATCACTTTTAATTAAAGTAATACATACTCCTTTTTCATTTTGAACATGTTTACAAAATTTAAAGAAGATATCAAAAGACTCATTCTTCTAGTTTAGGAACATGACCTATATCCATCTAGAGTAGTCGTCCACTATGACAAGTCCATACCTTTTTCCACTAGTGGACACAATTCTGATTGGACAAAACAGATCAATGTGTAACAATTGCAAAGGTCTAGAAGTGGAAACAATGTTTATACTAGAAAGAGAGTTTTTAATCTGTTTTCCCTTTTGACATGCCTCAAAAAGTAAATAATCTTTATATGACATACTTGGTAGACCACTCACAAGATTATTTTTCTAGTTTAGAGATTAACCTCCAACTTGCGTGACCAAGTTTTTTATGCCATAGCTAGTGATTTTCTTTAACAAACAGTAAGCATGACACCTTTTGATCTAAAATTTTTCCTAGTCTGATCTTGTAGAGGTTGCCATTTCTCTTGACAGAGAATAGAGAGGATTTGTCTTTACATTTTACGACAGACTCATCCTTGTTAAAGGAGACACCATATCTACTATCACATAATTGACTTATGCTCAGTAGATTATGTTTGAGTCCTTCAATAAACAGTACATTATTAATAGAAAAATAGGGGTGAATACCTATCTTACCTACTCTTATTATTCTTCCTTTTTTATTCCCTCCAAAAGTGATTGTTCCACCATGATAGAGAGTCAAGAATTAGAACATACACCTTTCTCTTGTCATGTGTCGTGAGCAGCCACTGCCCATGATAAGTGTTTGCTTCCTGCTATCAAGGACATTTGCAACACGAATAATCTTTTTCTTAGGTACCCAAATCTTTTTGGGTCATTTTGTGTTAGCATGAATGTTTTGGTTGTACCCTTTTTAGGTCGATATCACTTAGACGTCATGTGTCCACTCTTACCACAGAAGTAACAGACAATAGAGTCTTTATCATGATCATAAATCCTCTCGTCATATCCATTTCTAGATTTGTTTGAGGAACTTCTATAGTACCCTAACAATTTGTTAAGATTATCTGTTCCATTGACAAATTCAGCTAATGTAGTTTTTAAGGTTCAAATTTCCTCATGAAGTTTGACAACATCTTGAGGTTGACTTTTAAATATTGATTCTTTAAAAGCTTATCATTCAAGAATTTCACTAATCTTTTGTGTTCTTCACATTTCACCAAAGATTATGTTTACTCATTTTTAGTTCTTCATAATCTTTGTGTGCTTATGCACATTCTCTCCATAGATAATTTCTTTCTACCTTTTGATAATCATAAAGTTCATTCAACTCCTTTAGATCCTTTTGAACATCTTTTAGTTTGTTTGCCAACTCCTAAAAGTTCTTAAGAAGAGTAGATTTTTCGCTGGCAATTATATCATTCTAAAGACATAGCTTGGAATTTTTTCTCTTAACAGTTACACAAGCTCCACATGTCTAAGTGGACTCGTCTAGTGAAACATCCACTTTATCTTAAAGGATTTTCTCAAGTTTTAAATGATCTTTGGATAATTTTTTGAAATCTTTTTGCATGTTTTTGTAAGCTTTTGAAAGAATAGATGAGTTAGATAGAAGATCATGATAAGCATTCCTAGGAGACTCAAAATCATCAATATTTACCTCATCCTCTTAATCTGATTATGATTCTTCAAAAGTTGTATCTGCCATCAAGCATATATTAGCTTCTTCTTCATCTTCATCATACTAATTGTCATCCAGATCTTCCCAGGTTCTCATGAGACCCTTCTTTTCTTTGATCTTATAGTGTTTCATCTGGTCTTGACCCTTCTCCAGTTCTAGGCACTCAGATTTTAAGTGTCCATGCTTCTTGCATTTGTAGCAAATTATGGAGCTTTTGTCTTTATCTTTCTTTCCTTTGAGCACCTATTTTAAGGAGTTCTTCCATCTAGAGCCACCTTTGTTCTTCCACATCCTTCGAATCTTCCGTGAGATAAAGGCGAGCTCATCTTCATTAGAATCTTCATTAGAGGAATTGTCAACTTTATGGGCTTTAGACTAGCTTATCTAGACTTGTTCTTTGGATGATGAAACCTTTTTGTTCTTCTGATTGTTGAGAGCCAAAGACTTTTCTCATTTGGATCCTTCGTCCTATTGAAATTTTTGTTCATGAACCTTGAGGGTACCAATAAGTTCCTCAAGGGACATGGAATTAAGATTCTTTAAAGCTCTTAGCACCGTTAACTATGGTCTTCATTTCTTAGACAAACTTCTCAAAATTTTGTCAGTATGATCATAGGTATCATAAGTTCTGCCTAAAGATCTTAGTTCACTAAGGATGGTTTGAAAGCATTCGAACATACTTTGTATATCTTCGTCTTTTTCCATAGAGAAGAGTTCATACTTACAAGTGAGAAGACTAAGTTTGTTCCTTTTTACCTGTGACGTTCTAAAGTGCCCCATATTTGTTTGACACTTCTGAAGCAGTGTACCTTGGTGTACTCCTCTTCTGATAGAGCACATAGCATCACATTCTGCACCTTGGAGTTTAGCAGAAATATGAGTTTTTGATCCTCCGTCTACCACCTTCTAAGAATCTCATTTAACTGATCATCATATAGAATGTAATTTCCATTTTCCACAACCTCTCATAGGTCAATATGAATGGATTCAAAGTGAGCTATCATTCGCTCCTTCAAATAATCATATTTTACACCTCTGAACAAGGGTGGTTTGTTGGTGGAGAATCCTCTTCCACATCTTTGATTTTCTGAATCTTTTCCTAGTATTGTCAGATGCTCAACCCTTAAGACCAAGCTCTAGTACCAACTGAAATAACAATAATCACACTAGAAGGGGATTGAATAGTGTGTTAATCAAAGATAATAACTTTTTCAAGATGTTTTTAACAGATTCATACAGATATATAAATATGTGATAAGACATCTACTGGATAGAAAATAAGTTATCATAAAGTCAAGTTCAGTAACTAAGTAAGATAGATTTTTAAAATAATTTTCAAGTAGATACTTGGTATGAAAAGGATAAGAAGGTGCTAAAAGAATTCTTAATAAACTATTAAGAAGAGAAGTAGAAACACTTGATTTATACTGGTTCCCTCAAACTGAGTTACGTCCAGTTCTCCTTTACATAACAGTAAAAAGTTTCTACTAATCAAAACTTGATTACAAAGCAAGTATTTTGCCATGCCACTCATGGGTATACAAGTATTCTTAATACCACTTTCGACATTGTCTTAGACTTCCCCTGAATTTAAGAAACCCATGTATTATTTAAAACTAACCCATTTCTGGCTTTCACAAATAGTAGTTTGACTTAATACAAGTATTTAATAACACTCAATGAGTGAATAAATAGTAAAGCTCAAATACAAGATAAATTTTCTTAGAAAAGGATAAACGATAAAAGCTTAAATGAGTCGTCCAATGATTTTTGTAAAGCTTTGCTTTAGAGTTATTCTTGTTTTTTTTTGTGATAATATTTTTTTTCTTTTTTGGTAGAGTCTTCCTTTTATAGACTTCAGTGAAGGATCCAATACAGGATTAGTGTTGAGTCTTTGAAATAACTGTTGTGTCACAATGGGAGATGAGGCTTCGTGGCATTCGCTGATTTGCGAGGATATGTTCAAAAGTGTAGACAGTTGCATGTACTCCTTGTACTCAATGAAAGCGACCCATAGGGAATATTTTGTGTAGTCCTTCTATTCTCTTCTATTTTGTCCTTTCCGTAAATTAAAATGATAACAAGTCAAATAAAGATAGGCAAATTGAAAATTCAAGAGAAAGAATGTGTTCATCCCTTTTTGGCTATCAAGACCTTTTTGAATTATGTTGATCATTTTTCAACATATATGATGTATGTCTAAACCATTAGACATGAATTTTCCCAAATCTACCTTGTAATGAAACCCAATCTTCAAGCAAACTTCAAGAACACACGAGTTGTCCAGCATTTCACATGAAACATGTGGCTGTTTGGAAGCTTTAATGGCAGCAATGGAAAATGGAAGAATGGTTAGAGATGAAGATGGAAGACACCATGGAGAAGCTCTCCAATAAGTCTAGGAAGAATCACCACAATAGCATTGAGAAGCCATTGATAAGACTCAAGAAGTTCTTGCACAAGAACAAGAAAGAGACTCTCACACAAATTTCATATTTGTATTAATGAACCAAGGTTTTTTTACATTCAGTTTTGGGCAGCCATATATAGCCCACAAAATTACAAGGTAAATGAAAGGGAAATGCAAATTGAAATGAAGCTTGTAGTGCACACTAAAGGAACCTAAGGCAAACTTAATGAAGCTTGTGGTGCAAGTGATATGTTGTTAGCATATATAGTTTTTAGGATAGTTTTATTAGGAAAATAGGAAGAATAAAGTGAATAAATGTGAGAATAAAGTGAATAAAGTGTAGAATTCATTACTTTTATGTTTATCATTGATTATATGCTATTTTGATGTTTAGGGTCAAGAAAAGCAAGAAAAGAAGCAAAAGAAAGAGTCAACTGAGGCTGGGACTTCACGCTAACCGCGCCAGGTCCACAACATTCACGCCAGCTACATTGGAGTCTCTCGCCAGTCGCGCCAATCTCGCGCTATTCGCGCCAGAAGTACTGGAGGCTCGTGCCAGATCTCACGCCAGTCGCGTGAGCGCTACAGGATTTCAGAATTAGCTTAAAGATAACATAAGAATGATGGGTTTTTAGGGTTTTATAACTTAGGTATAAATAGAACCTAGGTAGGACACATTAGGTATCAATTAGACACTGGAAAACAGAGCAAAGAAGGCAAGATCAAAGGAAAGAAGATTCAAGGCCAAGAAGAAGCAAGAAGAACAAGAAGGAGGTAAGATTGAGGGGTTTGTGACTCTGGATACCTTAGCTTCTTCCTTTTCTCCTTTCTTCACATTGTATTAGGCCAGAAATCATTATGTCTGGCTAAATCCTTTGTAATTATGGTTTAGCCAAAAGCCAATGTGAACTCTGTGTTTCTTGAATTGGATTTAATAAAGTTTCTTATAATTGTTTTACTCTACTTTATTCTTCCATTATTATATCTAATTAGACTTGATCAATCTATTAGATTACTTAGGGCTATAATTCGCAATAGGAATATTGGGATTTTAGTTTCTGAACGCAGTAGAGTGACAGTTGCGATATTACCTAGGGATAGGGATAAAGGACTGCAGATTCTTGTTATGCTATCTTCATGCTTAATCTAAAGGGAATTACTAAGGAATTAGGATTCTTAACTTAGGTTAAAGGGTTAAATGACCGAGGAATCAAGGTTTAGCTATATTAGAAAAAACATAAATCTGAATAATTATATTAAATAGAGTTAAATTATCAATTCAATTACATAGAGTGAACTGCGGTGATTGTGCTTTACCATAATTATTCTTAAGTCTTGATCAACATTTAAAGTACATTGTTTTAACATTCTGTTATTTACAATTATTAAATTCAAACTACAATCCAATTCTTTCAACAATTTCATTTCTTCTCCAATATTAAGAATTATAAATTACAATTGACATTAGTGCCTCAATCCTCGTGGAGACGATACTTTCTTATCACTTTATTACTTGGAACGATCGGTGCACTTGCCGTGGTCGCAACAAGTTTTTGGCGCCGTTGCCGGGGATTGATTACGCTAATTTATTTGTGATTTTTGTTTTTAATATTGGATTTTTTGTTTTACTGATCTGTTTCTTTAGTTTATGCGAGGTTTAGTTGAATCTGAAGATCTACAGTTTGACCCTGAAATAGAAAAGACTGTGAGAAGAAATAGAAGACTAGCCAAGCAAAGACGAGAGACAGAAAAATCTAATTCAAATAGCGAATTAGAACCAAGGATGGCTGAAAGACCACCAGTACAAGGAGAGGAATTAATGGAGGATATTCTTGCTCCATTATTCACAAGACCCAATCCTAGTATAGTCCGACCACCAATTGAGGCTAACAAATTTGATATCAATCCATCATTAATTACTTTGGTGAAGAGAAGTCAATTTGGTGGAGAGGACGATGAAGATCCACACAATTTTATTGACAGATTTTTGAGGATCTGCGATACAATCAGACACCAAGGAGTATCAGATGATGCTGTGAGGTTGAGACTATTTCCTTTTGTTGTTAAGGGAAGAGCACTTCATTGGATGGATGGACAAACTCCAAACAGCATTAGTACGTGGGAAGACTTGGTCACTAAATTTTTCTCTCAATATTTTTCTATGGAGAAATATAATAGGTTGGTGAACGAGATCACCAATTTCACTCAGAATGAGAGAGAAAGTTTATGTGTAGCTTGGAATAGGTTCCAAGAATTGATCAGAAAGTATCCACATTATGACATGACTGTGGGAAGAAAGGTATGCATATTCTTTAATGGGATAACTCTAGAATCAAGACTTATAGTGAATGTAGCAGCTGGAGGTTCAATTAGATCGAAGACAGCTACTCAGACATATGAATTAATTGATTCATTAGCTCGCAATGAAAATGAGAGTGTCAAAGTTCAACCAAAGAGGGAAGTTATCCAACTAGGAAGTAGTGATGCAATGTTAGCTGAACAAAAACTTTTGTCACAACAATTATTAAGATTGAATGAGAAGATTGACAGGATGCAAGGTTTAGTAGCCCAAGCTTCAACTCTTAGATCACAGCTACCTACTTGTGAATACTGCCAAGGAGAGCATGAATCCAATGAGTGTCCTACTTTAGTGGGAGCTGATCCAGTGCAAGTTAATGGAGTATGGTATGATCAGAGAAATCAGTCAAACTTTCAGAGGAATTCAAATTATGCTCCAGGTAATAATAATTTTCAAAGAAGAATTGAAGGAGGAGGTTTGGATTACAAATCCAACAATTATCTGCAACCTCCACCCATCCCACCTAAGGAGCCATCAGAATTAGAGAAAGCTATGTTGCAGCTGTCCAAGACTACCACTGAACACATTCAAGTTACTAATTCTTTCATCAAGGAGACTAATGCATTCATTAATGAGACCCGAGCTCATCATAAGAATCAAGATGCTTCTATCAGAAATCTTGAAAATCAAATTGGTCAGTTGGCTAAGCAATTGACTGAAAGGTCTCAAGGACAATTTCCCAGTGACACTGTTGTCAACCCAAGGGAACAAGCAAATGCAGTTACAACCAGAAGTGGACTTGCCACCAAATCTCCAGAAAAGCTTGATGTGATTCAGAGAGAAGTTGAAGAAAAGAATACCACAGTTCCTGATGAACAGGTAGTCAACCTGAGAAGAAACCAATGGATTTTTCTCGTTTTGAAAAACCACCATATCCTATGAGACTGAAGCAACAAGCTCAGAGGCAACAGTATGCAAAATTTCTAGATAT
>CM023955.1:21303632-21331481 GCA_013407115.1 Glycine latifolia
ACATTAAAATCCAGCCCTTGTTATCCTTAAGTTGGTGTGCTTCCTCTTGCTTGTCCAAGTTAGCCTTGATGTGATCTTGAATTGCTTGGGTTCTAACTCTTATCATGGGTCCTTTAAAGCTCACCAAAGGAAGTGTTTTAAGCTCTTCTTCTAGACCTTTAGCTTGCAATGGATCTCCATCATCCCCTCCTTCTTGAGAGAAACTGAAAATAATAGGAATACCCACAATAACCAAGAAGGGGGTGAATTGGTTAAAACATGGTCTTTTAAAATTTCTTTATAAAATCAGAGTAATGATATTAATCACTTTTAAACCAAGAATGCTTTTAATCAATCAAATCACTCAGCTCAAGAAATCAATAGCTCAAAATAGAACTTGTTGAGTAATGATAAAAATACCAAGAACAAATGAACAAGATGACTAATAGAGATTAAGAGGGAGAATTAACACTAGAATTTATACTAGTTCACTTCTTAAGAGAAGCTACATCCAATTTATTCTAATCAACACTAGATTAGAGTTCCACTATTATAAATTTTAGTTCTTACAAGCTTTATTACAAACACTCTTTATCAACTCTAGATAAAAAAAAGAAATCTAAAACCCTATTAGACTTCTAGTGAACAAGAACCAGGGAACACTACTCTGTTCTTCCCTAGAGAACACTACTCTAGTACAAGCTTCAAAGAACAATTTACAATAGCACCAAATAACAAAAATTGCAAAAATAAATTTACAACTAAAGAGAATGGAGAGAAACAACCTGATGATCCAATGAATATGAATGCATGTGGTTTATCATTCAGAGTTGAATGAACAAAATGAATTTCAAAACATGCTCTCCTATTATTCTTTGAAAACTCTTGCCCAAGAAATCATTCAATACCCATGAAGATTAAAGAGTGGGACAAGAAGTTAGTTAACCCAGAAAATCACTTTCTAACTTTGTGAAGGCTTGTGCGTATTCAGAAAATTCGAAGTATATCAGTTAAATCTCAAGTCAAGCCTCACTCCTATTTATAATAGCTTTTTGTAACTAACTGTAATCGATTAAACGCGCCAAATAATCGATTAAAAAGTCTTGTGTAATTGATTAAATTGCCACTTAATTGATTAAAGTGTTCATGCTGATTTCTGGGTTTGAACAACGATCAGAATAATCGATTAAACCGAGTGGTAATTGATTAAAGCATTGAAAATTGTTACAGAAGCAGCTTGTGCAATCGATTACAGATCATGGTAATCGATTAAAGCAGGAAACCATGTTTTTCTAAAAAGCCTTGTGTAATCGATTACAAGAACTGGTAATCGATTAAGACAGTAATGCATGTTTTTTCTTTTAACACCATGTAATCGATTACAAGAAATGGTAATCGATTAAATTGTTCTTCAATGTTTTTCCAGATTTAAAATCAAAGCAAATAATCGATTAAACCGTAGTGTAATCGATTAAAACAGTAAGTTTTGCATTTTTCCAAAAACATTGCCTATTAGTTCATTTCAAAAAAATGCTTTAATTCTTTGATGAAGACATTTAAGCATGTAAATGATTAAGTGCATGCAATGCAAGGATCAACAGATTGACCTCTTCATACACTTCAAAAGGCATGTGAAAAGCTCAAAACATTCTTCCAAGTCCTAAGCTTCAAACTTCAAGTTGCTCCCCCTATATCCAACAGAAACTTGACCTCAAGTTTGCTTCCTCACTTGTACCTACACCATACAAAGAAATATTACAAACAATGAAAGTATTACTCACACCATTCTCACTTGGCAACTCAAGTTTGTAAGCATTGTTGTTGATGATGTAGTTTTTCCACTTGTGTTTGTATCTCTTTTGCTTCCATGGAGGAAGTCTCACCACTTCCTTGAAGAAGAGATTGACTACTTCATAAGCATCATCACTCTTGTAACAAGGAATGAAGCGTGCCATCTTTGAGAAACTATCAACAACAACAAAGATAGAATCCTTTCTCCTCTTGGATCTTTGATGACCAAACACAAACTCCAAAGAAATGTCAACCCAAGGGAAGTTAGGAATAGGCAAAGGTGTATATAAATCATGAGGCATTAATCTAGATTTAGCTTTATGACAAGTAATACATTGGGATATAAGCTTATGCACATCATGCCTCATCTTTGGCCAATAGAAAGACTCATGTAAAATAGCCAAAGTTTTATCTACACCAAAGTGTCCTATGAAATCGTTCTCATGAGCTTCCCTCATGAAAAGTTCTCTCAAAAAGCTTTTAGGAACACATAGTTTCTTTTCCTTTTCAACATGTAAACAAAGAGAGTTAGAAACCATATAATGAAGAGGTTGTCTTGCTAATAACACTCTCTTGACTTCTTTTCCTCCCAAGAACAAACTCTCTTTAATCTCATGAATTTTTTTGCTCTCATTTTCTTCCACTTTTCTTTTCTTCTCACTAGTTTTTCTCTTTGGTAGCTCACTTTCTTTGCCTTTTTTTGTGCATAAATTTTTTTCAAGTGCAGTATTTTTTTTTCAACTCTTGAATTCTTTTCTTTCATCCTCACTTGATCCTCAAAAACTTGTCTAGGAGTCAAAGGCCTCAAAATAATTTTCTTGCCTAAGTACTCAAACTCAAAAGTGTTCTCCATGCCATTGTGTATGACTTTTCTATCATATTGCCATGGCCTACCAAGAAGAATATGACCAGCCTCCATAGGTACAATATCACAAAGAACATTATCATTGTAAGCATTAATAGATAAAGGAATGAACACTTGAGAATTTACCACTACTTCTCCACTTTCATTAAGCCATTGGAGTTTGTATGGCTTTGGATGCTTTGTGGTTGGAAAGTGTAACTTCTGAACGAGCCTTGTACTAGCCACATTGGTGCAGCTGCCTCCATCAATGATAAGTGAGCACACTTTCTTTTCAACTAAACACCTTGTGTGAAAAATATTTTCTCTTTGATTTCCCTCTTTTTCTAGGCAAAAATTGCTCAACATTCTCCTTACCATCATGAGATCACCATCTTCGGCCTCTACACATGTAAGTTCCTCTTCTTCTTCACTTGAAGAACTATTTGAGTCCCTTGAAGACTCACTATTTATGCCTCCATCCTCAAGCAAAATCATTGTTCTCTTGTTGGGACATTGGGAAGCAATGTGACCTTTACCAAGGCACTTAAAACGCTTGATATTTCTTGATCTTGTTGGAGTTGGATCCACAATTTTTTTGCTTAAGCTCTCCACCTTTTCTTCTTTATTTTTCTCTTGAAAAACCTCCCTCCTAGGCTTGTCCTTCCAGCTGGAAGTTGCAGCCCCATTGGTTTTGGAAGCTTTTCTCCTTTTTAGTTGTTGCTCCACACTTTGAGCTTTGTGGACTAGCTCCTCAATTGTTGCATAAGAATGTAGCTCTGTGACATCTTGAATATCTCTATTCAAGCCATGAAGGAACCTAGCTATGGTTGCTTCTTGGACCTCCACAATTTCAGCCCTTATCATCATCAATTCCATTTCCTTATAGTATTCATCAACACTCTTGTAGTCTTGAAAATGTCTTTGGAGCTTGTTGTGGACTTCTCTTGCATAGTAAGTTGGAACAAATCTTTCTCTCAAGCATCTCTTCAAGTCATTCCAGCCATGTATTCTTCCTCTCCTCAACCTACTTATGTCCATTATAATTTAGTTCCACCACACCAAAGCATAGCCACCAAATTCTAGAGTTGCTAGAATCACTTTCTTTTCTTCATCAAATTGTTGGCATGAGAAAATTTGTTCTACTTTCATCTCCCAATCAAAGTATTTTTGGGATCATAATCATCATAGAATTTTGAAATTTTTATTTTCACTCCACTCAATCTTCCATTCCTCTGTTCTTTTTCTTCTCTCCCTTCTCTCCTAAGCCTCCAATCTTCCTCATATCTATTTTGCCTTCTAGGATTGTGTCTCCTATTTTCTCTTCTATTATTTTCTCTCCAATCCTCCCTCTCATTATCTCCATAATTTCCTCCATGAGAGGAAGCATTCTCACTAATCCTCCTACCACCATGAGATTCTCCATCCACACTTCCCATTGAATGACTCCTTCTTTGAGTCTCCCTTTTTAACTCTTCAAACCTTGCATTCATTTTGGTTTGCAAGTCTTCCATTTTTTTTTGTCATGGCTTTCATCAACCTAGAGGTCTTAGGTGACAAAGCCTCATCTCCTATTGAGCTCATCCTAAAAAAAAATGGTTAGTAAAAACACAAGTATATAAGAAAATTATCACCACTCTCTAAGTGTTTGTCAGTCTCACTCGTGTTTGCACACTTTGTTTGGTTTTTTCTTTAATGTTCTCTCTTTCCTTTTTCCACTCTAGCTTCTCTATAGTTCTTAATCAACATTCTCAATCCAATCAAGGTTCTTTACTATAGTGAAATAGGAAACAATTCTAGGCTAGACTCAAGAGTCTAAAGAACAAGAAAACTCTAAGACAAAACCTTGGAATTTTTAAGAGACAAGCAACAAAAGCAAAAATTTGGAAAAGTACAACTCAAATTGGAATTTAATGAGACAACCCAAGGATTTTATGGGCCTTACCAAACTGCACAAGGAGGATATGTCAAGTAAATTCAATTGCTAGAAGCCAAATTTCATCAAATTTGCATGTCATACAAGTTCACTTAATTTTGTGGTTCCAAGGAAATTTTGGAACTTCTAATTTTGTAACTTTGATTTGCTTCTAAATTCTATTTTTCTTTGTATTGTTCCAGCCACAATTCAATAATTTGTTTGGCTGTCCATAATTGTTTCTCTTTTGCACTTTGATTATTTCTTTCACAAATTTTTTTTCAGCTTTTGTTTTTTTTAACAAGTTCACAAATTCTTAAGGAGATTTAATGATTCATGAAAATGGTGCATAAAAATTGCAAAATTTTCTTCTAACAACTCAATTCAGTTTAGGCATGAGAGTAGAATCAAAACAAGCGGTCATACAACACAAAAAACACTACAAATAAAAGTTGACAAGAATCAAAGCTAGAAAATTAAAAAAAAATATCAATAACATATGAAGAACATGAAGACATGAAGATCATGTAATCCCACGAAAACTTGAAGAAAACACTAAGGTTTTGTGGCTGAACACATAACAAGCCAACACCACCAAGAATCAAAAGAAAACAACAAGAAACAAGGAATTGAAATGGATTTTTGTGATTTTCGTATAGGTGCAGTTTTTACCTTTGAAGAAGCTCTAAAAACTAAACTTGAAGAAGAATTCCATAAGGATTAGGCTCTAGATACCACATGATGTATGTCTAAACTCATTAGACATAAATTTTCCCAAATCTACCTTGTAATGAAACCCAATCTTCAAGCAAACTTCAAGAACACACAAGCTGTCTAGCATTTCTCATGAAGCATGTGCCTGTTTGGAAGCTTTAATGGCAGCAATGGAAAATGAAAGAATGGTTAGAGATGAAGATGGAAGACACCATGGAGAAGCTCTCTAATAAGTCTAGGAAGAATCACCACAATAGCATTGAGAAGCCATTGATAAGACTCAAGAAGTTCTTGCACAAGAACAAGAAAGAGACCCTCACACAAATTTCATATTTGTATTAATGAACCAAAATTTTTTTACAATCATTTTTGGGCAGCCATATATAGCCCACGAAATTACAAGGTAAATGCAAGGGAAATGCAAATTGAAATGAAGCTTGTAGTGCACACTAAAGGAACCTAAGGCAAGCTTAATGAAGCTTGTGGTGCAAGCTTCCCTAAGTGACCCTTGGTTGTCCCAAATTTGTAAAATGGTGCAATATTTTAGCTTCTAAGTGCAGCCAACTAATTTACTAAGTTGCTACACAAATTACACACAAGTGCACCTACACCTCTTTACACAATTGCACTAAAAAGCCTTTTTATTGTTTATACTTTTTCTTCTAACAAGTGCTGAATTTAATTGAAATTAAATTGAACTTGAGACATTAAAATCCAACCCTTGTTATCCTTAAGTTGTTGTGCTTCCTCTTGCTTGTCCAAGTTGTAAAATATAGGAACACTTCACACTTAACCAAGAGGGTGGGATGAATTGGTTAAACCTTGGTAAATTAAAAAATTCTTAAAACAAAATCAGAGTTTCCCTTAGGATCTTTATCACTTTTGAAACCAAGAATCCTTATTCAATCAAATGCTCAGCCCAAGGTATCCAATAGCTCAAAATTGAATTGATAAGCAAAGCAAGATAATCAAGATGGACAGAATATAATCAAGGAAGAAATTAAACTCAAACCACAAAAGATTTATATTGGTTCACTTCAAACACTATGAATCTACATCCAGATTTCTTCCACTCAACACTAGAATGGAGTTCCACTTTTGCAAATTTTCTGTTCTTACAAGTAATTACAAAGTCTCTCTTTATCAAATCTAGATAAAGTTCAGAAATCTAAAACACTATTAGATTCTTAGAGACAAACCCACTGAGAACACTACTCAGCACAACCCCTAGAGAAACCCTATCTCTAGATTACAAGCAAGAAACCCAATTACAATAGACAATCAAATACAAATTCAAAAAAGAATTACAACCACTAAGTTAAGGAAAGAAATCACCTGGTGATCCAGTAAATGGATATGCACATGAATGAATGTACCAGGTTGAATGATGAAATTAAAACTCAGAACATCTCCTTCCTTAAACTTTTAAAAGAATATTCTTGCTTCAAGAATCACTTAACAATCCATAAGTGTATTAGTGAAAGCAAGAACTTATAGAACCCAGAAAATCACCAAGAATGTGTTTAGAAAGCTTATGTAGGCTCAGAATACGAATTGATCGAGTTACAAAACAAGCTGAGCAAGGGTTCTATTTATAACAAACTTTTGTAACTGTCAGTAATCGATTAAACGCGCCCAATAATCGATTATTTCACTTATGTAATCGATTAAATCAACCATGTAATCGATTAAAGTGTTCTACAGAAATCAGGACATGGGCAACGAACAGAATAATCGATTATTCAGTCTTGTAATCGATTAAGACAGGAAGCTTTATAAACTTGAAATACATTGTGTAATCGATTACGGATTTTGGTAATCGATCAAGACAGAAAGCTTCATTAACCATATTGAACTATGTAATCGATTACTACATTTGGTAATCGATTAATGTAGCAAAAAAAGTTAAGCAGAGGCATATGATGTAATTGATTACTAGCCTTGGTAATTGATTAAGACAGGAAGCTGATTTTTTTCTATTTAGCCTATGTAATCGATTACGGTCTGTTGGTAATCGATTAAAATGTTTATCAAGGAAGTTTATATGTAAACGAAGGTAAAATAATCGATTAATCCGATACGTAATCGATTACATTGTTCTTGAAAAGATTTCCAGAATGAACTAAGAACAAAATAATCGATTATTACTTTTATGTAATCGATTAAATTAGTAGAAAATATATTTTTCCAAAAACCCTTGATTCAATTCAAAAACTTAATCAATTTATCATAGCCTTGTGAATTTTATAACTTAATTTAAAAGACTTAATGAATGATGTGAATGCAATGCACTTGGATCACCAAAAATGCTTCTTCCTTTTACATTTAAGCACAAATTAATCTTCAAGGCTTCAAGGCATGTTGAAAGTTCAAAACTAAGCTTGATTCTTTGTCCATTCTTCAAGTGACTCCTTTGAAACCAACACAAGTTAGCCTTGATGTGATCTTGAAGTGCTTGGGTTCTAGCTCTTGTCATGGGTCCTTTAAAGCTCACCAAATGAAGTGTTTCAAGCTCTCATTCTAAACATTTGGCTTGCAATGGACCTCCATCAATATGTGAGTCGTACTAACTGGACACAAGGGATAGTGCTACGTAGTGTTTAACACTGGTTAATATCATGAATGGACGCTCTTGGATTTAGTGTGTTGGACGCTAATTAATAATTAACAAAGCATTTTACTCTTTGAGTGTGGACAATATATGTAGATAATAGTTAAGTCCATTGATCCTATCCACTTATCATAAACTAACAAATTTATCAATCAATTATACTTATTGTTAATCATCAAAATCTAAGGTAGGTATGAAAGGTCGTCCAAACCTTAATAAAAATTGGTCACCCAATCATAACACACTTCACTTCAGAATCTACCACAACTTCCCCATACCTTGAAACTCTAAATGCCCGATGTTACACTTCACATCATAGTCCACCAGTGCTTCCCCCATCCCTTAAAATTTTAAAAGTCATAGAATGCTTTGAAACTCATAACCGACCAAAGTATCCCCTGTTCTTTAAAGCTCTAAATGGAAATTATAGCAACTTACTTCAGAGTCTACCAGAACTTCCTTCATCGCTTGAAACTCTGGATGTCATAAACTATTAATCACTTTAGAGTCTACCAAAGCTTCCCCATCCCTTGAAACTCTAAATGTCACGATCTTCAAATCACTTTAGAGTCTACCAGAGCCTCATCGATTATTATGATAACATCATTGAATTAGATTACATATGTGTGATGTCTGACCAAAGATGTTCTAGCTTCCTAAATAACAAAGATCAAACAATGTTTAAAATTGAGGTTACATTTGGGGTACGAACCATCTACAATAGACTTTTTACACCACGACTACAAGTGTTAAAAGGATTCGAGATCAGCCCAATAAACACCTCGGCATATGAGAGTTTCATTCAACAAATGGAATTGTGTGACTCAATGTCTCAATTTCATTAAGCAAATGAAATTAGGTTATGCTTCGTATTATCCAGTTACTTCCTTCTCGTAGTTTCCCATGAAATCTTTGATTTAAAAGAATGTGTATTATTCATGTTATAAAAACATAATTGGTTTCAACATTAAAGTTATTAATGTGAGTACTTATAAACCAATAGTATGCAACATGCTCGAGAAAAAGTAAAACACATTACCGTGATATTGCCATCACTGAATTCTTTTATGTTTTCTATTTCTCCTTTTTCGCTAGTAGAAGAGGGAATGAGTTGTATAATATAATTTTTGTCAAGAAAGTAAACTTCATTTTTAAAAATGATGATTTATCTGTTCACCTTATGATTTTGTTAAGGCTGGTTGTAAAAGTAGATAATGTGATATGATCTTGTATAAAGATTTAGCATAAGACTTATTGGCATTCAAACTCATCGATTCAACGATTCTTATATGGTGAAAATGTCCTTTACAGGGTAACAAAAGGGCATGATGCATTTGATCTCTAATGCATGAAATTTTGTAATAAAAGTAAATTTCATTTATAAAGATGTTGATTTCTTTGTTCATTTTGTTGTTTTGTTTGTTTTTAAGGTTGGCTTTAAAAGTAATCATGTGATATATGCTGGTACAAAGATTTAGTAGAATAATTATTTGAGGCGTACATACACATCTATTCTACAACTCCCATTTTTCCTTGTCTAGTGAAAATATCCTTTTCAAGCTACTCAAAGAGCTTGATGCATACAAGCTCTAACACCTGAAGGTTGAGCACATCGTACCATCTCCTAATTGTTAGAGTTTGGGGCTTTCTAGAAAATCAATCAATTGAAATAGTAAATTTAGAACATGGATGTACTTGCTATGGAAACCATTACGAAATTCTCGTAGGTACTAATGCTGAGAAGGATGATGGGCTGGAAGAAAGGTGGGAGCAAATAATTCTATTTGATGACCAGACTGCAACCATAAAATCATTTTGTCCATGGAGTTCATTAGTTTAGTCCCTTGACTTCTTTGTTGTAGCTAAATATTCATATTATTTGCATGTTATGGTGTTATTGGAAGAAAAATCACAACTTGTGTTGCATCTATGCCATTTAATAAAATTCATCTTTTGCCTTTTAAAAAAAGAATATCTACCAAATAGTCCTTTCCAACCATGTGTCTCTTAAAGGATTTCTTGTCTTTGTAGACACCATCCACATGAAAAATATGTTTAGAAGTCTTTAAATTGTTACTCATGCCAGTAATTAATTAATCAATTTTCTTAGAATTTCCTACTCAATCCTTGTATAAATCATTGAAATAGTTTATGAGCAAATAAGCTCTTTATACTAAAAAGCATAAAAATATTCTCAAGGACATAAAGTTTAAATCAAATAAAGAAGCAAGAGTAAGAAGGATTATGCACTTTCTAGAGTTTTAGTTCTTGGTTTTGTTGTGGGTTTAGTATTGTGACTTAGTTTTAGCTATTTAATTACATGCAACTTACCTCCATTGTCGATCATTGAGAGATTAAGGACCAAGTAACATCTCAACAAGTAAAAGGGTAACGTGCCAAGGTTGCAATTTCTCTTTTTGTAGCTCCAAGTCTATATTAACTCCTTTCTTTTCAAATTCAACTGAGTTTTTTACATCATGAAAGACTTTATTTTAATCTTTTCCACTTGCTAATTGCCACTACATTGAACAAATATTGTTTTATTTCTAGTATATGTATTAGAATAGCTTTTCATGTTCTCATGTACGATGTAATTGATTAATTTGTGTTTGATTATGTTTTGAAAACAATGTGATATGAACCCAAGGCCAAGCTCATCATGGTTTTTGAAAGAAAAGGAAAGCGGAAAATGTAGGTGTAAGACCAAAAAATGAGGCGTGATGCACCTGACTGGAATTAAAGAAGAAAAAGAATAAAGGTATAACTAACTGTAAATCTGGCAGTAGGTGGGATATGGTTAATGATTGTTCTTTGTTTTTATTCCCTCATTTGTGATTGTGATTGTTTTTATTCCCTCATTTGTGATTGTGATTGTATTTGCAATTGTGTTTTCATTTATTCCCTCATTTAAGACATTTGTGTAACAATAGTAGTAATGTCTATGGAAGGTGTATCATTGGAAGGACCTACAATTGTTGTAGATGAACCATGTGGGGAGTCACTAATGACAATTTTTAAGCTATGACCGGTGTGGTGGACTCTACCCTTACTATTTTCATGAGCTGTATGTAATCAAACTTCAAAGTTAACTGTGGGATGCTTTGATGTGTCCTTTCCATATTTCTCTGCTAAACCAATTTCATATGTTTCCTACAACAAATCACTAATATTTCAGTACCACAACAATTAACAAAAAGTTTAAGTACATTTAGAAATACTTACAATGAAGTTCTTTGCCTAAATAGAGACAAATTCGTCGTCTTATTTTCTTTGGACTTTGGAGTACAATTCATTATAAGAAATAGGTCTCTTGTGCTCTACCTCATGAGATAACATTAGAATAACATTAAAATGCAATTTTTTGAATTGTGCATAATTATTGAATGTGATGAATTTCAAGTTGTTTGCTTATTTTACTATCAACTAAATCACACATTACCCAATAGAGAAGAAACTACACAAAGCACAAAAAGCTGGCAGTTGAGGAATCAACAACTCATAAGAATGACTCACAAAATTAGTGCACTGATGAATTAATGAAACTTGAATTTCAAGATTAAAAGGAAAAAATATTCAATTGAGAACATTAATGACATATTATACTCTTAGTTTTGACTAAGGCAAACAATGAAAATCATGCAGAAGTGACAAAGTACAAGGGGATTTGGGAACAAAACTGCATGCATTACTGCAAATTCTAAATGGAAAAATACAAATACAGTAAAGTCTAAAAAGGTTATATTGAGAGTAGGAAAACACCAAAATCAGCTCACTCAATCAGCCCAAAATTATACCAAAGATTTGCTTATATCTTATAATATAATTAAGGCATAAAATCATGTTCCTTTGTGCATGTCAGACATAATATATTCAATAGAATGTGAATAGTAAATTTTCAATCCTTGACCATCATTTCCAATAATCATTAATGTTAAACGTTATTGCAATCTTAACATTTATGTTAAATGGACTAGTTTTAAGAAACAAGAAACACTTCAACATAAAAAAATTCATCTTGACAAAGAACTTTCATAGAATAAGTCATCCCATGAAGGTGTTTAATCATGTAAGAAAAACATCATTGTTATGAATGAGCATATATTTTTATATTTAATTTGGATCAAAACATGTAGATAATCTAGATAAAATCACATATATATAAATTTATATACTTTTATCCATAATAAAATTTTAAATTATTTTATAAATAAATATCAAATAATATTTTATATTTTTAAATTAATTTAATGTAAATAATGTTTGATATAAAATAATATAAAAATTTAAATTAACAAGCCTGTGCCATTGTCTTAAAAAAATCAAATTAAATAATAATAATAATAATAATAATTATTATTATTATTATTATTATAAGCATAATTACATATATTGAATATATGTTTAATTTATATGAATATTATAGATATAATAAAGAAATATTTGTAAATATAAAATATATATTACAATTAAATTTATAAAAAAACATATTTTTAACATATAAAATATATTTTAAATTTGTGATAAATAATCAATATTGTGATATACTGTTATTTTTCATTATTGATATTATAAAAATAAGATATTTCTTTTATTATTGTGATAAAAGTTATTTTTTATGTGTAAATGAAAAAGTTATTGGAAGCAATTTTGTTTGAGTTGGATAGAAACACTATCCACTACAACTTTTGAATTCTATTATAAACAAGTCTTAATTATAATGTCCACTACAACTTTCTATTCAAAATAAATTATAATCCAATGGAATTCTGAAATTAACTTAATGTCATAAAATATGGCATGATCTACAATGGAAAATATAACAAGTCTCCAATCATTGGAAATTTCCCACTGTTAAATGAAACAAATATTAGTGAGTAGGGATGAAGATAGGACAGACCATCTATCAGGTATCTTTAGCCTGACCTATTTAAGATCTGGTTTGGCCTGACTTATTTATTATAAAGGACCATCTAAGGCTTTTTGAAAGCTTGTTTAAATAAAAAGGTCAAACTCAAGCTTTAAAAAAATTTTATTAGGCCTGTCAAGCTGACATATTTAATATATATATATATATATATTTAATTTGTCATACCTTAATTCTATCCGGGTCTCAAAAGAAATGGAAAACAAAAAAAAAAGAAATGAGAATGAAAGAAAAAATAATTATTTAATGGAAAGAAAAAAAAAGGAAAGAAAATATTAAAATAGAAAAAAAGGAGAAAGAAAACGTAAAAAAAAAGACAAAGGAAGATAATAGAAAAAGGAAAAAAGGAAAGAAAAATATTAAAACAGAAAAAAATGGAATGAAAAGAGAAAAAAAAGGAAAGAATGATAATAAAAAGAAAAAAAAGGAAAGGAAGATAATAGAAAAAGATAAAAAAAGATGATAAAACAAAAAAAAAGAAAAAAGGGAAAGTAAGAAAGATTGAAATAAATTTGGTTTTATATTTACAAATATTTATATTCATATTTATGACAGACTTTTTAATATGCTTGTAAGCCAAACTAGGCTTCTAAATAGGTCAGATCAAATCTAAAAAAACCTATAACAAGTAAATAGGTCAGATTAGACTTTACGTTTTTAAATCAGGTTAAGGTCAAGCCTAACCAAACTTTACCTGACCTAACCTGTTTCCATCCTATTTGTGAGCAAGCTAAGTTTCCCTTAATCTCTCTTCTCTCTATCTTCACGCTCATCATGTTTCAAGTTTAAGGTCAAGCAATGGTAGATGGATTGGGATGTTGAATGTGTTATAAAGGTGGTTAGATAAAAAAAAATATGGAAAGGAAGTAAAAGAAAATAAATAAATAAATTTCCAATGTCACCCTTTGTTTATGTGTTTATATACATATATTAATTAATAATAATTTAACAAAACAATAACCAACTAATTAATCAGCAATTATTTTTAAGAAAACACTTTGCTTTTAAATGTTCAGATCACTAATAGGTAAAC
This sequence comes from Glycine latifolia, assembly GCA_013407115.1. Classification (NCBI taxonomy): domain Eukaryota; kingdom Viridiplantae; phylum Streptophyta; class Magnoliopsida; order Fabales; family Fabaceae; genus Glycine; species Glycine latifolia. The sequence continues at coordinate 21,317,441 of CM023955.1, forward strand.
ATGTACATAGACTTCCTTTATCAAATTAGAAATATTTTTTTTATAGATTATATTCTTTTTCTAAATTAATTTTTATTTCAAAACAATTTCATAATATTATTAATTAAGTATCAAATAATAATACTATAAATATTTTTACACATGAGTACATTTTTTATATCATTCTTTTATTTATTTCATAATTTTATTTGGATTTCCAAATTATTATATTATCTAATTACAAAATATTTATATTTTCACAAAATTAAATAGCTAGGCGAAATGGCTCGAATTAGCAAAGGACAACATGCATCTCAAAAATTTAAATTATATTTTTACGAGGGACAATATCCCTCACAACTTAGCAAAGTATTTGCGTGGGAATATTTTCTCACTATGTTAAATCCTCTTCTCTAAATGTATTTAGTGATAGATTTGCAACAAATATTTCCTTCGCAACTCAATGGAAGAATAACGTGAAAATTATGTTCTCGTTAAATATAAATTTTGTGTTCATTATTTTTATGATAACTTTAGTGACACTTTGACTTCCCTCACTATATTATTTTGTAATTAGATATAGAGTCTATTTAGATTTTGTAATTAGATATAGAGTTTACTTGGATATAAAGTTAAACATGTTTTTAAGAGTTTCTTTATTAAAAAAATCTTATATTTTCAATAAAAAAGTTTTCAAAAACAAACTTGTATCTAAATAAACTCATAATGTTAAAATATTATGCTGTTAATTAGTGAATTTTTTGTTATATTTTTATGAGGTCATGTATTAATGCATGATTTTTAATATTTTTTAATGAAAAATAGTTATATTTTAAAAAAACCACTTTTAAATTCAGAGTGATATTTTGCAAACTCTATTTACCTAATTTTTTAAAAAATTTACACATTTCTGTGAATTTCTTAACAAATTACTCCAGTCAGGTAAAAAAAAGTCATCTCAAACCGTTCTGGTGTGTTGCGGTTTATGCCCAATTTTATATGTGACTAATTTATATTTTTTATTAATTAATTATATTGAATTTGGTAATAAATAAATAAATAAAACATATGCACGTATCTAATCTTGCTTCAAAGTCCGAAGAGGGACAAAAGGAAAAAGAGTGAATTTTTAATTTTTTCCGAGTGTAAAGACTCGCTGAGTCAACTCACCAAATTCCACAATTCCATAAAATGTTAGCCAACTCGTATCACTCTCAGTCTCTAAAAATAAATAAAAAATAAAAAACACAATTACAATAAAACATATTTGATTCTTTTCTTTCCAATTATTATACTACTAATTATTATTCATACTATTCTGTAAAGAAAATAATATGCATGAGAATTTACAACTAAAGCAAAAAATAAAAAATCGGTATAACGCGGCCGGGTCGAGTTGAGAGTCTCACCCAGCCATTCACTCGCGACTCGCGATTCCGAAGCAATTTTCCTTCGCCGCCGAACGCCGAACGATTCCGCCGCTGGTGGTTCAACTTCGATCTAGATCCTCTTCCTTTCGTTAAGGTTTCTTTATTTCTTTATCTTCTTTATTCGATTCAGCTCTTTCACCTTTGTCTTCCACCTAGGGTTTCGTGGCATCGCTGATTATTCAAAAAAAGGTAAAAGGAAATTGTGGTTTTGAGTTTTATGCAAACCCTAAGTGCTCAAGTGTTTGCTATATTTCTTCAGATTAAGTTTTCTCCCTTTCTGCTTCGAAGTTATGTGAAATCTTTTTAATTAGCTTCTTGATTGTGTTTTGGTTTGAATTTGAAGGATGAGAATGTGGTTAAAGAGATAGCATTGAAAGAAGGACTATTGTTAAATTATGCTTTTGTAAATGAATAAAAGAGAGTGAATGTGACAGTGTAGTGTATCATTAATGGGAGGTGATATCTTTGAGTGTTGGTAAGTGTGCCCCAATGTGCCTTTTGTGGTAAACACAGTGATTCATTCTAATGGGTTTTGCCGGCAACTGTTGTAAGCCAAGCTAACTAAATTCTCATACATTGTTGTTGGCCATTTAATTATTTTTAAAAATTTACACATGTTAACAAAAAGGCCAACAATCGAACAGGAATTAGGAAGTGACTCATATACTATGTTAGGTTGCAGTGAGTTAGTTCTTTTATTTGTTTCATATTGCATGCAATTTCAAAATGAGTTTTTTTTTTTTTTAATTGGAGAATAAAATTAGAAACCGAGAAAGAAGACTGTAGAATTTCTTCAAGCTGGAATGGCCTTTGTATCGGGTGTTTTCTAGAGCTCATAGGTGCATAAAGATTGAGTTTCCTAGGTTCTGGTAAGCGGTAAGCCCAAATGGAGGCTTTTTGGATTGTTCATATAATGTTCATGCAGTGAAATATCCCTCAATGCTAGTCCCATCTCTGCATCTGCAGAACATTTCAGTCTAGCACTCTTTAAAAGATTATTAATTTATTGTGTAATTGTATATTTGTTGCTGATTCTTAATATCCTCTTGAATTCTGTACAATGTTCATCTGTTTCTAGTTTCTACAATGTGTTTTATAATTGTGTAGGATGTATTGTAGCTGATGAAGTTGATGGTGTTCATGGTATCCAATATTTGCCCCTAGGCTTTCGTTGAAAGACTGCCTCCATACTTATTTGAAAGTATAGCTCATGGCTTTATAGTTTTTTCTGTGTTATTTTTCTCCTTGCTTATATGGATGCATGTTGGCATGCTGTCTTTCTCCAATCTTCAAACATCATCTGTTACTTGACAACCATGGATAATAATTTCTGACTGGCATGTAGTAAATTAGGAAGCATCAATACTTCAAAATGGTTGCTGTATGAGTATCTGATATCTATTGCATCAGATACTTTCTCTCATATATTCAGTTACTTCTAGTTATTACACTTGATAAGAGTCCCATGGTTCACTCTTCTCAACCCATACCTTCAATATTTTGTGAGAAGGTAGACAGAAGTTCTTCTGAAATGGAGTGTAGACAGAAGTTCCAAATCTTAGTATGAGAAGGGAGGACATCAAGCTGCATGTCTTATTTCTTAGTCTCAGTATAACTTTCTGGCTTTCTCTTAATTCAACATTTACTCACAAAGTTTTGATTAGATTTAATCTCATAGTTAATCCAACTAAATCATGTTTTGGAAAGATTAATGTACGGAGATAAGTCATCTTGAGGTGTTAGACTTTTCACATGTCTCTATCTGTTAAATGTCATAGTAATCCCTGTTGGATGGCTTCTTTGAAGATGCTTGTACCTCACACATGTGGTTAAGAAGCAACAACAAAGACCACGAGAAACGAACCACCATACAATATGGGGAAGTGATGGTGTGTTGGAAGGAGGGAAGGTGTTTGGATGGGGGAATAGCCATCTTTACATAGCAAGTCATTATGACTATTTATGTAGATTTTCCCTTTCTATTTTTTATGGAATGGCCTATTTCAAAACTTCTCTCATATATAATATTATCGAAAAATTTCAAGTTAAATTTTCTAAATGATTTAGGACCTACATCTGTTTCCACTTTTGCCCTCCTTTTTATTTGATATTTGATATGTAATCTTCCTTGCCCATCATATTTATGCCCTTTTTTTTTAATTTTTATATGATATTGCTTTAAAGCCTCAAGATCAGGGCACCTTACACTGTTACTGTGAAAATTATTTACTGTTGTGTGTCATATAAGACCACACAAAATACTCTTATTTATAATAACAGAGGTTTACAAAATAAGAAAACTAAATAATGTGTAATAAGGGAAATAATCCCATCCTACTGTAATTAAAACATATGAAATCATATATTTCCTAATCCTAATAAAGGTAATAATGAAAACAAATGAACTAATGATATTCTTAATAATTAGCTACTAATATTCCTTGATTTTCTACACCCCCCCCCCCCCCAAGTTGGGAGGTAAATATTGATCATTCCCAACTTGTCAATCAGATCTTCAAATGCTGGCTTAGGTAGACTTTTGGTGAGGATGTCCGTAGTTTGTTCCTTGGTTGGAATGTATGTCATGCACACACTTCTATCATCCAATTTTTCCTTGATGAAAACATACGATAGGGTCCCAAGAAAAGTCCTATGGTAGACTCTTAAGAAGAAAAAAATATCAATAAAGTATGTTAATGCAATCAATGATATGTATAATGGGGCTACCACATGTGTGAAAGTTTGTAATGGAACATCAAGGGATTTTGCTATCACGGTAGGTGTACACCAAGGTTCGGCTCTTAGTCCTTATCTCTTTACCTTAGTGATGGATAAATTATCAAAAGATATTCAAGAGAATGCTAAGGTGGATGTGTGGGTATACGAAGATGGATAAAGATAAGAAATGAAGATATTCGACGAAAGGTACCAGTAGTACTGGTGAGTGAAAAGATGATGAAGCATAGATTGAGGTTGTTTGGATACGTAATGAAACGGCCTCTGGATGCTCTTGTAAGAACAAGAGTTTGTTACCAAGAGCTCGTCACAAAGAGAGGTAGAGGTAGACCGAAACTTAACTAGGAAAAAGTAATTAAACAAGACTTAATGGAGTGGGATATAGATTGGCAGAAGGTGTGTCTTAGGACGGAGTGGAAAAAAACTATAAGCTTGGTGAAAGGTTAGACCCGTTATTATCTCTATGTTCCAGATGGTCCATTTTTAGTTTTTTTCCTCTTCATTTTTCCTCTCCTTCTTTCACCCTTCTTTTCTTTTATCATATTTTTCTTTTCTTTTGTGTTTTTTTTTTCTTTTATTTTCTTTTCTTCCAACTTCTTTGCATCTATCATTGGATTCATTTACCACCGACCCCAATTAACTTAGGTTAAAAGTGTTGTTGATGTTGATGTTGAAGTGGTGATCAACCTCAACGTGTGTTGTTCTGTCTTGATGGACTAGATTCTGGGCAATGCTGACAGCTGCCTTACTAATCACAATACAATCTTAGGGGTAGAGAGTAAAAAATCTTTAGTTTTCAAGAAGTCTTCTCAATCAAATTCCTTCATAGACACCATGAGCAAGTGCTCTAAATTATGCTTCTGCACTGCTCCTTGCAACCACATTTTGCTTCTTACTTCTCCAAGTTATCCCATACATAGGTATAATAATCCGAAGTGGATTTTTTGTCCACAATAGTGAAATGATATGAATACTTCACACTTAACCAAGAGGGGGGGGGTGAATTGGTTAGACCTTGGTAAATCAAAATTCTTTAATCCAAATCAGAGTTTCTAAAAGGATCTTTATCACATTTCAAAACAAGAAACCTTATTCAATCAATCAACTCAGCCCCTTAGGATTCAATAGATCAAAACTGGTGTTTCAATATAAGCAAATGAATCAAGAAACAATTAATATGAGGAGAATAGATTCAGAAACAACACACAAGCAATTTATACTGGTTCACTTCAAACACTGAAGCTACATCCAGTTTCTTCCACTCAACACTAGAGTGAAGTTCCACTATTTAATTTCTGTTCTTACAAGCAATTACAATGTCTCCTTTTACCAACCCTAGATAAAGCACAGAAATCTAAAACCCTATTAGATTACAAGAGACAAGAATCTGAGAACACTACTCAGTTCTTCCACCTAGAGAACCCCTTCTCTAGTTACAAGTAAGAACTCAATTACAATAGCAAAATACAAAACAATTTTACAAAACGAAATTTACAATCAGATTAAGGAGAGAAACAACCTGATGATCCAAGATATGAAATGCAAATGAATTTACCAGAACAGGTTGAATCTTTAAAACACAAGCGAAATAGCTTTCCTTAATCTTGAAATGGTTGCATGCTTCAATAATGACTAATTTTCACATGATCAATGCAACATGAAGCATGACTGAATCAAACCCTCAGAAAAGAAGTTGTGAAAGCTCAGAAGACTGTTTTTGCTCAGAAATTTCGAATGGGTATATTCCAGAAAGTTAAAAAAAACAGCTGAGCAAGGGTTCTATTTATAACAGACTTTTTTAACCGCAAGTAATTGATTAAAACACACTAATAATCGATTAAAATGATTGTGTAATCGATTACATTTATATTATAATCGATTAAAATGTTCATAACTTTTCTGGGTTTGAATCATGAGCAATATAATCGATTATCTCGATCTAAAATCGATTATTCCAGTCTAAGCATATTTTTCTCAAAGCTTGTTTAATCGATTACAGTACCTGGTAATCGATTAAACCAGTTCTAGTATGTTTTCAAAAAGCTTAGATAATCGATTACGAACCCTGGTAATCGATTAAGCCAGTGCAGCACAGTTTTTCCAAAACCGAAATATAATCGATTACGAAAACTTGTAATCGATTAAGGCAGTGCAATGTATAAAACAGATATAAGCATGTAATCGATTACGGCTTTAAAAGAATCGATTAAACCAGTTCAACTATGCAGTTCATTTAAAACATAGGTCAAATAATCGATTAAAATGACATGGTAATTGATTAAAGTGTTCCTAAAATGTTTTCCAGTTTCAACGAAGAACAGAATAATCGATTATATGCTTCCTGTAATCGATTATTACAGTGAAAAACACTTTTACTTAAAAACTTTGAATTATTTAAAGTTCTTGGTTGATTTGATAATACTTATTGATTTTAGTTGACTTAATTAGTTGATTATGCAATGAATGAATGCCATGCACTTGGATCACCATGATTGCTTTTCTCTTACACAATTTTAATACTCAAATTGTCTTCAAGTTGTCCTTTGCATGTTGAAAGCTCAAAACCAATTTCTCCTTAAGCAACTCCCCCTAAATCCAACAAATAGAACCTGCCCAATCAACATCAGTGTAGATTTCAACCATCTTGTTATGCCCCTTTTTAAATAAGAGTCCCTTACCAGGAGTACTTTTAAGGTATCTCAAGACTTTATAGACAACTTCAAGATGTCTCTCCTTTGGTGAGTGCATGAACTAACTGATCATACTTACTACAAAGGCAATATCAGGCCAAGTATGAGACAAGTAGATCAATTTACCGACTAACCTCTGATACTACTCCTTGTTCACATCCTTCCCATCTTCAATTCCCAACTTAATATTGGGTTCCATAGGTGTGTTTGCTGGCTTGCATCCTAGCATACCTGTTTCTTGAAGTAAATCAATAACATATTTCTTTTGGACGATAATGATTCCAGTTTTACTCTGTGCAACCTCCATACCAAGAACGTACCTGAGAGCTCCAAGATCCTTTAATTCGAACTGATTTGCAAGATAACTTTTTAGGGATTGCAGCTCTTCATAGTCATCACCTGTAACAATTATGTCGTCCACATAAACAACAAGAACAACAATCTTACCATCCTTAGAACGTTTAAAGGGTATGATCGGTTTGAGCCTGTAGAGATCCTTTTCCTTTAACTGCTTGAGTAAAATTTTCAAACCATTCTCTTGGGCACTGCTTAAGTCCATAAAGAGACTTTCGCAACTTACACACTTCACCGACTCCTTTCCCAAAACCAGTTAAGAATGCATTTTTTACACCCAACTATTGTAGAGGCCAATCAAGATTAACTGCCAAGGGCAAAAGAACTTGAGTGGTGTTGAGTTTAGCTACTAGTGCAAAGGTCTCCTAATAATCTATCCCATTCGTTTGGGTGAATCATTTGGCAACCAACCTTGCCTTGTACTTGTTAATACTGCCATCTGCATTACATTTAACAGTGAATACCCACTTGCAACCCACTGTTTGTTTGCCTTTGGGAAGTGCATAGTTTCCCATGTTCCATTCTTTTCCAAGGCATTCATCTCTTTAAAAACAACATGTCTCCATTTAGGATCGTCTAGTGCCTCCTGAATATTTCGTGGTAACCTTGTGCTATCCAACATTGTGGTGAATGCACGAAGACCTAGGGATAATTTATCATAGGAGATATGGTGAGAAATAGGATGAGCAGTGCATGATCTAGTACCTTTCCTTACTGCAATCAGAAGATGTAGGTCATCAGAGTGCACAACTTCTGGTTCGATGGAACTGGACTCGGGAGTGGATTCTTGGTAGTGTAGAGATTTTGGTTTAGTTACACTTTGAGGATGATGTCTTCTCTATAAACCATTATTTGTCGTTGTCGTTGTGGCTCTGCATCTCCCCTTGTTTCTGGATGGAGGGAAGGATCCAAAGGCAACACTGATTCAGGACAATGATGTAACATTGTGAGTTCCTTAGGTTCAGCAGAGTTATCTTCTTCGCCCATCAAAATATCCCCTTAAAGAGAAGGCTGGGGAAAGTAGGGTTGAGTTTCAAAGAACTGAACATCCATAGACACAAAGACTCGACGCAAAGTCGGGGAATAAGACTTATAGCCGCGTTGGATAGGAGAATATCCAACGAAAACACACTTATGGGATTTTGGGTCAAGTTTAGATCTGTGATGAAGAGGTGTGTGAACAAAAACGACACAACCAAACACTCGAGGTGAAAGGGATGAGATTGACCTAGTAGACGAAAAGGAGGTAAGAAGACATGATAAGGGTGACTTGGCCCCTAGGACATGAGAGGGCATCCGATTAATAAGATAGGATGCAGTGAGGACAGCTTCCCCCCATAAGTATTTAGGAACATTCATAGTGAACATTAGGGACCAGGCAACTTCTAGTAGATGAAGATTTTTTCTTTCTGCCACACCATTTTGTTGAGGTGTGTAAGGATAGAAACTTTGGTGAATAATGCCATTACGGGATAATAATTCTCCAAGGATAGAGCTCAAATATTTTTTACCATTATCCATATAGAGGATTTTGATAGAGCTGGAGAACTGAATTTGAACGATGGCATGAAATTGACAAAACATATGTTCAATGTCTGATTTTTCCTTCAAGAGATAGACCCAACAAACCCTGGTAGGGTCATCAATAAAGGAGATAAACCATCGAGCACTGGAGATATTTTTCTCACGGGCGGGGCCCCATGTCACTATGAATTAGGGAGAAAGGGGAAGATGTTGTGTAGACTCAAGGTGGATAGGTGACTCAAGACTGCTTTACAAGAGGATAAATGTTACAGGATATAGAACTGATATTTTTATTAATGAAAAGGCTGGGTAACAATTTTTGAAGATAAGGTAAACTAGGGTGGCCAAGCATACGGTGCCGCAACATTACATCATTGCTAGAATCAGAAACAAAGACAAAATCATTATCCACAAAGGCTGCTTGAGACTTCACATCCTCAAAGTAGTAAATTCCTCCTCCTTCTCTAGCACTACCAATAGTCCTCCCCGAATCTTGTTCCTAATAAACACAGTTGTGAATGGAGAACGTCACATGACAATTGAGATCAAAAGTCAATTTACTGATAGAAATAAAATTGCAAGTTAAAGTGGACACATGTATAACAGAAGGCAACATAATATTCTCGGTGAGTTTAACCGATCCTTTCCCAGCAATTTGTGTGAAACTACCATCTGCTAGTTTTACCTGTGAGGTCTCATAGCATGGGGTATAAGAACAAAACAATGTTGGATTACCTGTCATGTGATCAGACGCACCAGAATCAAGTATCCAACGAGTGCTATTATGGACATGAAGAGCCGTACCTTGTTGGGCTACAGTGTTAGTGGTGGTGCTAGGTCGAGAGCTAGAGAACTGATGTAAGAACTACTGGAATTGATCATACTAGGATAGAGGAATGGTGATACTACTAGAGTCAACTGTAGTGTGACGTTCTTCAAGTTTGTCTTCAACCGAAACTTGATAAGCTGGACATTTATTAGACCCCTTCGGCTTCTAGTTAGCTTGTTTGCCATGAATATCCCAACACTTTTCACGTGTGTGACTCGCCTTGTTGTAGTGATTGCACCAAGGACGACCATCCCGTCTAGATGGCCTAGAAGAAAGTGACGAAGCCATTAACACAAGAATGAAAAAAATACCCACAAATGGAAGTACCTAGAATGGAGATTTGGCCCCCAAGACAGGTACAGGAAGCGACGACAGTGTGTTCTGGAGAATCTCACTGAAAACGGAGGTCGGGAAGGCGACGTCTGGACTACACGCGCTAGAAGATGGAGGCGCATGGCGGAGCACGTGGCGTGAGTGTTTTTCCGGCAACGGGATTGGTTCTATTCTGCTTGGATTTTTGTGCTGATTCGAATGGTGCCCTCAGTTTAATGATCGAGAGTCCTGCAACTGATTTTTTTGGCTAAAAAACAGTAGGGTGATTTGTTTTAGCGGAAGAACATAGACAATGAAAAAACAAGTTTCAGCCTAGGTTGAAGGTTAGGAACGAAAATCTGCTCTTGATCAACCTCAAAGCACCTTTAACCCAAGTTAATTGGGGTCGGTGGTAGATGAACCCAATGATAGATACGAAAAAGCTGAAAAAAAAAGGAGAAATAAGACAAGAAAAGAAGGGCAAAAGGAGGGGAAAAATGAAGAGGAAAGGAACCAAAAAGGGACCAATTTGGAACATAGAGATAATAACGGGTCTAATCCTCCCCCAAGTTTATAGCTTTTAAATTATTTACTGTTGTGTGTCATATAAGACCACACAAAATACTCTTATTTATAATAAAAAAGGTTTACAAAATAAGGAAACTAAATAATGAGTAACAAGGGAAATAATCCCATCCTACTGTAATTAAAACATATCAAATCATATATTTCGTAATCCTAATAAAGGAAATAATGGAAACAAATAAACTAATGATATTCCTAATAATTAGCTACTAATATTCCTTGATTTTTTATGGTTACTTATATATTATTATTGCTGAAACAGGAAAGTCTCTCAGATTACTTGACATGTTGTAGTTTTGAAGTTTTATGTGCCTTGTATTCAGCACCAATGCATATATGAGTGGAATTATAATGACACTGTTTTGGATGTAATGGCTCCAATACGCTCCACAGGATTTGTTGATCCTGGTTGGGATCATGGCATTGCTCAAGATGAGCGGAAAAAGAAGGTTAGATGCAATTACTGTGGGAAAATAGTTAGTGGTGGGATATACAGATTAAAGCAACATTTAGCCCGAGTTTCTGGTGAAGTAACGTACTGCGAAAAGGCTCCTGATGAAGTCTACCTGAAAATGAAAGAAAATCTTGAAGGCTGCCGTTCCCATAAGAAACAAAAGCAAGTTGACGCACAAGCATATATGAATTTTCACTCTAATGATGATGAAGATGAAGAAGAGCAAGTTAGGTGTAGAAGCAAAGGGAAGCAATTGATGGATGATCGAAATGTATCTGTAAATTTGACTCCTCTTCGCTCTTTAGGATATGTTGACCCAGGGTGGGAGCATGGTGTTGCCCAGGACGAGAGAAAGAAGAAAGTCAAATGCAATTACTGTGAGAAAATTGTCAGTGGAGGTATTAATCGGTTTAAACAACATTTGGCTAGAATTCCTGGAGAGGTAGCACCTTGTAAAAGTGCTCCTGAAGACGTTTATCTGAAAATAAAAGAGAACATGAAATGGCATCGTACTGGGAGGAGACTTAGGAGGCCTGAGGTTAAGGAATTGATGCCTTTCTATGCAAAGTCCGATAATGATGATGATGAGTATGAGCTAGTAGAAGATATGCATCATATGAACAAGGAAACTTTGATGGATGTTGATAAGAGATTCTCTAAAGATATAATGAAGACCTACAAGGGAATGTCACATAGTACTGGCCCTGAACCAGTCTTGAGAAGATCAAGATTGGATAATGTTTACCTGAAACTACCCAAGAATCAGACTCCTCAAACTTACAAACAAGTAAAAATTAAGACAGGGCCCACTAAGAAATTACGTAAGGAAGTTATTTCTTCAATTTGCAAGTTCTTATACCATGCAGGGATTCCTATACAGGCTGCAGACTCCCTATATTTTCATAAAATGCTGGAAGTGGTTGGTCAATATGGACAAGGACTGGTGTGCCCAGCAAGCCAACTTATGTCTGGTCACTTTTTGCAGGAGGAAATCAATTCTATTAAAAATTACCTTGTTGAATATAAGGCTTCCTGGGCAATAACTGGTTGCTCTATAATGGCAGATAGTTGGATAGATACACAGGGTAGGACAATTGTTAACTTTCTTGTTTCTTGTCCCCATGGTGTATACTTTGTTTCTTCAGCTGATGCCACTAATGTAGTAGAAGATGCACCAAATTTATTTAAGCTTCTGGACAAAGTAGTGGAAGAAGTAGGTGAGGAAAATGTAGTGCAGGTAAAATGTTCGTTCTAATGTTGTGGCATCCTCATTCATCCTAAATATCACCTTGAAGCTGTTATTAATAATTGTTTCTCCTATTCCTCCCTTTTGATGTAGGTAATCACTGAAAATACTCCCAACTATAAAGCTGCTGGAAAAATGCTTGAAGAGAAGAGAAGGAATTTATTCTGGACCCCTTGTGCCACTTATTGTATTAATCGAATGCTTGAAGATTTTATGAAAATAAGATGTGTGGAAGAGTGCATGGAAAAAGGCCAGAAAATTACCAAACTAATATACAATCAAATATGGTTGTTAAATCTTATGAAAAGTGAATTTACCCAGGGGCAGGAGCTTCTAAAACCAGCTGCCACCCGGTTTGCCTCTAGCTTTGCTACACTACAGAGCTTGCTGGATCATCGAGTTGCTCTCAGAAGAATGTTTCTTTCCAACAAATGGATTTCATCCAGATTTTCCAGCTCAAATGAGGGGAAAGAGGTGGAAAAAATAGTTTTGAATGTCTCATTTTGGAAGAAGATTCAGCATGTTAGGAAGTCAATAGATCCCATAATGCAAGTACTTCAAAAGCTATATAGTGGTGAGGGCTTGTCAATGCCATATATATATAACGATATGTACAGGGCAAAACTTGCAATCAAATCTGTTCATGGTGAGGATGCACGTAAATATGATCCATTCTGGAAAGTCATAGACAGTCATTGGAATTCTCTGTTCTGTCACCCTCTTTACTTGGCCGCATACTTCTTAAATCCATCATACCGATATCGTCAGGATTTTGTGGCGGTATGTGAGAATATTCAATATTTCCTAGTGGTTGCTTATTTTCAAATTTTATTCAATTTCTCTCCTGAAGTGATTGTTTGATATGACAAAAGCACTCTGAGGTAGTACGAGGGCTCAATGAATGCATTGTACGGCTGGAGCCTGATAATATGAAACGGATATCTGCATCAATGCAGGTAATGTGTCCATAATAACTGCTAGCTATCTGGTACCAACATTATTAGATATTTATTTTATCTGCTTCAAAGTGATGTCATCTCCAGATTGCTCATTATAATGCTGCACAAGACGACTTTGGAACTGAATTGGCAATTAGCACAAGAACAGGTCTAGAACCAGGTAAACTGCTATGTTGCTGTTAAAATGTTCACGTGACAATTAACTGTTTTGGAGGCACATTTCTACTTCAGTAGGAGTTAATTTCCTTTCCTATTGTTCTCTTTAGCTGCTTGGTGGCAACAGCATGGAATAAGTTGCTTAGAGTTGCAAAGAATAGCTGTATGCATATTAAGTCAAACATGCTCGTCCTTTGCATGTGAGCATGATTGGAGTATATATGATCAGATACATTGCAAAAGACAAAATCGTCTATCTCAGAAGAAATTGAATGACATTATATACGTTCACTACAACTTGCGACTTAGAGAATGCCAATTAAGAAAAAGGTCCAGGGACTTGAAGTTGTCCTCTGTTGACAGCGTTCTGCAAGAGCATTTACTCGATGATTGGATAGTAGATACTAATGTACAAAACTCTGATGTTGATAAGGTAATCAATGTTTTCTGTGTTTTTGAACTTGTATGAATCAAAGCATTAATTGCTGTGAATTGGATTTATTATAAATAAAATCATGGTTGACTTGGCTTTCTTAAAGTTATCTTATTTTTATTCTTTAACGTACTAGTTGTTGTCACCTTCCAATGATCACTGATTTCGAAGGGCTCAAAAGCCTAACCCAATCAGGTCTGATGCATTGCTTATTTGAATGATAAGTTGAAATTTGATCTTATGTGTTTTTGAACTTGTATGAATCAAAGCATTAATTGCTGTGAATTGGATTTATTATAAATAAAATCATGGTTGACTTGGCTTTCTTAAAGTTATCTTATTTTTATTCTTTAA
>CM023955.1:21332898-21366580 GCA_013407115.1 Glycine latifolia
GTTTTGTTTAAGGCACCTTTGACTTTTTATTTTTATATTAATGTAATTAATTTTGAGTATTTTTTTATTATTTTTTGAGAATTTATATGCATATTGTGTACATTATAAAAAACATTCTAAACAGTGGCTATCCCGTTATATTTTGCTAGTGTTTTTGAAGCTAACTGTTACCTGTTGTTATTCGACATTTAAAACATTGGTACTAGTACTAAAAAATAAGTGTGTATATTAACAAAGGAAGATTCTTCAAGAGTAAGTATTTAAATCTACTCATGATCATATTCCTTTAGTTTGTTTATATCTAATGGTCTATAATATTTCATTAAAAATGGTCATACCAAATTAAACTAAGTGACTTGTCTTCCTTGCTTTCCTTTATTCCTTACTCTATTTGCAAAAGTAATTAATACAGGAACAGGAAATGAGTTATGCATTTCAAAAACATTTTATTTAGATTTGAATATTGTTTAGCCCTTATAGTTTAGTGTTCTTTTTTGTCTTGTTACAAATTATATTTGTTTTATTTTTCATCCTTATAGAACTTTAGATAACATTTTTTTTACTTTCAAAAGTGTTATCTAAAGTAGTTTAAAGACTAAAACTAAAACAAACATAATTTGTATGGATTAAAAACAAATAAATAATTTTATAAGAACAAAACTAAAAAAAAAAGATTAAATTGCAATGACTAAAAAAATATTTAAATCTTTTATTTAAATAATTTTCCACAAGGAGACATCACTAGCTCTCCCACTTAAGCCTCATTCATTCACTGTGATGAAATTGTTATCGTAACTAGATAAGACATAGGAGTTTAAACAAAATTGTTTAGAAGTTACTTTTAAATATTTAAATTTTAATATGTGTGTGCGTATGTGCATGTTAAAATATTTATATTTTAATATATTTTTTAATAAAATATTTATCAAAAGTAATTCACTTATAAAACAAATATCTACTCATCCTTTGCATGAATATATATATATATATATATATATATATATAAATAGATAATAAACTCATCGAAACAACCTAATTATAATTGCATAGTGGTCATTAAATAGATTATTATTCTAACACAAGGCTATAAAAAGTTATTCTAATACAACTAGTGTAAAAGATAACATGTATTGGTATGTCTACAAAATGTTAAACATCCTTATCATTTGGCGAAGGTAATTAGGCAATAGAGAGTTCCCATTCAAATTGTCATTCCAAGTTTAGCCAATGCCCTATAATCGAACATCGTAAATAGCATCTCTTTCTAAGTCACTATTAATATCAAGTGATATATAGACCTACAAATGACACTATTTCTTGGCTTAGAATCCAATATCCTGACTTCAGTCTCATTTACTAAAGGTCTATATTATAATATCTAGATGACCACATTATTATACTTTATCAAGGATACTCCTATATTGTTCAACTTCTTTTTACATAACCCAAGTGTCCAAGTTCATTTTCCATGAAAATAGGAACATTTGGGGTTATTCAAAATATAATTGAACAATACAAAAGTATCCATGACAAAATAAAATACAAAGTATACTAAATTTCATAATAAGTAACATTTGTGGTGACTTGAAAAAATACATATTTATTACATATTAAATAGATATTAAACTCATGGAAAAACCTAATTATGTAATTTCATAGTGGGCATTGAATCACTAATTCTTCCACAATTCTATAAAAAGTCATTCTAGTACAACTAATTTGAAAGAGAACATCTCTTGACAAGTCCAAAAATGTTAAACATCTCTTATCATTTGACAACGAACTAATTGATCCTTATAACAAGGAAAGAAAGAATTTTCCATGCAAACAACCCATCCAACATTCATGATGACCTAGAATCAAATATCGGGACAACTACCTCGTTATATTCCTTTAGCAATATCAAGTGATGGATCTACAAAAGATGTTTTTTCTAGGCCTAGAATCAAATATTGTGTTTCTAGTCTCAATTACCAATATATTATGGTAAGATATCTAGTAAGTAGGTCATATATAGATATTATAATATAGGCTTTTGTTCAATAAGACTGGAGTCACCAAATTTGGGTGTCATGTGATTCTATTTGTTGAAATTGCTGAAGTCCAAGAATATACTAAAGCCATGATATTTGATTCTAGGCTATTGATGTTGGAGGGGTTGTTTGCTTGAAAAATTATGTTTTCTGGTTATATAGACTAGTTAGTTCTCTATAAATGACAAGAGATCTTTAACATTTTTAATAGTTACCTAGACATTCTCTATTTCACACTATCTTTACTGGCATGACTCTATGACATTGTAGAAGAGCTAGTGTGATTCAATCCCACTATGCAATTATATAATTATGTTATTTCATGAGTTTAGTATTTATTTAATATGTGAGAAATATGCATGTATTTTTTTCATGTCACCAATAATGTATTATGATATCTAGATAAACATCTCATTTTTCTTGTTTTACTTTGTGATGGATACTTTTGTATTATGTCATGCTAGAAGTAGTGATAAAGTTACTTGAATATCACAAATGTTTCAATGGAAATGGAACATATTTGGGTTATAAAATTAAGAAAGTTGAAAAATATATACAAAGGTATCCATGACAAAATAATTAAAATAAGAATCATAGAAGGTAATAAAGATGTCATTATATGGGTCTTTGGTCAATGAGACATAAGTTACAATGTTCGACTCTAGGCCTAGAAATAATGTCATATGTGTATGTCCTGAAGTGAATTAGTTGATCACTAAAGGGGATTGAATAGTGTCTAATAATGCATGTTAAATTATAAGATTAACTTTACTACTTATGCATGTTGGATATAAAACTAAGAAGTTGTTATATATGCAATAGAAGAATCATAGTTGATTCAAGAGAGGAAAATAGTTTGTCGAGTAATATCACTCCATGAAGATGGCTAAACAATCAAACTTCATACCTAAGCCACAAAAGCCATGATGATGTAAATTTAAAAGTTATGGAGGAAAGTTCAAAATTTGAAAAGTCAAAGATAAACTTACTTGATCAAATAGTCAAAGGGAAGATATTTGGTTAACTCATTAGTGATATTGGGGTGAATATGTTGAACTTTTGACTAGATAGAAAATTAGAATTTTAATTGTACAAATAGCTTGCTAATGAGTTTCTAAGGACTTTAATTAGTGAAATTAAATTTTTTAAGGTAATTAGTGATTTAGAAATTTAATTAAGGTAATTAAACATAACTAAGTCAAATTTATTTAATTAATTATTTTTATAGCTTAATTAATTTCATTGATTGTGAAAATGACTTATAAGTCAAAAATAAATTACAGGACTAATAAAATTAAGAGAATTTTTTATCAAAAGTCAATTAAAATAAATTGCACCTTCAAAAATTAATTAGAGGTGTAATTAATTTAAAAACTAGTTTAAGTGTTGTTGGTGACCCAAAGGGACTAAAATATACAAATACCCTAACCCTAGAAACCATAATCCTAATTAGGTCTCGTATGAGTCCAATTAAAACGAAAACATGGACCCTAGGTCCAAGAGAGACAACACCGGTCCTAGCTAGCAAGGGAGGGATACTTTAACTCAAAATTTTTTTTTCTCTCTCTCACCTTATGCTTTTGTGACTCATTCTCTCTTATTCGCCACTCCAAGTTTTCTGAAATGCTTCAACTTCTCACTACCATTTTCAACTTGACAGATTCTATGGTGCCTAAGCCGCACAGGTCTTGCATTGTGTGTAAGTGAATATGGATCATCAAATGTCTTATGCAAAAATCGTGTGGCTACAATTTCAATAACAAAGCCAGTTGTATGGGTACTGAATGCTAGCCCAAGTTTTGTTAAAACAATCATGTGGTCCTAGTTTCTATTCCCAAGTTACACTTAAACTTGGCACCTTTGTCAATTAATGGGTTACATTTATATCTTAGAGCATTATATTTAATCAAAAGTTTAAAAATAAAATCAGTTAATATATAATATATTTTCAAAATTAATTTTTTAATAAATTATATTTTTTAAAACTTGAGTTAAAAAATATAAGTTTATAAAAAAATTTAAAATATATTATATATCACTAAATTTTATTTTAAAATTTATGATTAAATATAGCACCCTAAGATACAAACGCAACCCATCCACTACCAAAGGTTACAAGTGTAAATGTAACATGGGAATAAAAAATTGGGCCCACATTTGCACCCGATTTAGTTATTGAAATTGTAGTCACATGATTCTGCATAAGACATCTAACGGTCTACATTTGCTTACGTACTGGGCAAGACCTACGCGGTTTAGGCATCGTAGAATCTGTCATCAAACTTCTCTCTAATCTTTGACTATTAAGAAATCAACTTTCATCGTTTAATTTTGAATATATCAAAGAAGAAGAGTTGCACTACAAGGTGAATCCATTTTTGTTACATTTCAAGTTGGTGCTTGTGAGGTATGGGGATTTTTCTAGTCTTACAGATGTATTTTTCTTCTTGCTTTGGCTTGGAATTGGCTGTTGGTGGTGGTTTTGTGCCATAAGTCTCATGAACTATGAATCTCATGAACTTGCTACAAAAATGGAAAAATTGTGATTTTCAAATAGTGCTGCACTTGTATTTGATTTTTCTTTACTTCCCTTGGATGCAATGGTGATTTTTATAAATTTTTCTAACCATTACGAATATTTAAAAAATACTTTTGTTTAATTTCGGATAAAACTATAACAAGGGATGTTTTTAATTAGTTTTTGGGGAGAAATCATGGAAAACAGGAATCACACATGTGTTAAGGATACCTTAAGGACCATTCATGATTTTTGGTTAAGCTTAATAATCTTGGGAAATATTTTTAGAAAGTGAATCTTTGAAAATATTAAATTTTGCCAGCAAGGAAGTTAATTAGGGGAAAAATATATGTTGTAATGTGGATCTCTAGGACTGTCTAGTAATTTTCTCTGTTTTTAGAAGAATCATTTTCTAATCATTAGGATTTAAATGGTGAAAATTTTGTTTTCAAGTATATGTAAATGTTTATTAATTGGAAAAAGAGTTTTAATGTTTGGTTGACCTACGAAAACATATATGTTGTAGTGGACACAATAAGGATGGTCTCTGTAAAAATTTATAAAATTCTGAGTTGATTGGTATTAAAATCTAAAACAACGAATTTTGATACTTCTACAATCTCTATTTTTAATATTTTAATAAATATTAAATTAAGGAATTTAGGTGTGGTGAATTCTTTTGTTGAAATGTATATGTTTAGGAGTGTCAATGTAAATTTTGATAAAGTTTTGGGTTAATTTTCTATATGAAATTATTTTGGAAGTAAAGTTTAGCATATATGTAAAAAGAATTGAATTGAATTAATTGTCTTATAAGTGATATATTGTTTGTTTTAGCTTGAGAATGAGGGTTTTACCTTGGAAGGTGAACCCATAATTATGATGTGGTTATAAATTGATTATGATTGAGAATTATTTATTGCTTTAATTGATTAACATTGTGACATGAGACGTAAAGTGTGATCCGTAGGCACTGTGTGCTGGGAACTAATGGTGGATGCTATTGTGTGAAATTTGTTTTTGGGAGAAATAAGAATCTTGGATTCTTGTGAAGGACCAAATGCAGTCTTAAGGAATACATTTGTATGGCTAGAAGGTTAATCTAGCAATAGCTATGTTATTCATTAAGTAAAGTAGTGAATTAATGATTAAAGAAGAGTCAAAACTTAAATAATACAAGTTTTGGTAATTGTAAGTACAGCTAATACATGGACCATGGGCGGATGTTGGACTTAGAATAAAGACTAAGACCTATGCATTGAAAATTGTTTAACATGGACTATAAGCAAACCTATGATTTTGGACTAGGGACTGAAAGCAAACATAAGATTGAGAGAAGTAAGGATAAGAATAAAACATAATAAAGTCATTGCAATCATGACTGTTGTTTATGATGGGACAAGGTACATGATGCACATGTTTGTTTAGGTTGAAGTCTATTATGAGGATGGTTTCCTTGTGAGAAACGAAGGAAAAGGAAAATTCCTTCAACGCTTTGGGTCATCAGAGATTGAGAGAACGAGATGTGGTCGCAACAAGAATGAGACATTGTTCCGCACAGTGTCACTATGTGCACACTAGTACAAAAAACTTATGACACAAGTTATATTCTACATTTTGGATCAATTAACTTTGAAAATTTAAGTTAATTTAAATTCAAAATTTTTCAAATCGATCAAGAAATTTCACTTTCCAAATTGGTTTGGATTCCAATTGATCAACTTTCTAGATCAATTAAGATCTCAACCTATCTAGAAATTTCATTTTCTACTCATAAAATGTCATTTGTCACAATTAAAATACTTTTAGTATTCAAAACACAATGAGTTATAAAATAAAATTCCGCACCAAGTAGCATGAGAGAAATGCCTATATATGAATTAAAAGATTACACTATGGCAACTGAAAGATAAGCTTTAAAGAGAAACACAAAGGAAGGGCATACACCTGAATTGCATGATAATTTTTTAAGCCATTCGGATCTAACACAACATAGGATTTTTCCAGCCATCACTGTGACTCATAAACCTGAAAAGTCAAGAAAAACAACCATAACATTTCAACAAAAAACACAATGAACTTATGTCATTTATAAAGTATCTATGTTCCTTATATACAACATAATGAGTAAATGTAACATAATCATACATTACTTTATACGAGTAACTTATGGAAATGGTTTCAATAAGTATAGTGATATTTATAATAAAAAAATTGAGTACTAAATTTGCTATAAGAAACTCCATATTACTCATTAATTGTTGTGTGTTTTTATGTGTGCATCATAATTTCACACAAAAAAAATCACATTATGTCATATTACATTATTGAAATAAAATTTCACAATATTTTTCACACCAACAAGATTTGATTCAAATCATTTAATTAGATTACTCACATTTAGTTTGGTCATAGGTGCTAACAACTAGACACAAAACTAATTTACAAAGAATTATATATGTTTGCGCTTTCCGTTTTGGCCTCCACCGGTATATATGATGTGGCCAGTGAAGGAATCATTGTCTTTGATGCAAGTAGAGATCTCCTATTAAAATTGTCATATTTAGACAAGGTATAACGAATGCTAGAATTTAAAGTTTTTCACATGATTTTTAGAAATGTTTTCATTTCATAAGGTAAACAAAATACATTTAACCAATTGGCATACATATCAATATATACACTAGATAAAGACTATCATGATCAACCTAATACTATATTAAAGCATCACAATTCAACAACATATAACTCAAAAGTTAAGTTTCATAGAAGATAAAAAGATGAAAAAGCAAGCAGGCAACTTATAAAAGGTTGATATTGCCAAAATCTTAGGGTGAATATATATAACTTACTAAAAAACTTATAACAACATTATGCTTAGAGGACAAAATTCATCTTGAATATCCTACACCCTAAGTAAAAATAATATCTTTAAATATCAGATATTGATCTCAAGGTCATATAAAGAGATGAATAATATTTTATATAAAAGAAGTAGAAGATATAATTGTTTCCAGAAATATGGACATCTTTGAAAGGATTGAGTGCAAATAAAATTGGCTCCACAATCCACAACTGAGTCACACAAAGGGTGTTTAGTTTCTCATGGAACTTTGCTCTTGAATAAGATGTGATTCCATAGCAAAAATCAACCAATCGTAGAGGAAAATAACATTCTTATCATTCTTAATGTCATAAGTTGTGTTTGTATGTGGATATTACAATTTATGAATAGAAGAGAAATAATATATATATATATATATATATATATATAAAGATGATTGACAGAGTAAATAAAATAAGAGTCACAAATACCTAAATTTATATATATAAAGATGATTGACAGAATCAATAAAATAAGCGTCACAAATACCTAAATTTATAATACAAGAATAAGAAGAAAAAAACAATCACTTAATTACAAAATTCATAATGGTGGTTTAGGTCCCGCTAATTCTAGAAACTCATACGTTGTGATAATAATGGGATTTGGAAAAGCCACAGGCAAGAGATCCACACAACAATTATAGTGAGGAAAAGTAGCAAGTGATAACCCAAGCATTGGAAAAAATTATAAAGAGGATAGTATTGCCTGGTAGACTTGCTCATAGAAATGGGGGTGAATGAAGGTTTGGGTGAAAAGGAAAAAAGACTTGGATTGATACATGAGAAATTTGGAATGCAACGAAAAGAACATGCAAAATTTCAAATTCTAAGATTTACTTTAAGATGTCTCACTATCAATAACACAATGTTTATTTCAATGAGTTTGAGGGTTGGTATCCATAATAGGAGAAAATAAGGGTCCAAGGGAGAACGTGGGAGATGGAAAAAAGGAAAAGTGAGAAAGTGAACGTGGGAGATGGAGAAAAGGAAAAGTGAGAAAGTGAAGCAAGAGAAAAATCTAAAACCAACAATCATAACAAGAATGGAATCAAGTAGTGATTATCAGCAAAGAGAATGACAAGTGAATGAAGTGATGATGCTTTTGTCATCTTGAATTTTTTCTTGAAATCTTTGTACTACTTTATAAAGAATGAAAAAATAACTAAAAATAAATGTATTTAAGTTATTAAAAATATATATTGCATTATGAATACAAATATTTAATATTTATCATAATATTTAATATTTATCATATGAAGTTATATGAAAAAGAATTTAATGTTTCGAAATTATTTAAAGTATTTAATATACCATATAAAGAAATTAGGAAAATGAAAAAAAAAATAGTCGAGTTGAAAGAATGATGAAACTGGAAAGGATACATTGTCGATATACTCACCAAAATGGGGTGAACAAAGGTTTAGGCAATAAGGACATCGGGTTTGGGTCGATCTATATGGAATTTGGTGTAGAGAGAAGAGGAAGTTGAAAATTTAAAAATTCTAGGATCTATTTTAAGGTGCCTCAATCTTAGTATTGCAACACCTATTTCAATATTTTAGATTGGTATGATAAATAGAGATAAATGTAGGGTTTTAAAGAGAATGTAGACGTAAAAGGGGGAAGTGAAGAAGTGTCATGGCATGACATATCTAAACTAGCAAAGTTAGTATAGTCAATAGAGAGATGAAAAAGTGAATGAAGTAGTCATCTTATAAATACTTCTCGAAATCTCTACACTACTTTATAAAAATATATTAATTTAATTAAAAATAAATGCATTCATGCAATACAAATATTCAATGCATTTATGAATAATAAATATTTAATCCATGTATGAATAAAAATAATCAATAAATTTAATATTTATCATATAAAGAAAGAATAAAAAATAAAAAAAGAATTTAATGTTCTGAAAAATACTTAAAGCATTTAATATTGAAAGAAGAAAAATGAGTTGGGTTGAAAGAATGATGAGAGTGAAAGGGGTACCTCTTCGATTTCCTCATCAAAATGGGTCTAAACAAAGGTTTGGGCAAAAAGGACACATGACTTTGGTTGATCCATATGGAATTTTGGGTTGAGTAAATGGAACATGCAAATTTTGACATTCTAGGACCTATGTTAAGATGCCTCACTCTAAGTAATGCAACACTTGTTTTAATAAGTTTAGGGGTAGGTATAAAAAATGGAGGTAAAAGGAAAGTTTTAGATAGAACATGGGAGATGAAGAAAGGAAAAGGTGAGAAAAGTGAACTGGCTTGACTTATTTGAAACCAACCAGTCTAAAAACATTTCCTATGGTTACAAAAATATCACCTCAATTTTTCAAATCAATTCTCATATAACCGATGGAAAAAGTTATTATAAAATGTACTATTTGCACTAGTGAACACAGTTCACCAAGAAATGCATGAAGTATTGATTGTTGGCAAACAACAATTCTTTTGTCATATTATAAATCTTTGTTGAAATCTTTCTACTAGTTTATAAAAAATTACTAATTTAATTAAAACTAAATGCATTTAATGTATTAGATATAGTTAATTCATTTATGAATAAAAAATATATTTAATAGTTATCATATAAAGAAAGAAGAAAAATGAAAGGATAAAATAATGCTTTGAGAATATTTATTAAAGCATTTAATAGTTATCATATAATTAAGAAAGTAGATGTAAGGTTTCAGGTGTTCACGTGACACTTTAATTTAAAAGTATTATAATTACATGGTGGTTATGATAATAACGACCCTGCCACAAATCTGGGTTCGCACTTCTTAAACGAGTGTCAGCAAGGAACCTGGATTGGCGTGACTGGGTAGGCACTTCGTAAGATAGCAGCACCTTTTGAGGCAATGCTAACATGGGGGAAGCACTAATAAAGGTACAGAAACTCGGATAAGGAAGGAAAAAGCTATCGAGTAGCGATCTCGAATGAGCTCGTTATTCTTTCCTTTGAGCTACCGAGTAGCAATCTCGGATGAGCTTGTATTTTCTTTCCTTTCAGCTACCGAGTAGCGATCCTGGATGACCTCGTATAATCTTTCCTTCGAGCTACCAAGTAGTGATCTCGGTAGAAGGCAGAACCTTGGACTTGTTAAGTGCCAAGGTAGGAACTCAGACGAGGTCGGACGATGTCGGATAAGGTCAAAAGAGAGCGAAATCTTGGGTTCGATGTGGTGTCTAGTTAGACCCGAACAAGGTCGGACAAAGTCAGACAAGGTAGGCTCTTGATGGGTAATCTGAACCCAGCAGCATGTGCGTTGATGACAAGCTGTTTTGTCAGCTGGCACTATTGGCGTGTGACAGATGCGCCAGAGCCCTTTATATAGACCTCTTCCCCACGTTTCGACGCCAACACTATTGTCTTCTTCCTCTCTTTGTTTCTCCATACCAAGTGAGAGGAACTTCGTAACCACTCACCTTTACCCAGAACCCTCTTTGCATGCAACTGGAAAGCTGAGAGGAACCATACCTTAGCTAAGTTACAACCTTTGATCCTTCTGAAAACCCTCAAACGGAGAGATCATCTTCTTTGAGAACTTTCATGGAGTTCGACTCTAAGGGAAAGAAGGCTTCTAAGGACAGTCGAGCTTGAGAGGCTGTCATATAACCTTCCTGGGAAGTTTAAAAGGAGCTTGATATAGAGGGTAAGGGTGGTCGTAACCACGAGGCTGGGAGAGCTAGTGTAACACTCCGAGCATGTAAGCTCTCTGTTCTTGGGAGTTCTTCTCCTTAACAGTGTTCCACCACACTCTAGGGGAGTGGTGGTCATTGTATGTCATGGTGCATGTATTGAAATTGTGTGTTACTGCTTTGATTGAGAACATGTATGTGATTTGCACTGCGATGGTATGTTGTGATGTATGAGATTCTCTGGCCAGTAGAATGGATAAATATGAATTTCCCTTAGAGCCAAAGTGACGTGGAACAACTCTAAGTGGTCAATTAGTATATAGAAAAACCCTGAGAGAGAATGCCCATGAACTTGGATGAACCTCTCTTGGAAGAGCCATATACGTCCGTGCAGAACCCTGAGGGAATGTGTCTATTAAGTTGGATGGTCTTCCTCAGGCAACGATATCAGAGCATGTACCCATTAAGTTGGATGATCTTCTCTTGTATATCTGTGTGATTATATACATGTGTTGTATTTTATGAAAGCCGGGATGGCTAGCTTGTGTAATGCCTGTTTTGATGCTATGTATCGTGAAAGTGAACCCAGGGAAGAAGAAGCCTTCCAGAACCCGGAGTTTATTGAGATTATTATCTCACCCTGGTTGGGGATTATATGTAATTGCAGGTGATGAGCACAGAGAGGATGGCAGATCCTGGGGCAAGAGACCTGGGTAATGAGGCAGTCCGAGGGTTTTCGGACTAAAGGCCGAGCTGGGACGGGTTCTGTGAACCTTAATTTATTTTGGGGCAGGTTGGCTCCGTGTTTTGATATGTATATACATGTATTTTGTAACCCGGCCCTGAGGGGGGGGGGGGCGAAACAAACCCAGTGTATTATATTGTTTTGTTTACGAACACTCACCATGCATAATGTACAGACTATTTTACTATTGACGGGTGATGACGTCATTCTTTTTAGCTGCTTCCTCATTAATTACCTTACTTAACTACTGTGCTTAACAACCGTAATTGAATGTTAACAAACCAGATGCATACGGGGTATTACAATAGAAAAATGAGTCGAGTTGAAAGAATGATGAAAGTGAAATGGTAACCATGTACTCGTCAAATTGGGGGTGAATGAAGGTTTGGTTGAAAGGACATAGAGCTTGCATTGACCCATGTGGAATTTAGGGTCAAGAGAAGAAGAATATACAAATTCTAAAACTCTAGGATCTATGTTAAGATGACCCAATGTATAATGCAACATTTATTTCAACAAGCTTGAGGGCTGGTATGGATTATGGAAGGAAATGAAGGATATGATAAGCGAGAATATGAGAATAGGGAAGTGAATGAAGCGTTGATTCTTATGTCATCTTATAAATCTTTCTCAAAATCTATGTACTTTTTTTTAAAAAAAGTATTTAAACAAAAAGAAAAAGTATTTAATTTTTTGAAAATATTTTAACATTTAATATTTATCATAATGAAAGTATAAAAAATGAATAGCAAGATTTAAAGTTTTGAAAATATTTAAAACATTTAATACTTATCATATAAAGAAGGTAGAAACATAAAAGAATATGTGACGAGTTGAAAGTATCATGAAAGTGAAAGCGTTACCACGTCAATGTACTCATCATCAAGATGTGGCAAGCAAAGGTTTGGGCGAAAAGTACACATGGCTTGGATTGACCCATATGGATTTTAGGGTTGAGGGAAGAGGAAGATGAAATTTTTGGATTTATGTTAAAAGTCATTTTTCTCTATAATGCAAGGCTTATTTCAATAATTTCAATGGTTGGTATCTATAATGTAGAAATATGAAGGATTCGAAAGAGAACGTTGGAGATGGAGAAGGGAGAAATTTAGAAAGTGAAGTGGTGAGAGATATAAATGGTAAATATTGTTAATGTAATTTTTCTTAATCCATGTTTATTTTTGTTTTATTTGAAAAAAGCTTAATGTGATTCAATTTGCATCATTTAAAAAGATACTCAAGCATAAAAGTATGTTATAGTTAAAGCACAAGACATACAATTTTCAAGAGAGTTTAAAAATTTAAAATATTGTGAAGCTGAAAATATTGTTTCATTAAAACTCTGATTTTAAAATAGTTGTTTCATTAAAAACTGATTACGCAAGCAAAACAGATATGAGCATGATAATTAAAACATTATTACATCTTTGTACATTTCATTGTACCATGAAATATGTAAGATGGTGCATATAAGAATGATATACATCAATGTTTATAAAATGATCTGTGAGTGCTAGTGAATACTTGAAAGACAAAGGGTGTGGATGTGCCAATTGACTTCTCCATCAAGAGAATTGTATTAGACAATTTGTACTACATAGAAAAGTCATTAGTGCCTAACTTATTGTAATACAAAGGTCTTATACTTTTGTCTGGTATCAATAAAACTAAGATTTAAATATCATCCACCATTTTAATGCAAGGGAAAAAATTGTACCAAACCAATCACATATACATAACTACTTTTCTTTTATAGAATTTTCTTCCCCATTCAGTCTTTTTAGCAAAATAAACTTGTCTTATTGCAGATAATAACTAAGTTCTCAAAGAGATTTACAAGAAATTCAAAAGCACAAAACTTGTAAAAGATATCAAGTCATCCTCAAAATAATGCAACCAGAAGCTAAGAAGATTGATGCACAAGCACTGTAACAATCTTCAAAAGACATCCCATGGCAACTACCAAGACACAACCTCAACAACCAACGACCACTAATCAAATTTGAATTATGCAAGCGGTCAATGTAACACCCCATGCAAATAACACCGAAATGAGAGGGATCCAAAGACTGTGTAGGTATGGAACTGCATAGTTGAGGATAGCTTAAAGGAATTAATTGGTACTATCTATACTAACAAGATGCATCTGCTTTTTGGTATCCATTTAAGAACTCCATATTTAAGTGTGCTTGCCTTAGAGCAATTATGTGATGGGTGACCTTCTGGGAAGTTTCCCGAAAAGTGCGAGTAGGGACAAAGCATACTAAAAAGTATCATGTTGGTTTATGAGGATTGCCAATGATCCTAAGAGTAGGCGAGCAGTGTTAAAGTTGGTTGTTCATATCTTAGAAAAGACTACCTACAGAGGATTTTGGCGAACAAGGAGTTGAGTGAAGTGTCACCATGTAAAGTATCATAGTCTGTGAAACTGGTGAGCATGTAATACCCCGTGTAAATCAAGCATGTCACAAATGGTATCAAAGCATAACTCTCTCCCAGTACAGTGTGGTTCGAGGACAACGAACTGGGCAAAAACTGGTGAGCATGTAACACCTCGTGTAAACACACCAGAATGAGAGAGGTCTAGAGGTTGTACATGTATAGGACTATATAGTTGAGGATGACTTAAAGGAATTAATTGGTACTACTTATACCAATAAGATGCATCTACTTTTCGGTAACCCATCACTAAAGAACTTCATAGTTAAGTGTGTTTGGCTTGGAGCAATTATGGGATGGATAAACTTTTGGGAAGTTTCCCTAAAAGCATGTGAGTAAGGATAAAGCAAGCTAAAAAGTATTGTGTTGGTTTGGGGGATAATCAATTATCATAAGAGTAGTTGAGCGGTGTCAAAGTTGGTTATCGATATCTAGAAAAGAGCTACCTTTAAAGGGTTCTAACCAATGGAGAGTTCTAACCAACAAAGAGTTAAGTGAAGTGTTTACAAGTGCCATATTTTAGTTATTTTTGGGATTATAATGCTAACACTTATCTTTTGATTCCAGGAGTTTTCTTATAAACTTCCATTAATTCTAGTTGTTTTATATTTTGTACATTTATAAATGTTGTTGTTTAAATTTGGGAGATTCATCCATGCAATTCTAGTGTTTCAAAAGGTATTTGTTGGATCCAGAAACCCAGTGAAGATGAAGGGCAAAAGGGTCATTTTTACATAATTCCATAGTGCAATTTGCCCAGGCTAGCAATTAGCTCGCTTGGGCTACTAAGATTATTTCTTCTAGAAGTAACCAACTCGCCTGGGCTACCTGCAGCTCGCCTAGGCGAGTGACCTAACTTCAGCCAGAAGTAACCAACTCACCTAGGCGAGTTGGTGTGGCACCTCTTGGACCAAATTTGTATAAAAATCCATGCAAAGGAGTTCCAACAACCAACAAAGAGATAAACAAAAGAAAAACGCAAAAGAGGAGAGAGAAAAGGGAAAAGGAGAGTGAATCATGCAGAAAAGGTCCGTGGATCGCTTCCTTTGTCATGTTTTCTATTGATCTTGTGCTCTGCACAATGATCGACTGGTATCTCCAAAGGATTAGATGTAATCTTTGTACCCTTATGTGTCTCTTTTGATATATGATATATGATATATGATATATGATATATGATATATGATATATGATATATATATATATATATATATATATATATATATATATATATATATATATATATATATCTTTTCTACTCATTACTGGTGATTTCACTTTGTTTGTAATGTTTGATTCTACTTGATCACTAGTTTCATGAAATTGGATTCTAAGTTTGACTAGAAAGTGCTCTTAGAATTTGAACTAAATGATTTTACTCTTTACGTTATGTTGCTAGGAATAGAGTATAACTTTTTGATTGCAAATAACATGAGATTATGATTGTAATGCTGGGATATTTATTTCATATGTGAGAAATTGATATTTGATAAATATCCTTAGGATTCTCGAATGCGGGGATCAATTCGGGGTGAATTAATGTGTGCATCAATGATGTTAGAAAATGATTCATATGAATTAATATTAATTGGTTACTAAGGGTATGAAAAATGAAATCCAATCCTACATTTATCTTGAACTAATTAAATTCATTTTAACTATTTTCATAATTTTTCATTTTTTCGACGCATTAATTTCATTATTCCCGTATTTTTGCTAATTTTGTAATTCCATTATTTTCATAAACCCATGATATTCCGATCATCTTTATTGTACATAACTATTAAACTGTTAACTTTTATATGGAAAAACTTAGTAGCTCAAGTCCTTGTGGAGACGATCTCTTTATAAATTCTGTAACCTGAGATGACATTGGTACACTTGCCAAGAGTCTAACAAGTGTCATAGTATGTGAGCCGTCGAGAAATCGACAATCAAGGATGTTATAGTCAACAGTAAAGAAATGTAGATATGAAATAGGAGAAGCTACAAAATACTTGGAGGAATAGAAAACATACGATCAATTGTATGAATTGGATAACTCATTCAAATTTGAACATTTGAAAAATGCCTCCAACAAATATCAATAACTAGCTCTAAGACTTACATAAGGACATCAGTTCGAAGGATCTCATTGCAAAGAAGGAGTGGAACAAAGTGAAGGTAAATTCAAAAGAATCGAGTTGCTCAAGATGACATCCTATATTAGAAAAAGCCTCCTTAGGCAAAACACTATAGGTTAGAGCCAAACCTTGTCAACCCAAAAGTGTGTCTGTAAACACCTTCATTAGTGGAGTCATAGTGAAGAGGTCATTCCAAAAGGTGTATTATCTGCATACCCCTTAGGAATAGAGATAAGAATCCATAAGAAAAATTAGAGGATTGTTGCTTCTGAAGTTTGAGTTGAACACAACACTTGTTGTGTCATTCAAGTAGTAGTTGCTACTTGGGGTGAATCTTGGAGAGGCTTTTTGAAAATATTTGGGTAAAGTCAACTAAGGCTTAGAAAATATTGGGTAAACAAACTATAGAGGCTTAGAGAATACTAAGTGGAACTATTAGAGGTTTAGAATATTATTTTTTGGCCTACAAAGGCAAGCAAAGAAAACTAAGTGAAACCTACAAAGGTTTAGAATACTGAGGTGTAGAGAGCCTATGGATGCTTCAAAGGAAAGAATTTATAAGGGTGCTTGGTCTTATTTGAAAACCCTACAAGTGTAGGTACCTAAAATAGCCTAGGTTATGGTATACGAGTATATTTTTGAATGTTGTATCATTTTCTATTGCTCCTTAAGCTTTTACGATTGTTGCATATTCATATTAAGTTTTGAAAAACATAATTTTATAAAAGTATAACTATGAACTTTGATTAAAAAGTTTTAACAAAATTGTTTTAATCCTTAAAAACTAGTATTTGTTCTACACTAAACCAAAACTAGAATGTTATTTTCAAAATCAGTTTTCAGAATCAGGATTTAATTATTTTAAACTTGGAGATTCTTCATTATATTATATGTTTTATCCAAGTACTTGAGAAGGAAACCCTTACTCATAACCAAACTTCTGAATTCCTAGCAATAGCTTGAGAAGAAACAATCTTAAGCAAGTTTTGTTTGTTCAAGAAAAGTCCAAGTCAATATGTGGGTCACTATTTAATCCATCTTCTAGTGACCAACTGATTCACTTCATTTTAATCTTTTCAATGTGTTACATGCCCCCCAATACATTTGTAACATATATGCAATTAAAAAATTTCCGTAGTTGTAGTTTCCAATGCAAACCTTTCCAATTCTGCTTTTTATTAAGAAATTAACATTTCTATTCTTTATGGCTCTTCCTTTCTTATAAATCCCTTATATATCATGGTCTAAACCCACAAACTTGCTTTGTATGTCTTCTCCCTCTCTAAACAAAGAATAAATATAAGCATATTGTATTAATCAGTTAAGTTTTATTTATTGTTTTCATTTTGCATATATTGGTCTAACATTTAATAGTGCATTTGTTGCTACAATCTTAGCATTATTTATTGGTATTAGTTTTTGTCATTCCTATAGTATTGTTATAGCTTTATCTATTGTCATCCTTTTCACTTGTATTGTAACATTCAGCCTATTATGTTCACTAATTATTAACTATCTGCATCATTATTTTTTTTGGTTTTGAAATTATGAGCAAGTCTTAGCATATTGTGACAATGCATTCTCAAGTGTACCATGGTTGAGATTGAATATCCAACATATGGGAATACGCATAAAAATGTCCGACATTGGTCACCCATTTAATAACGACATCAACAAGTTGATTTCCAAAGCCGTTTTTGCCCAAAAGGTCCTATTTTTTGAATTACTTCACATATAAGACATTATTATTATCTCAATGAGATACCTTAGTTCTGTAGGAGAAATAACCCTTCTGCTATTTGGATGGGGATACATTCCATGTAGGAATGATACAAATCTACCTAGAAGACTTAGGGCGTATTCCATAAAAGAATACACAACTCTCCCTTATAAGGCCAAGAATAAGTTCCTTAAAGGAGCGTTCAACTCTCCCATATAAGGCTAAGGCCAAGTTCCTCAAAAGAACATCCTACTTTCCTTTAGAAAGGCTAAATGCGCAGCTACCTGAAAGGTAACATCCACCCACATGGCACTACAACTATCCCTTATAGGGCTTATTATATATGATCTTTGAGCCATATTTCACTATCTTTTAATCTGGCATTATTAAGATGAGATGGACTAGGGACTAGAAAAGAATCCCCTCTCTGACCTACACAAATTCTCATTTCTTTCACCCACAACCCTAGATAACAATTAAGTTACAAGAAGCTTGTAGAGGTTTACTTGAAAGTAAGTATAAAGAAATGCTTTAGAAGTTAAGTAATTTGATGTCATAATTTATTATTAACATGAAATAGATTGCCATAGTCTAACATGAAAATAGTACATGTACGTGATGATAGACCATACAAAGATAATCTTTGTAAAACCTCATAGAATCGAATGGAAAGCATGGGATATATTACAACATAAGAAAATATATGTATTCTAATAATTAGATTAGAAATCAAAATTTCTTTACAACGTAAGATAGATAGCTAAAAATTGGCTATGAATTCATTTGAGTAGCCTAGGTTGGGGAAATTCTTTAAAATGGGAGTCTTGCCCATTGAAGCTATAAATTGATAAGGGTCCTCCTAATACATGGATAGACAACTGAAAATTTTCCCAGGATTTTACATCAAACACACATGCTTTAAATCCAATCCTTTTCTCACAAATTAAAATAGAGTTATCAACACACATATTCATCATTAATATCATCTTTCAAATTTCACAAGAAATTCTATAGAAAAGAAAATGGAGTGATTCCAACTCTCATAGATCAATAAATAGAACTATTTCTACCTAAAAATATAGTACAAGCCATAACACACATTAACAAGTTCAGTTTTAAAAAATTATCACTTTTGTCCAGTATCAAGTGCAAACAGAACACGCCATAGTGTAAATTTCACTACAGATCACACAAAATTCAAAACGCTATTAGACCAATTGCATTGCAAAATATACAAAAAAACCTATACCCCATGAAAGATTTCAATCAACAAGCAAGTATATCATTTCCAGGGAATTTCATAAAACAAGACAGGTTTTAAAACAAAAGTTCAGCAAGCACATATTGTCCACTTAAAAGCATATCATGTAGCACTAGTACATTCATGGCTTAGGATTCATTTTTTATTTGGTTATAGACACTATAAGTCTTTACTAAAACATGGATAGAATTTCAGATTTTTTTCCTAGTAGCTACACAAGTCACAAACTCACTAGACACAAGTTATGCTTACTTATTACACTTTTGACAACTTAACCATGTTTGAATGGATGAATCGCTACAATTCATAGAATTAACGAATTGAGTGAGATCAAATAGGTTTAAAAGCTAAGACATAATTTTTTTAATGGATTAAAGGAACAAGAACAAATTCACTCTAGGTTGATTGGATAGTAATTTTGAGCACATGTTTGATATAAGGTCAATGTTAGGTCTGGACAGTCCACTGACCACTGGACGACACACCCTATTTTGGATTTTTGATGATTACAAATGTATAAATTATTGATGAACTAATGAGTTTTTGTTAAATGAGTGGGACTTACTAAATAAAAGAGTCTCTTGTTATTAAATCATATTCTATAGTTCTAGTGTGTGTCCACCCATAAGTGGAAAACAATTTTATTAAGATATATTTAGCGTGAACGTGTTGTTCAAATAATTGTATCCACTGATTGCAAAAACCATTGTTTACACACTGAGTTGTTGTTGTTCGCATCCACTTGACTTAAATCACTTATATAGTTCATTTTATATCTTTATAACTGGTGACCAACGAAGTATGAAAGGACAATGTTAACTACAAAAGGAAGTGCATGATGTTGCTTTTTCAATTTTTGTATCTCTTTATTTGAATTGCTAACATTTGAATTTAAGGAAAGGACATAATAGAAACAAAATAGAAGGATTTGCAGAATATTCCTTCAAAGTACACCACATTGCATCGCTTCTAGCTGTCAGACAACAGTCATTTCAAGACTCAATGTTGATATCGTAACATATCCTTCATTGAAGTCGATAAAAGGCGTATCTTGCTCAGGAATTTAATAGCAAAGAATATCAAGTGAAATGAGCAAAAAATCTCTAAAGCAAAACTCTATAAAATCAGTGGACGATACAATCTTCACTTAAACAGTTCATTCTTTACTTAGCAAATTTTATTTGTACTTTAGCTAGTCTGTTTGGATAAGGCAATTTAAAATTCTTTATTTTCAAAATTATGTGTTTGGATAAAGAAATTAAATTTCTTCATTTTCAAAATTTTGTATTTGCATAAAGAAATTGAATATCTTCATTTTCAAAATTTTTATATGATAAATAATTGTAGAAGTACTTTTTCATTACAAAATTACATAAAAGACCTCTACTCACAGAAGATAATTGGAATTTTGGTGATTATGAATCAGCTTAAGGACTCAAATCAAAAACAGCAGAAAAGATCAAGAAGATAATAATAAAAATAATAATAATAGATAAAAATGAATTTCGTCAAGTAAAGAAATAAAAAAAATGATACAACATCATTAGGTATGATACATAGGGTAAAAAGAAAAAAAAAAGTGGCAACGACAGCTTCAGCTAATGTATGTAACAACGTATGAAGGAACTTAATCCAAAACATTGAGACCAGCACAGGCCTATCGTTAAGATTAAACGTTCTCCCTTCGCCATCTTTCATAACGGAACCAATATAGTGGCCGCCACCACCCATTCCGTACAAACCCTCGCACAAATTTCTGATCTCAGTGAGCATGGTGGGGTCCTTGCCGATGTACCACGCATTCAAGAGTGGGGTTCAACGAGAGCTCTGCCAGCTCATGCCCGATCACGCTCACCATGTCGTCCACCCCGACGTCACTGTTTGGCGATGTGAGGCAGCCACTGCCTATGTACCCGGGGACAATGAAAGGATAAGCGCAAACCTCGGGGCACTTTTTTCGGAGTCCCCCACCCACACGTAAGGGAGCATGTAGCCTACCTTCAACAGGAAGGTGAAGTAGTGGAAGCCGCAGACGGTGCAGCAGAAGTCTTCCATGGTGACATCTTCAAGGGTGAGGATAAGGTAGATCTCGTTGCAATGGTCGACGGGGAAGGGCTTGACTTGGACGGTAGTAGCAATGACTTCCTGCACAGAGAGGCACGTGAGGTGGGTGTCATGGAAGTAGTGGAGGTCAGAGTACTTGCCGATGATGGAGACAGAGCATAGAGTGGTGCAATGGGAGCTTCTATAGAAAAAGAGAATTTTAATTTCTCACCTTTTAGAAGGAAATTAAAATTCCATATTTTTAGTTGTTTAAAATTCTATTTTAAAATTCCAAAAATTTAAATTCTTCATATAAAAACATCCAAGCAATGAATTTTAGATTAAAGAATTTTAAATTATCTGATAAATTACTTTTCTCAGTTAAAATTTTCTATCCAAACACACTCGTCGTTAAATTGTTTATCCATTCTCAGAGTGTTACTGAATCATAGTATTCATTCAAACTTTTGTTTAAGAAAGCTAAGGGTAGCTTAGTGTTAAACAATACTTGGGTGTCCTTAGATTCAGGGGGATTCTAAGGGTGTGCCAGTAATAGCATAGAGAATACTTGTGTAGTCGGGAGTAGCAGGATAAAATATTTGTTTGTAATCAAGTTTTAATTAGTGGAACCCTTTATAGTTTTGTAAGGAGAATTGGACGTAGCTCTGGGTTGGAGTACAAGTGTGAGGTGAAGTTCCACGTCGTGTAGGAATGAGAAGGTTGAACACTATATAAGTGAAGGAAAGACCCATATACCTGAGCCTTAAGGTTTTGGGTTAAGGTATAGTATCAAGTTCACTTATATGATTGTTCATGATCCATTGATGTAAATTTTCCCAATATTTACTCCCTCGATTTCCCAACACTATGGTTGAGTGAACCAATATAAATCAAGTGTTTCTATTTCTCTCTAAAGTTATTTGTTTAAGTATTCTTTTAAGTTTACCTTAACATAGTTGCTTATCAAGTGTTTATTTGAAAAACCATTTTGAAAACCTTGTTTATTCATTGTAGTATGATAGCTTACTATTTTCACTAATACCTGTTTACAATTACTAGACAACATAGCCAGTTATGTGCTTTTCAAATCTGTTTGACAAAAAGACTTTCATTTGTGAAAATTATATTATCTTTGATTAACACAATATTCAACCTTCCCTTCCAGTGTGATTTTTGGTATTTAAGCCCAATTCAATTTCAACATGAATACTTAACATATCTTCTTCTCACATACCAATGTCATATGTATAACATCAAGTAGCTTAAGGATATTTTTAATCAACTAAAAACATATAAATAAAAAGGCATAAAGCATAGAAATCACACATTCACGGGCTCTATAAGTCATACTCAAATACGTGCACAATTATACATCTCTAGGGCACCAAACTTAGCCGCTTATGAGTGCTTATTCATATCATTTTTTAATAAAGGTCAAGCGGACAAAGCATCACAGCAGAGAGGCCAACATCCCAACAAGGTTGGCACCATGACAACTATTAATCCTATGCAAAGCACCCTAATATTATTAATAAGAAAGAAAAAATGAAAGTCAAAGCAAATATCACATAGGGGATAAACCAAAAAACCCATGAAACTACAACCAAAACTAACAAAAATGAAAATTTGGAAGCTGGAGACCATTTCACAAAAAGTCTTGCTTAATAAAACTAGGAACTAGATTCCACCAGACAAAATTTGAAGTGCTTATTCATATCTCAAACATGTTAACTTCAACTAATCATAGGACACTTAATAAAAGCAATAGAATCATATTTAATTATCAAGGACAAATTCAAATTAAATGCTCCATGACACATTCAACGTCATTTATCACAATACTCATGCATACTTCACATAATAAGGCCAAATAACATTCTCTTTGAGCAATTATACTAACTGCTTTAAGTTGGGGTTCGTTAGTTTGTGAGAGATTAACACGAATCTCTCTTCAACGCTAATTAAGCATATATATATATATATATAACTCATGCATATATGAACAATAATTAAAATTTCAATTTAACTAAGTTACGAGTCATGCAACAACTCGTCGCCACCAAATCCCGAAATATGTTAGGAGTGGGGAAGTTCTAACTCTCTCCTCATGTCAATTTATATGTTATCCCTCATTTTCCTTTACCTAAGACTGTCCTCCAGGGTGTGTCACACGATACTTTTTATCTCCTCAGGATTAGTGCTCTCTCACTTCCCTCACACATGCATAGCTTTATTTTATTCCATCATGAGGCATAAGGCTTGGAGTTAAAAAAGGATGTAAAGAATTTAAGGTGGTGATGCTTAAGTGTTTCGCAATATGTGGCTTAATTGGGAGTTATAAAGTTTGTTAACAATAATGTCATAAAAATAATGGCAGTACATGAAGTATTTGTCTACAACGTAATAAGCGTTTTTAATACAATTATTTGGATGAAGCGGGCAAAAGAACCAAAATAATTCTTTTTTAATAAAAAAAATTATCAATTTGGGACTGTTTAGAAACTATATACCAATATGGGACTGTCAAACATGCCCAATTTGAACATGACTAATTCGTTCACTAATACTTTTTGTGACAAAATATTGTGTTTTTTATGTTTGCAACCGTAATATTCTATCGCAAAAACTATTAACGACTGAAATAGAGACCAAAATTGGGCGTGTTTTAATTTTTGACATAAAATATCATTTAATATTATTAATTGTTATTTTTATCTAATTTTAAAGTATTTTTAGACCGATCTCCATCATATATATGATCTTCTTTACTTTTTTAATATTGTTTTATTTGCTATATTTTTTTAATTTATATGATTTTATTTAATATATTCTGGATTTTTGGTATATCTAATTTTTAATATATTTTTTTAATATAATTTCTAAATTTTTATATGATTTTGTTTAATATTTTTGGGATTTTTTATATAACTAATTTTTAATATAATATTTTATTTAAAATGCTTTCTATATTAAAAAATTATTTACAATTTAAAAAACAAAAATTTTCAATTTTTTTATAAAAAAGGTCATGACTTCGAAGTCGTAAATATATTTATGACTTTGAAGTCGTATATTAATAATAATAAAAACTTAAAGTTGTAAAAAAAATTGATTTTAAAGTAGTACATTTAAAAAAAATTATACTGTAAATTTTTTACAATTTCAGTTAAAAAAATTAAAAAAAAAATCACAATATTGTGGTCACAACACTAATTTAAAAAATTGAAAAAAATTATACTAAATTAAAAAATTGATTTTAAAGTCGTACGTTAATTTCGGTCTTTATTTCAATCGCTAACACTTTTTGCGATAGAATATTATAGTCGCAAACATAAAAAAAACCACAATGTTTTGTCGCAAAAACACCCAAATTGGACGTGTTTAACAGTCTCATATTGGTACGTAGTTTTCAAACAGCCCCAAATTTGTAAATTTTTATTAAAAAATATATTATTTTGGTTCTTTTAGCGGATGAAGGGTGGGATGTAGGTATTGGAGATAAAAGGTTATTATTTAAAAAATTGTATTGCAACACATGTTGCTACATGAAGACATAAGGTTGGTTCTAATAATAAAAATTGAATCTTAATTCATGTGAGCACATGGATGCACATAGATAGCAATTTTAAATAGCTAAGAGGAAATATAGCAAGTAACTTAGGAATTGAATCGAAGATAAGCAATAAATATATCTATAATGGATACAAGGATATATAAACAATCCTTTGGATTATAAAGATGATACTAGGATCTCAATTTGATAACTTTTAGAATTTTGGATAACTCAAAAATAGAAATTGTGCGCTTCAATTGACCACTTTGGCTTTGGCTTTAGATGAACATCAAAGTGTTTGGTCCTCATCAAGTTATTATAAAATCACTAATCTTGGATATACATCACTAAGACGTTGACTACTAAACATGAATTTTATTTTAATAACCACGAGCCAATACTAGTAGCAAAATAAAATACATCATTTAATTTCATAAACATGTCAACAATCACTTGAGCACAATAATCGTCATCTAATAGCAAATATTAAAATAGCTTCTAAAAATAGGATGTTACAAGACTCAAGTATTTGGTTGCTAAGATATCAAATGTTTCAACTAGTTTCAAATTTAAAATTGGAATAGAACTAAAGATGAAATGTCCTAAGTCTCCACATTCAAAAGAGTTTGAAATATAAGATAGTTACATTCTACAGCGGGTTCTCAACCCTTATATGTTTAAAAATTCATCTTCAATTTCAAGAGATGTGGTCTTAATTAGGAAAGTATTTATGCATTAAAATTGACAACGAAATGGAAAATACAAATAGATGATGAGAAATTATATGAAAAAAAGTAAGCACAAATAATATAATAACAATCTATAAAGTAATACATATTAACTTATCAAATGAAAAAAAGCTATCAATTCACAACTTAGACCTTTTTCCTATTTAAACAATAATTAAAGGCTATGTGTGATAAAACTAGCTTATAAGCTAAGCTACTAGAAAGCTTATAAGCTAGCATATTTAATTGAAAGTGTTTGGTAAGACTAATTGATAAATGTCAAATGAAGTAAAATGACATATTTAATATTTTTTTACATTTTAATTTATTTCTAATAATTTATATTCTTAAAAAGTAGGATAATAATTTTAAATCTTTTTATTGTAAGAAAATGGTAAAGATTTGGTGATTTTACTCATATTGTTTAAACTCAATTTTTCAATTTTTTTTCCAAAAAAGTAAAACTAAATGACTTAATTTTATCATAATTATATTGTTTAAAATCATATTTTTGACATTTAAATACTTTATTAGTGATATTATTTTAAACAAAAAATAAAAATGTTTTTTCTTTATAATTTTCTTAAACATATATTTTTCTATTTATACAAAAATAACTTGGATGTATACGTCTCTCACTTGTATAACTATGAAACATGATATAAATCAGATATTCTATTTAAAACTAGTTATATATATTTGAAATTCCATTT
Source organism: Glycine latifolia (assembly GCA_013407115.1). Lineage (NCBI taxonomy): Eukaryota > Viridiplantae > Streptophyta > Magnoliopsida > Fabales > Fabaceae > Glycine > Glycine latifolia. The sequence continues at coordinate 21,359,299 of CM023955.1, forward strand.
AAATTAGGTCATATAATTTTAAAAAATAATTCAACAAATAATTGTAAAGTTGGTATGACTCAAATAAAATTGAATAAAATATCCTTATTAAGTTAAATATAATAAAGATGAGAAGGTTTTTAAATTGAATAAAAGGATAAAAACAGAATTTCAAATAAAATATACTTATTAAGTTAAATAATTTCATTAACTTTTTTGTTTTGACATCAAAAAATACTTATTTCTAACATATTAAATAGATACTAAACTCATGCAAACACCCATTTATGAAATTTCATAAAAGGCATTGAATCAATGATTCTTTCAACAATGTCATAAAAAGTAATTCTAGTACGACTAGTTCAAAAGAGAGCACGATGATACCAATGGGATATGAAAAAACATTGCAAGAGATCTAAACAACAACTATAGTGAGGAAGAGTAGCAAGTAGCTATCACCTAAGCATTAAAAAAGAATCATAAATGAGACTATCTTGTAGACTTGCTCATAGAAATAGGCGTGAACGAAGGTGTGGGTGAAAAGGACAAAGGTCTTGATGGAAAAATGGGGTAGAAGAAGAGAAACATGCAAATTTAGAAGTTCAAGGATCTATATTAAGATGTCTCACTCTTATTATTGCAATGCTTATTTCAATAAGTTTGAGGTTGGTATCACAAATAGCGGAAAATGTGGGCTTTATAGAGATTTTAGGAGATGTAAAATGAGAAAGTGAAAAAGTGAAGTGGCGCAAAAGATCTAAAACTAGCAGAGTTAGAAAAGAAATGAATGAAGCAATGGTTGAATGAAGTAGTAATACTTCCTTGATCTTATAAACCTTTCTCGAAATCTTTATACTACTTTAATAATATATATTAATTTAATTAAAAATAAATGCCTTTAGTGCAATAAAAATATTCAATGCATTTATGTAAGAAATATTTTATCAATCTTTAGAAACCTATGTACTACTTAATTAAAATAAATGCATTTAATGTATTAAATATTCATACATGCATTAAGTATATTTAATACAACTAAGTATATTTAATGTATTAAATATACTTAATGCATTTATGATTAAAAAATGTTTAGTATATTTAATAGTTATCTTATAAAGAAAGAAGAAAATCAAAATGAGAATTTAATGTTTTGAAAATAAAATATGCAGTCAAGTTGAAAGAATGATGAAAGTGTAAGGATAACCTTGACAATGTAGAGTGAAGGTTTGGTCAAAATGACATGTCTTGTGGTGGTCCATGTGGAATTTGGGGGACATGAGAAGAGGAACATGCAAATGTTGAAACTCTAGGATCTTTGTTAAAATGCCTCATTCTTAGTAATGTAACATTTATTTCAATAAGTTTGAGGGTTGGTATAGATAATCGATGGAAATGAAGGATATGAGAGAGAACATGAGAGATGGAGAAGGGGAAAGTGGGAAAATGAAGCGGTGAGATGAATGCCAATGTAGAGAATGAGGAAATGATTTTTATGTCATCTCATAAATCTTTCTCGAAATCTCTATATTCTTTTATAAAAACTATTAAAGTGAAAAGTAAAAGTATTTAATGTTTTGAAAAATATTTAAATCATTTCATATCTATCATATAAGAAAAGTATAAAAATTAATAAGAGGATTTAATGGTTTGAACATATTTAAAGCATTTAATATTTATCATACAAAGAAAGTAGAAAAATGAAAGAATGTGACAAGTCAAAAGAATTGTGAAAGTGATAGGGTTATCTCATCGCCGTACTCATCAAGATGAGGCGAACATAGGTTTGGGCGAAATAGACACATGACTTGGGTGACCTAGCTGGATTTTAGGACTGAGGGAAGAGGATGTTTCAAATTTTAAAATTTTAGGATTTATGTTAAAGTAGACGGTTTTTTACAAATTTGATTATGTAGTAAGGCATTCTCGCCTTGGTGAGATCCCCTTCCACCATGGCAAGCTATCAAGTAAAGAGTGTCTTTCTTCTATAAGTCCAATTCGTTATGGCTAGGTTCCCTTTCATCATGGCGAATTGACTTACAATGTTACCCTGAAACTACATTCTTGATTTGGTATAGCAAGGTTCCCTTTCGCAATGGAAAATCATTGAATAAGAGAAGTTCAAAGGGTAAGGGTGTAGGCTCACTACAATGGGTTGTCAATTTACTACAACGAATACACCCCTGCACTCTCCCCTATGATTATGCAAATTTTTAAAAAGATTGAAACTAAAATCAAATGAAAGTGAAACCCTTGGGTTGCCTCCCAAGTAGCGCTTTTTTATCTCACTAGCTTAACGTATGATGGAAGATTTAAGGATCTCCCACCATCTTGGAGTTACCACTTTTTGGATTTTCTTTTGTTATGGATGAAAAATTGTGTTCCTTTCAACCAATAGATTATCAAGTTGTCCAACTTGAAATTCCAAGATTTTAATAAAGGCTTAAGTACTCTTATGATTTGAGAGAGATATTTGCATGGATTGTGTAAGAGTTTCCTCCAACTTGCTTGTTTTCTCATACAAGTTTTGTCTTGGCATGACATTGGAACTTCTAACTTGATCTTGAGGTGTTCCTATGCTAGGATGAGGTCTACACCCTTGATTATTGTAGTTGTTGTAGTTCTCTTGCCTTTGATTGCCCATGTACTAAACTTACTCTTGATTATCATATTGAATCATAGCACACTCATTGGTAGCATGTACACCCCCACAAGATTCACAAGTAAACCGCTTGAATTTTAAAAGTGGAGGTAGTTGATTGTTGTTTGAGTTGTTGAGGTAAATCAGTTACTCGCTTTGTCAATGCCTCAACTTGTCTATTAAGAAGCTTATGTTGAGCTAAGAAATCATCTAAAGTGTTAACTTCCAAAAATTCTCTAGTTGGGATCAAGGCTCTATCATTTTTAAACTCATTAGCATTGGAAGCAATATTTTCAATGATCTTTATAGCTTCTCTTAGAGTCTTCAAAGAAATTTCTCCACTAGCTGAGGCATCCAACATGAGCTTTCTTGACCCTTAATCCTCCAAAGAACATATTAATTTGTAGGGCATCATCAAAGCCATGTGTAGGTGTTTGCTGTTAGAACTGGACGATCCACTCATCTCTTAGTTTTGATGAAAACAAAGATATAAAGTTATGAGGACTAATGGTTTAAATATAAGTGAACGAGACCTATCAGTTGAAGCTAATCTGGCAAGATCTTTCTATTCTTAGCGAGTTTCATGATCGTCTACTCCCATTCATTGGAACCTCATCCAAAAATCATATATAGCGTCTAATGGACCCCAAAACACTCAAAGATGAATATGTTATGTTACTATTAAGTGTGGTCCACTTATTTTGTTTTGTAAAGGATAATTAATTATAAATATAATATTATGTGGGACAATATTATTTTTCCTTTAATAAATGGCTAAGATTTGAATTTAGAATTAACAAACATATTTGGAAAGAATAGATTCAAAATCATTCTCGTTGAGGAGACCATGCTAGTCTCATCTCTCTCCAGCTAGAATCATAAGATTAAGATTGGCAATGGTCAAAATTTGAATGCACAAGATCCCATAATGATTCAATCATCCTTCTTCTATAAAAGGCACATCAAAGCTTTGCTCAAATAAAGAGAACAACATTCACATATTGAGAATGAACAAGAAGGAAATCAAGACAAATACTATTGAGTGAAACACAGTGCTAAAATAGTTTATTTTTTTCTTAGTGAAGTTTTTGTACTGATTCATATTTTATTGTAAGCTCACTCCTTGAGTGATATAATCTATGATTCTTCAAACTCTTTGTTTGTGAAAGTCGGGAGCAATTTAGTGACAAAACAATATTTGAGTTTTCTTAGATTGAGGGGAGACTTAAGGTTGAGCCAATAGTGGCCTAGAGAATACTTGTAAAGCTAGGAGTGGCTGACCAGAACACTTGTTGTAATCAATCCTAAATTAGTGGAACCCTTTACTATTTTATAAGGAGAACTAAACACAGCTTAGGTTGACAAACCAGTATAAACCAAGTTTTCTACTACTCTCTTTGTGCTTCTTTGAGTATTCTTTAGAGTTTATTATTGACACAACATTGCACACAAGTTTTATATTGAATTACTTTTCAAGTTACTATTTTATCAATCATTGGACGCTAGCCCACAAAACCTTTGTGAAAACTTAGTTTTGTCATTGGACAGTAGTTCTTTATTACTAGACAACAAGATTAAGAACTTGTTCTATTGCAAAATTATTTTCATTGCAAAAAGTTTTATAGGTTTATCTGACTCACTATTCAACCCCCCTCCACCTTCTAGTGTCATTTATTGTATTTAAGTTGGCATCAGAGGTTAGCCTCTTGGGTTGAGTACTATAATGAATATAAAGGAAGATCCTAATAAATAAAAGATATGGAACAAGGGTACTCCACCAATAAGCCTTCACTATTCAGAGGAGAAAAGTATGACTACTGGAAGGAATGTATGATAGCTCATTTTGAGTCTATTCATATTGAGCTCTGGGATGCGGTGGAGAATGGAAACTACACTACACTAGATAAACAACTAAATGAAGTTCCCAAAAGCTCGTAGATCAATGCTCAAAAGCAAATATTCCTACTAAACTTCAAAGCCCGCAATTCTCTATTATGTGTCCTCTTAAAAGGATATTATACCAAAGTCCATAACTTCAGAAGTGTGAAGCATAAGTGGGACACATTAGCCATAACATATGAAATAGATCAAACGTAACAAGATCAGCATGTTAACACGTAGGTATGAACTGTTTACTATGGAGGAAGACGAGAACATACAAGGCATGTTTAGATGCTTCCAAACCATACTAGACAAACTGCGATCTCTTGGGAGAACTTATGATAACTATGATAACATTGACAAAATCTTGAGAAGTTTATCCAGAAAGTGGAGACCACAGGTCATAGCTCTGAGAGCAACAAAGAATCTTGATTCAATCATAGGGGAATTGGTTGGAACATTGAAAGGGGTAATCAAAAGGGGAAATCTCTGGCCCTAAGTGCACAAAAGACCAAAAATTCATCAACATCCAAAGAATTCCCCTCTGGATCAACATCCAGGAAAGCCTTCAATGCAGACATATTCTCTGACAATGGATTTGATGAAGAAGAATCAGATGAAGATGATCAACTAGCCTTCGTATCCAAGAAGATAAGGAAGATGTGGAGAAAGAGGGGTGAATCCAACTGGAAGGGCTCGTCCAAGAGGTCATCCAATGATAGAAAGAACAAAGACAAAATTTTTATAATCTGTTATGAGTGTAAGAAACTAGTACACTTCAAATTTGAATGTCCAATCCTATATAAGACAAAGGACAAGAAGAAATACTTCAAGACGAAAGACAAGAAGATACTTATGAGCACATGGAAAGACCCGAACTACACATCGTCCAATGAAGAAACCGAAAAAGAATTAAACTTCTGCTTGATGGCTGATACAACATTAGAAGAATTTGAGTCAAATTCAGATAAGGAGGTAAATCTCGATGACCCAAAAACTCTAAAATCTTATCATGAACTTCTTTCCAACTCATCCATTTTGTCTAAAGCATACAAAAACTTCAGGAAGGATTTCAAAAACCTTTCCAAAGATCATACCAAGCTTAAAAAGGCTCATCAAGATGTCAATTTCTCAACTGAACTTGATTAAAACAATAAAATCTATGATACCTTGAAGGAAAACGAATCATAGCTTCTGGTGAAAAATGATAAGGTCTCAAAAGAAACATGATACATTGATAAGGAACTTTAAGATCTTAGAAGACAAAATTCAGTCTCTACAAACCGAGTTGAAACAATTAAATGAGCTTCATGATAATCTTAAAGAGGAAAGGTTTGACCTCTAAAAGGAATGTTCACAAGCACACCATGATTATGATAACTTGGAGAAAAGTAAACATAACCTATGGGTCGAGTGTGAAAATTAAAATAAAACCCTAAAGTTTTTAAATGATAAGCTTGAGAAGAATGATGGTCTCAACAAACAATCTCAAGATGTAGCAAAACTTCATCAAGAAATTGAATCCTTAAGAGATACTCTTTCCAATTTTGTTGGAAGCACTAAGAATCTTGACAAACTGTTAAGATATAACAGATGCCCTTCTGACAAATCTCTAGAGATGAATATGAGGGAAATGTTTATGTTTATAATGAAGAAACTACTATATGTTATTTCTATGGAAACACTGGACACATGACATAGTGAAAAAAGTTTAAAATTCAAAGACAACATATAAACTAGGAAAGGAGTTTATACTAAATTTTCACTATTTCTAACATTATTTGAATTTTGTCTGAATAAAGATTCCATGTCATTGCTGTATCAAATAAGAAAAGTAGGTTGACAATCTATCTAGCATTTTTTTAAGCCAAAAAAATTGGCAAGAAAAGTAAAATCTACCTTAAAATTCTCCAATATGTTATTCTACACTGATTTTCATACGATACATTTCATTCGTATGGGTATTACAAACAGCTTTGAAGCAGGTAACAATTGATGTATGAGCAACTTGTATTTTAGTCTCGTAGATTATAAGTGTCAATCACTTAATTATTGACTTTACAGAATCTTTATTTTAATCCTTGATTTACAAAATGTTTTTCATGTCATTTTCTATTTCATTTATTGTTTTATACCAAGGAAAAACTAGAATAATTTTTTTTATAAAAGAACTAAAATGACTAACATTTACAGTCTTATAAATTAAAATAGATCTACTCGTTATGATTTGTAGTAATATAGTTGGCTTATATCTTATTTGGATAAATTTATCTATAAATATTATTAATGGCAAAAAAAAATTAATATGAATTTAGTTTCTCCAATAAATTAAAATTACTTGTTTTTGAAAAAAAAAATAGCTGCAAGAACTTCTATAAAAGTTAAGCACTAAAAAAATACTTCATATTATTTTCTTCTCTTACAGTTTGGTAGGTGTATACACTTCCATGTTACTGTGTCTTCTGTTAAAAAGTGCAGGAAACGCAATTTTCCCATTTGCATCAAGAATTTTAAACAAAGAGGCATTAAGATGATTGCTTAATATGCATTTGGTTTGCAAAAGCCCTTTTTACAGTCACTTGTCATCAAATGCTATCATAGTAATAAATAACCGGGAAAAGCTTTATACACCCAAGAAAAGACTAATACACCATTCCAACTTTTTTGAATAACCAAATTACCCTCCCGTTATTACAAGCATGAATTTGCGAATTTGTAAGCTTTATACACCCAGCAAAAGACTAATACACCATTCCAACTTTTTTGAATAACCAAATTACCCTC
>CM023955.1:21379171-21397803 GCA_013407115.1 Glycine latifolia
TAATAATATATTATTATTATTATTATTATTATTATTATTATTATTATTATCCTTTATCAATTAAAGGAATATACATTCTCCAAAAATGTCCAAAAATCAAACCCCCTCCCCCCAAAAAAAAGTGTAAAGGATTATTAGGTATTTTTAATGGCATAAAAAATAAATTTAAACTTAAATTACAATTAAGAGTAACAAAAATTTAAAATACAATTAATTGTTTTTTAATTTATTCCTTAATTGACTCTTAGTTTTTTTTTTTATTTCCATACTTTTTTTTACCTTCTTCTTTTTTTTCCTACATATTTACTACATATTTCAATCAACTCTCACTCTTTCATCCTCTTGTCACATTTCTCTCTTGTTTGGACTCAAGTACTAACTGAATTTTCAGTCTCTTCAAACCGTATTTTGGAAAATAAGCAGATTAAAATGTTCTCACCTTCTACTCTACATTTCATGCGAAAAAAATCAAGAAAATTTTCATATTGACTAAATCCGACTCCAGGATTGAAATTGTCATTGTCGGTCACCAAAATATGATAGGTTGTTCTTCTAATTTCATTTCATTCAATTTTTCTCTATTTTTTATTATCTTATTTTGTTGCAATTTCTCTATTATTTTATTTTTTTGCGATTTTGTGCTATAGTTTCAAGTTAAAAGAAAAATCTTGATAAAGTGGTTCTAGGACTTGAATGCACACATTTAACGATGGTAGGTACCACCATACTTCCACCAAAGATATATATAACTTTTTTATATTATTTTTGGATTCTCTTAATCTCTATTAAAACAAAATAAATATGGATTTTTTAATTTTAAATAAATAAATAATTTACAAACATATTTTAATTTGACACTTATGTAATTAGAAAAATAATTGAATATGATCACAGAAAATAAAAGTAATATAAAAGATTTTAATTTATTCACTATAAGGTGGTTCTAGAACTTAATTAAAAAATATGTATTTTAATATATTCAAAGAAATTCTTCCATAGACTCTCCATAAAAAAAATTATTCTAAAAATTTATCACAATTTAAAACATTATGATTTTTTTTATTGATGTTGTTTATTTATCAATTTTTTTATTAATTAAAGTGTGGATAACATATATGGATATAGACAATTAGGTAGGTAATAGGAAGTGACATACATATTAAAGTTATTTTTTGCACGGGTATGGACTTTTTTTTAAAGTGTAAGTATGGAGGTGGATACTACACTACACTACTTATACTTAATTATATGAAATAAAATTTAATATTATAATATATTATAAATATGAAATGTTAGTAATAATTTCAATTCTTAGTATATTTTTTTATCATATTTTATTTTAAATATAATAAGTAATCAGATGTTTTTCAATTATTTTTACTAAGCAATAGTGATTAATAATTTAAAATTTATTATACTTTACGATACATAATTGTATTTCATAATAGTTATTTAAATTACTACCTTATGTAACCCAATTAAGTTTTACTTCTCTCATGTATTTTAAAATTCATAGTCAATAATATATATAATAAACTATATACTGATATAATGGAAAACAATAATTATTAATTAAAAATATTATACTTTAATAGTAAATAGTTATTAATACAAATTTAAAAGATATTTATATATTTTATAAAAATATTCATAAACAATATTTAGTCCGTGCATGACACGGATCACGCAATCTAGTTTAGAATATTTGACTTCCTTGCTCCTAATTTTCACTCCTTTTATTATAAATATTAAAAAAATTAAAATAGATGGTAACTTATTCTAAATCAGCACTAACCCCTAAAAATCTCACATGTGTGTTACCAAGAAATCAAAAATTGATGTTTATAATAAAATAAATTTAATCAAGTGATTAGATACAAGTGATTATTGAATCAAAATTAAGATTAAACTGTTCTGCTAGTATTCAAATTTGATCATGGACAGAAATAGTTATTTATCAAACTTTACTTATTTTTTTATTGAACCTCATATTAATCAAAATCTTTTTTCCCTAATAAATCAAAAGGTTAAAAAAAAAAAACCCCACCCGTCCCTCATCATATAAGTACCTAGAATATCTCAGTTAATTAAAATTGGTTCAAAAGGTGGCAAAAACTCGACAAGGTAATTATATATCATCATAGTGAAAAAAGAAGTTACATTACATCTTGTGTGATAATTGAAGTGAAGGGGAATGAATGATTAGGGCTAGGGTTAGGGTTACTGGTGCAAGAAAAACGATGCAGTTGTTGTTATCTTGTGCTTGAATTGTGGTCCTAGCCACTCACTCTGTCCACTTCAATAGTGATGGCTTTTCCACGCGGAGGCTCCAATTAACATCCCCACCACACCACGTTACGAATTTAAGATGGCAAAGGCCCTCACTTCATAAAGTCTTTTGAGTCTTATCCTGCAAAGTTTACATCAAGAGGAGTTCACAATTCTCAAATGTGAAGGCAATGTCCTTTTAGGTGAGATGACTAGCTAGGGAAGCAAAAGGGACCAGTAGCTAGGCCCCTAATCAGATACTTTTCTATTCTATGAAACAATGCTTTTTTTAAAGACATTATCCTCTATGGGATACAAGCATAGGTAGAGATAATTATTATTGACGATAAAATTGTTTCTTTCAAGACTTAAATTCTATTTAAATTGAAATAATTTTACAATTAATGTAAGTGAATTTTTTTAATAAAAAAGAGTTATTGAGTAGAACTTAATTAAAATATAATAAAAATTTATTCTACAATTAATTTTAGAGATAAATTATTAATTTCTATAATAATTATTTTAAAATAATATTTATATGAAGTATTGTTTAATTAATTAATAAATTTAAATTTTTTACAAAATATATTAAAATTAAAATTGATTAGATATTATCTTTCTTTTTCCTATTTTAATAATTAATAAGGGATTTCTATAATTACAAGATATAAAGGACGGATTGTAATGGATTTGGATATAGACTTTGATCTAAAAGATGTGGACTCATTTCAAATGGAGGCTCTAAGTGGGTTGAACTATTTATTTGCTAAATTTATGTAGGATGGTGTGGTGCAGAAGTGCTAAAGATCAAACCTTTGTCAGTGATGTTTACATTCAGTATCTCAAATATATATATATATATATATATATATATATATATATATATATATATATATATTGAAATATCTCAAATAAAATTATCTCTATAGATATAGTTGTGGTTTTTTTTAATAAAACAAAAAATATGCTACTAATTATTCACTCTAATTCGAGTTTATATTTTCTGCAATAATGTTTTACTTTATGAATTTTAGCCGTTAAAATTATTTCTATATGCTACTAACTAATACATTCTAATTCAATTTTAAAATTAATGTTTTTATAAAATATACTATAAAGTTATGTTTAAAATTTATAGGTGGAGTATTAACTTTCAATGGAAAGAATCAGTTTTTAGGTATTTTTTAGCACGTTCTTTTTATATATTTTTAATTAAAAATATTAGAAATCACAAATTTCACTCATAATTTTAAACTTTTCAATAAATTTAAATTAATTTTACGTGTTAAAATGAATGTATTAAAAATGTATTGCTAACACTTCTAAAATAAATACTCACTACCATAAATCTAGCAATTTACAAACAATCTATTTTTTTCATAGGAATCAAAAATAATATCAAGAAATTTATAATAATCAGTGTATCTTGTTCAATAAGTTCAGCTCCATGTTAATTTTGGGATCATCAAAATTACCTCAAATAGGATAAATTAAAATAAAAATATAATTTACCGTCCACTTTTAATTACGCATGTGAAACATGAGCACGTAAAAGTTTTTAATCACCTTCTGTGAAAATTCAATATTCATTTCAAAGAGGACTTATTATCCACATTCCCACTAATGATATTCTTAGTTCCGCATCCAAAACATCGGCAAGATTCTCAATTCTTATTTACGAAGTGGAATATTCCTCCACAAGAAGAAAGTTACCCCATTTCATCTTTATTCTCTTTGTAAATTTATCAACTGATTTCTTTTGCTTTTAAATATACCTAAATAGAGAATAAGAAATCACATAAGATCCTCATGCTAAATCACACATGCATAGCCCCTTTTTCTCCACTTCTCTTGGTAAAATCGTCAGCTGATTTTTTTATTTGTTTTTCTCTTAATATCTAATATCTATTTAAAACATCTTTAGCTCAGCAAAATTCATATTTGCCTTCATTTAATATGTTGACAGTTATCCTCACTAATTTAATAAAATTGAAATTTTAAAAATTAGGCTAATGGATCACGTGCTTTATAGTTTGCACAACAAGCAAAATCAAAGTTTTTGTCTCACTTTTTAGGCAAGGAAGAATTGTGAGAAAGGAATGGTTTCAAATTTTTTGAAACTTCTAAAAACTTCTTGACAAGATAGTAAGCAGATAGCTAAAAAAAACTTCTAATACTTCTATTTCTTGACTAAAAAAAACGTTTGCAGAAAAAAAAAAACTATTCTTTATCTTTCTCAACTGAAACTTTGTAGGAGAAGAAAAAGGAAACTGAGATAAAGGTTAAGGAGAAGGAAACGGAAATCAATAAAGGCTAAGGAGAAACGGGTTTAGTTACACCTCTTCATTGTCTCCATTTTTTTTTATGTTTGCATGTTTTTTATTTTGTTGTCGCGACACATTTGCTTCGTTTTGCAGTTGAATCGCAGTGGCCATGCAAGTTAGCGGGAGCAAATTTGTTTTTCTGCTACCACCTCCCTGTTATTGTTTGTGGAGCTGCAATCTGTCCTGAAGAAATAAGGTTTTCAGGAGACAAATTGAGTCATGTTTTTTATTGGGCTTGGTTAAACCTCTTCATTGTCTCTCCTTTTTTCTTTGTCTCTTTGCATATTTTTTATTTTGATTTTTTTATTTAGGCTCTTCTCTTTGTTTTCCTCACTCTCATTATTCCTATTTTGGAAATCATCTCTTTCTTTTGATTCTTACAATTTCTCTATTTGGGTTTACGGTTTCAGACAAGTTTTAGTTCCTAAATCATTTAATTTATCCCTAAAATCTAAATGTTTAAATGTGCTTATTTGTGTTGCCGGATTCTCATATCAGTTTGCTAGATATTTACTATTACTGCCTTTGCATGCAATTGAAAAATATATAAAGAGGATATCAGAATAATTATGTTTGAATGTGCTTATTTGTGTTGCTAGATTCTCATATCAGTTTGTTGGATATTTACTACTACTGCCTTTGCATGCAATTGAAAAATATATAAAGAGGATATTAGGATAATTAATATAAGACATGATTTGAATTGGAAAACAAATATTTCTAGCATATTGGTGAATATATAATAGTCTAAGTATAGCAACATTCGACCACCATTTCAGTCACCTTCATTTAATTATCATACATGGGATGTCAGGTTAATTCTCATATAATCTCTTTTGACATAAAAAAGAAGCACAAAGCTAGACTTAGCAAAGGCATCATTGCATTATTACTGTTTCAAATTGAGCATTGACATGTACGTTAAGTATTTTTTCATTTACTATCTTAAGTCCTCATGTTATGGTCCATTAAGAGTAACTAATGCCTTTACAATTACAGGAAACTTTGATAACAATTCTGAAAAGAAACTTGACTGCTAAAAAGGAAGATATTAAAATTGAGAAGCAATTGAGTTGCTGTAAGAACACTTGTCAGTTACAATTTTATACAACCATTTTATCAACGGATTTTTGTTTGTTGAAATTCTGTCAGAAATATCGAATTACCGACAGATTTTATGGGTTACCGACGGATTTCTGCCATCGAAAAAATCGATGACATTTTTTAAATTAAGTCAAAGTTTCGTCTTTGATTTTACGCTAACAAAGACTATTTTTCTTAAATTGTCTTTGATTTTACGTTAACAAAGACGGTATTTGAAAATCGTCTTTTAACTTTTTAGATATATTCTCTCTAATTTTGACATTGTATCTATCTCTATCCAAAGATCCCTTACTCTCGTGTCTTAGCCTTAGTCTCCTTCTGTAATTTGGTCTCTCTACCCACGAATCCCTCACCCTCGCGCCTTGGCCGTGCTCTTGTGCCCTTCACTTTGTTGCGACCTGCAAGTCTGCGTAACTCTTCGATTCTACGCCGCTATCGTCGGTATGTATCTCTTCCCTTTTGCTTTGCTTATGTGCCCGTGTATTTATAAGCACAAAAGAGAAATTCCCAAACGTACTAGAAATCGACCCTTGTTAATGGCCTATGTATCTTTTAATGGTGCTCCTTATCTGAAACCATTCTTAACTATTGTTAATGACCTATGTAGCTTCAAGAATTACCTAGGCACATGCAAAAGTTGACTTTTGCCCATATTTTCTTCCCAAATTGTTTGTTGATTGGTTGACATTTTTTATTGTGGGAATACGATATATAAGAAGTGAAGGTAACAAGTAGTAGTGGTCAGTGGCTATCCATGTTTCTGCTATGGCATTGTCAATATGAATTTCTTCTCAGAATTTTAGTTGATGAGAAGAGTATTAGATTTTCACTTAATTGGTTCCCTAGAAGTATGGGTAAAGACCCATATGGAATCGCAACACTCTATATTCATACTTCTCTAGCCAAATTAATTGTTTTCCTCTAAACAACGCTTTATAATTAATAAATCATAATACATGATAAATATTTAGAATCTCTGCACTGAGCGCACGTGTACTTTTGCCACTGATTTTTGCTAATCATGTTGAGGGAAGTTGCGAGGGGATTTGGTTCTTAGTTATTAATTTGATGTCAAAGTGGGTCAAGAGTAGAGAGAAACCCCTTTATCTCTCTTTAATTTCCTGAGATAGTTTGTGTTTAAAAATTAAAAGCATATTCCGTGGAAATTTAGCATTCATGGTGCTGTGAATCAATGCTTGGCTAGTAGTTTTTATTTCTATTGATGATTATATATTAGTACTGGAACGTTTTCTCTCTGTGTTTTGATATTAATTGCTTAAATCTTATATTTCTATAAAAAGCTATGCTTCTCTCTTGATTCTTCATTCTTAATTCTGAATACCCATTTGTTCTTCAAAGCTTTCATACCTTTTGGCAATTTCACTAACTCATAGGTATCATTCACATGAAGAGACTTCATTTCCTCTCCCATTGCTTCAATCCATAAGGCTTTGTGTTCATCTTCCATAGCCTCTTCAAAACACTCAGGTTCTCCCCCATCAGTCAACAAAACAAACTCATTTGTAGGATACCTCGATGATGGCTTACTCTGTCTTGAAGACATTCTAAGTACATTTTCAGGAATTTCCAAAGCTGGTTGTTCTTCATGAGGATCTTCATCTCCATTATCTATTGGATCAACTGTTTCATTTCCACCTGCACCAATATCATATTGATCATCTTGAGCTTCAACTCTACCATTATCTTCTCTAGGCATAGTAGGAACAATATCAGGATCATCACCAGAGCAAATCATTGATTTCTCTAAACTATCAATGTTCCTCAATGTTTGATCTTCAACAAAGACAACATCTCTACTTCTGACCACCTTCTTAGCAACAGGATCATAAAGCTTGTAGCCAAATTCATCCATGCCATAAACAATAAAAATGCATTGCCTTGTCTTCATGTCAAGCTTGGATCTTTCATCTTTAGGGATGTGAACAAAGGCTTTACACCCAAAGAACCTCAAGTGATCATAAGAAACATCTTTACTTGACCACAACTTTTCTGGCACTTCATACTATAAAGGAACACAAGGTGATCTATTCAAGACATAAACAACTATGCTCAAAGCTTCACCCCAAAATTTTTTTTGCAATTCCGCTTGTGACAGCAAGCACCTGATCCTTTCAACCAAAGTTCTGTTCATCCTTTCAGCCAAACCATTTAACTGTGGAGTCTTTAGAGGAGTTTTCTGATGTCTAATTCCATGTTGTTTGCAATAAACATCAAATGGCCCTAAGTACTTACCACCATTATCTGTGTGGATACATTTGAGCTTCTTCCCAGTTTCTCTTTCAACTGAAGCTTGAAATTGCTTAGACACGCTCAAAACTTGATATTTGGTCATCAATGTGTAAACCCATAGCTTTCTTGAGTGATCATCAATAAATGTCACAAAATAGACAGACCCAGCAAGTGTTCTTGTCTTCATAGGACCACACACATTTGAGTGCACCAAATCAAGTATCTCTGCTTTCCTTGAAGGTGGGTGACTCTTGAAAGAAACCCTGTTTTGTTTTCCTGCAAAGCAATGAGTACACTTCTCTAAATATGAACTTTTTAAACTAGACAACGCATTCTTCCTTGTTAACATAGACATCCCTTTCTCACTCATATCTCTTATGCGACAAGACAATTCCATCAATAGACTCAACTACATTAGGAACATCTTTAATAACCTTTGCTTCAGTCAAGAAAAGTGTAGAGTGTTTTTTACCTTTAGCGACAACCATGGAGCCCTTAGAGAGTTTCCACACATCACGAGAAAACAAACTATCATAATTTTCATCACAAAGCAAACCAACATAAAGTAAGTTTAATTGAATGTCAAGAACATACTTGACTCGTTTGAGAATCAATTTGGAACCATTAGAGGTATTCAAGCAAACCTTTCCAATGCCAAAACACCTTGCTACACCTTCATGAGCCATCTTCACATCCCCAAAGTCACCAGACATGAAGGCTATAAACAAATCCCTGCTAGATGTGACATGAATGGTGTAACACCTTGAAATTTCGATAACTGAAAATAGATGTTTGATGTATTTCTTGTGTTATTTGATTAGTTAATATTAGTTGAATTATTGTGTAAATTCCATATGCAATTTCTTGGTATAAATGTCAAGTTATATGGAATTTGTTTGAACTACGTTATAATTGAGTGATTCTGAGTTTGACCCAAAACTTATTTTAGTAAAATCACCATTCTCAATTGGTTAACCATTGGATCGCCTTAAAATTTTAAAGATAGGTTTCTAACCAACATACCTAACTTTTGACCGTTGGGATTGTCAAAATAATGTCTAGAGTATGAGAAATTAATTTTTCACAAAAGTGAAAATTTTAAAATTTGGTCAGCTCACCCAGAAGAATTTTGCAGGCATTTTTGCTCGCCTGGGCGAGTCAAGGCGGTGATAAATACTACAGCAGCGTCCAGACCATGAAAATTGGTCTTCTCCCTCCCCCAAACAGCTCCCAAGCTCCCCACCATCCTCCTCCACCACCCACAGCCACCGGAGACCACCACGAGGCACCGCCGCTTGCCGTTGGACCACCGTACGAAGATGAACACTTTAATCGGAGCGGAATCTTCAAAACTCAACTCAAGGATCTGGTAAAGAACAGAGCCTCCAATCCTCCTTTCTTGGTTTCCTTGAGGTAATCTTGGTTTCCTTTGTCTTCTTCTAGCTAGTTTAAGTTTCTCTTAGTGTCTCTTACGTTTTGGGTACTGTTGTTAGAAATTTTACACATCCTTTGAAAACCCTTTGAAAATGAGATGTTGTAAAAGTCTCATTTTTATAAAATAGATATCATTTTTGTGATCTTTGTTGAGGCTCAGTCACATTGGTGTGATCGTAATTTCAAAATGATGTCTTTTGATGTGAACTCCCAAAACATCGTTTTGCCCCTTTTCGATTTGAGTGGGTATTTGATCCCAAATGTTAATTTTGACCTTGCCTTTGAAATCTATACTAAATTATCTTTGATTTGGTATATAGAACTCTATGTTCAGACAAGCATGCGTATTCAAAGGATCACGAAACAACACCACTAGGCTGTAACAATGAGTTTATTATTTAGTTAGGTAAGAGGAGTTTATTATTTAGTTATAGTTTTAGTACCATAGTTAGGGGCCAGGGAGTCCAACTATGAAGATAACTACTTGTCTCTGCTGTGTGCTGGTTTTTCAAGAAAAACTAAGTTTTTAACTAGTGGGATGCGATGTATTTATGAGTGATGTGTGTTTATTTCTGTGTGTGCTCGTTTTCAAGGCAAATGATGTTCTTAACTAATGGGATGTGATGAATTTTCCTGTTGATGGATAAAACTGTGAAATATATTATTGTTGTAATGATTGAATTTTTGGAAAAAGTCTTAATTACAGAGGAAACTCTGCCCAAAATTTTATAATTTGTACTCTATTTAATTCTTTACTAAATTTTTAAATGGACAGGAGAGTTTATTTTCTATACTGTAATCCTCCTCTTTAATTTAGAATTTTTCTAAAATACCAGTCTCATGGTAATATGGATTGTGAATGAATAAGATGATATTGATGATTATGATGATGATGTTGAAATGAGATGATATTGGTGTTATGATGATGATGTTGAAATGAAATGACGTTGATGTTATTAATAACATTGATGAAAAATAATGCTGATATGAACAATGTCATTGTGTGATGTGAATATACATGGATACTCATAGTTGTATACTGTATATGTCCACGTGGGGTGCATTGACCAGTTGATTACCCTTGTGAGGAAGGATGTGTTCCTAGCCACTGTCAGTGCATCAGTGATGTTGAGTATGTACATGGGGGTGCATAACTGGATAACCTTGCGAGGGAGGTATTAGGGGGCAATCACTCTGTTTGGAACTCCCGTGTGACTCAAGGCTGATCACCATGGGGGGGAAGCGACCAGTGCACGACAGGGTGACCTTGACGAGCTACTGCATCATTTTCCTGAGAGAGGCTATTTCCATGAGGATAGTACCACATTGCATTTTGAGAGATGAGTCAGGTGCATGCATCATTCTAAGCATGGTTGTTTGAGTTGTGAAGTGAATTGGATGATGGGTTTTGTTGACTGTGTATTGGACTGGTGGACTTTTGGTAATGATTGTGGTTGTTAATGTTGTTTCCTTTCCAATTGTTGTTATTTGATGCTTGTTGGTTTTATATAATAAACTCACCATTGCATTTGTTGTACCGTGTGGTTGGTACCTGTGATGATCGCAAACTTTCGTTCATGTGAGCAGATGAGCAGCAATAGGTGACCTTGGAGGGACATAATGACATTGGAACTCTTTTTGGAAAGAGTTATGTTTTGTTAATCAACTATTTCATAGTTAGTCCCTTAATCTTTTTGTGGACATGTATATTTTGAGCTGTAAATACATATAAAACTAAATTAAGTTCGAAACATGTGAATGATGAGTACTGATGTAGTATATGTATACATATGTATTCAATTATCGTATTTGTATCTGTGTATGATGATTATATTATTTCGAAAAACTTACTACCATTTTCATAATCAGATTAATAGATTTTCGTTAAAATTTAAAATTCACATGATTAGAGTTAGTGATGCCGTAGCGGCGAGGCAGGTTGTTACAAATGGAGGCCCCACTATCTACTACCCAATTGGTAGCATTATCAACAAGGTTCACAGATTCATAATCTTGAACTATAAGGAAATCATCAAAAGTTGCATTAACTCTGTCCTCATCACTCTTATCATCTTTCTTCTTACCCTTGTCTTTACTACTTGAACCATTCTCCTTTTTCAACTTCCTACAAAATCTCTTTATGTGTCCTTTTACACCACAATGATGACACTCAACATTTTTATACCTACCTCTGGACTTGCTTCTACTTTGATCTCTATTTTTAGGACCCCAACTCTTGGTTCTCCCCCTAGACTCAGAAATCAAAACATCAGATTGTGCAAATGATGTACCTTGTGAGTTTCTTCTCATTTCTTCATTCAAAACACTACTCTTAGCAAGATCCATAGAGATTACCCATCAGGATCAGAATTGGACAATGAAGTTCTGAGAACTTCCCATGATTCTGGTAAGGAGCCAAGAAGCAATAACCCCTGAACTTCTCCATCAAACTTGATACCCATAGCAGATGATTGGTTCATAATTCCTTGGAAGTTGTTCAAGTGATATGTCATTAGTGATCCATCAACATATTTCAAAGCCAACAACTGCTTTATCAAAAACATCTTGTTATTCACAGTTTTTCGAGCATATAACTCTTCAAGCCTAGACCAAAGAGTCCGAGCATCTGTTTCTTAAATAATATGATTCAGCACATTGTCATCTACCCATTGCCTAATATATCCACAAACTTGTCTATGCAACAAAGTCCAATCTTCATCAGATTTATTATTAGGCTTCAGAGTAGCAAACACAGGTTGATGAATTTTTTTGACATAAAGCAAATCTTCCATCTTTGCCTTCCAAAATATTATAATTATGCCCATTCAAATTAATCATTCTGCTGGTATTAGTATCCATTGCTCCCAAGACTAATTAGACAAACCAAAATAGCTCTAATACCAGTTTGATAAAAAATTGGCAGTGGAAAATATCAAAGGTCCTCAAATAACACAATGGCAGCAATATAATCTCACTATATCAGAAGCAAACACAACAGCAAAATAATCAAAGTAAAGAAAGAACAAGGAACACCAAATTTAACGTGGGAAAAACCTCTCAATGTGAGAGATGAAAAAACCCATGGGACGGTAAAATTTTAATTTCACTATCAATGAACAGAAGTAATCTTACAAGCACTGCCCACAAATGTTCAACTCTTCCACAATATCAAATGGTCACCCACAAGGACCCAAAGACATCGACAACAAGAAACAACAAAGAAGAGTTAAAAAAAACGTCACCAAAAATACAGCCTCTGTTCACAAATTTTCTAGGAACTTAGCAGCACTCAGATTGTAAATCGCAAGAAAATAAATATTGTACGCAGTCTTACTCTTGTATATGTAAAGAAGTTATTTTCAAATTCAAACTCAACCAACAAATCACAAAGACACAACTTTACCACCTTATCCATACCTTAACTTACCTAATAAACAAAAATCTTTATACTAACAATTTTTTTACACAAGAATTTTGTTAATTCTATCATATCGACCAATGTTAGGAAGAACTTATTAAGTATATGTTTGATTGAGCATGATAGAGACTAGATGCGAGTCATGTTGTGCAACTATTTCTTTTGCGTCAATTGGGAGATTTTAGCATGGATCACAAACTCCAATCCAAACACAAGCTAAATTCCAAGATATTTACATAGTCCTCGAATAAGTCCTTGGAGATAATACAAAATCATGTTTCAAATTATTTTCACTATTAAATAATTAAATTCGTGATTTTAGCCTACTATACAAACATTCATTCTAACATTAATTAGCTTATCATAAACCGTCCTCTAAAAAAAAAAAAAAAACTTATCATAAACCAGCTATTTCGTGCGACTTCAATTCAAGTCGTGATTGGTACAATGTCAGTATGGCAGCGGTTTTTATGCGACTTCTTGATCATATCTATCGCCATATTGACGCAGCGGTTTTTGTTTTAATGCAAGTCACTAATTAAGGTTGCGTTAATATCGATGAGGCTTGGTTTGTTTCGCAGCAACCTAGGATGCCAAATGTACCTAAAACAATGATATGGGGCTGTTGTTGCTAACTTATTTTAATTATACTAAATTATAAATACATCATTAAGGTTGTCTACTCATGTTGATTAGCAATTATTGTTTGACTCAATTGCATTTATTTTCCTCTACTATATCAGTGAAATATGGGAATTCTGCACCCAATTTTTAAAACAATTAAATTTAAATCCTTCCAGTCTGATTAAAAGTAACTCCTCTATTACATTGTCCTCTAATTACTAATATATTTTATTGACGTGACTAATTATATATATGTGGAGCGAAAATTTCCTATATTGGCATTTTAATTTTTAAACTCAACTCTTATAAAATAAAACCTACAAAATGTTTGCCTTGTTCCATATCTCAAGTAGCAGTGATTTTAATTTTTATAGTTTATAGTTTATTTTACATAAAAAAAATCCCAATAACTTATTAGTCAATTAGCCTAAATAGGCTAACACATGAAGTCAAGTTTTTAAAAAGACCATGGGGCCTAAAAAATTAAATGACAGCTGACAAGTAATAGATCAAGTTTGAGCCTTCCATTTTTTAAATAGATCAAACCCATTTAAACAATGCATTGTTTGACTTAAACTATTTTCACTTCTATATTTAATTATTACAAAAAATTACTAAGAGATTGAAATTGCATATTAATCAAAATAAGGAGATAAAAAAGTATAGATAAGTATGGTTATGTGTTATTATAATTTTTTAAACTGTATTCAATTACATAAGCCTATCAAATCTATTTTGAATTTATATCAAATTAAATATGTTTAAAATTAGAATTTAAAATTAATTTTAATTAAACTTTTGGTCTTTCATTTTAGATCATAAGCAATTTTGATCATTGTTAATATCCTAGCTACAAATGTCCATCCCCCATACATGCAAGGCTATACCCATGTCCATGCTTTAGTTGGGAAGGGAACTTTCGAAAAGTTTCATTAATTAATTGTTTTAATTAATAACTGGTTAGTCTAAGTGGTAATAATCTCGGATCTCTTGAGTAAGTAAAAAACTCATCTTTAAGTGATTTCAGGTTTCTCGAAGGAAATTAGGCTTAGTGAATGGCAAGTAATGCTCATTCTAATATGTATACCCAAAAAATTAATCAACTTCTCAGTAGAAAGGGAGTTTCCTATGGAATTCGTTCCTTTGACAGTATATGATTTGGTTTTTTCTTATTTTAGAGGAGTTAAATCGGTAGGCATGGTATCCTTCTTGTTCAGTCATTGTTGAAAGTGACTAGTTTTGTTCATATTAATTGGGCATTGGGTTCCTCTAAAAGGGAGTTGATATTAGCACAACCTAAATTGCTATTGGCACTTCCAAACATTGAATATTACTTTATTACTCTTCCCTTCACTCCCTCCTTCCCCTCTCTTCATTCAAAACCCTTCCTCACCCCAAACAACTTCACTGCCACGCCACTCTAGATTTGAGCACCACTTTGTCGTCTAAGTATAACACCCTGAAAATTTACAAGTTGATAGATATTTTATGTTGCTCAATTAATTCTTGCAATTGGCTGTACATTGGTATTTGTGCTTGAAGGATGTAATAATTATTGCAGATTGTTGTAAAGTGTTTTGTATTGGTATTTGTGCTTGAGGAACGTAAGTCAAATTTTGTTGCTAAGATAGCTCTCCGTACATGCAAGTTGGCAACTATGGTGGCTGTGGCAGTTGTCCGTTCACGCAAGTTGACAACTTGCCTTAGTAGCTTCGCCTATATATATAAAGCAGCGCATGAAGAAGAAGCATGTTCGTTCTCACTTCTGTGCATGTTTCTCTTCTTTTCTCTCTAAACTCTCTTGCACCCAGAAACTTCTCTTCATCAACCCTCTATACCACCTTTAACTCTCAAGAACCACCGTAGTTGCAACGGAAAAACCTCTATGTTAAGCGAAACTCATGAACAGAGCTTAATCCCTTTCATTATTGGTTGCTGTGAGAACTTGTGTTTGAACGAAACTCACGTTAGTTTGAAAGAAAAGAATTCTTGTCCAGGTAAGGTGAGTTTTATTGTGTTAATAATGGTTTTAGATATCATGGTTGAGATGCAATACGTATATGTTTTCTGATGTTTTGCGTGAAATAAAGTGATGAAGTTTTTATGTGATGTGAAGAAGACGACTACCGGATTGGGTAAGTCGGGTTGGCCGAGTTGCATATATGTGTCAAACCTTTATTTGTAATGTCAGCTACCGGGAAGAGTTGGTCGTGTCAAACCTTTGTTTGTAATGTCGACTACCGGGAAGGGTTGGCCATGTCAAACCTTTGTTGTGATGTCAGCTACCGGGAAGGGTTGACCGAGTTGCACATATGTGTCAAACCTTTGTTTGTGATGTCGACTACCGGGAAGGGTTGGCCAAGTTGCATCTGTGTCAAACCTTTGTTTGTAATGTAGGCTACCGAGAAGGGTTGGCCGAATGGAACAGTTTACGTAGCATGCATGTATTCATGCAGGACGTAACTTAGTCCTTGTTGGCGGACGTCTGAATACCAGGTTCCTTACCTGGGGTTGTACTTTGGAGCTGTTAAGCTCAAGTTACTTCTCAGGAATATAGCTACCGGGTTACTTACTTAGTAGAGCTCGTACCATCTCGAGAATAAAGCTATCGGGTTACTTACTCGGCAGAGCTCGTACCTTTTCTTTGAGAACTACCGGGTTCCCTTACCCGGAAAACCTTGAGTCTTGCAAGCGTTATCTGTTATAATCGATTACAACGCTTATGTAATCAATTGCATAGTGCTGATTCCGACCTTGTTCGGATTCTTACCTTAAGATAGTATATCTAAGTGCCAGTCCGGACACCTAATACTTCACACCTATTCACTTGTTTGTAGCGTTTGTGAATGATGTATGTGATCACATTGAGATCGGCCTATGTGATGGCTTGAGATATTGAATGCATTGATACCATGGGGGGTGTATGGCATTATCTTAGCCAGGACGAGTTGATCCCGGGTCGGGCCATACATTGATGGTGCCCATGGTAATCTAAATGCGTTTAGATATACATAAATATCCACGGGGGTGTATGGCATTATCCTAGCCAGGATGAGTTGATCCCGGGTCGAGTTATACATTGATGGTGCCTACGTAACATACTTCATTTTGCATGACGGAAATAGGATGATTGACTGTAATAGTACGAGAAGTACTGGGGGCCCGTCTGTAGGGATATTCTTATGACACCCATTATTGGCTGATCACCATGGGGGGGATGAGTCCTTTGCACAACAGAGTGACCCCGACGTCAACTGCAGCTATCATTTGGATCATGGATTTGGCCTATTTCCGGATATGGTACCACATTGCATGCTGAGAGAAAAGTTAGGGGCATGCATCATGACTAGTTCTTATAAGATGTACTGTGATATGTTGTTGGACGAGTTGTCCATGATTGATTGTGTGCAAAAATACTTAAATATTGTTGTATTATTGTAATGATTGTATTATCTTTTCTTAACTGATGTTATCTAATATTTATTATTTTACATGATGAACTCACCTTTGCTTTCTTGTGCCATGTGGTTTTTGGTACCTGTGATGATCACAAACCGTGTTTGTGTGAACAGACGGGCAACAGCAGACAGAGATACTTTCTTTTGTTGGAGCCGCCAAGTAGCTGGGATAATGTTAGATTAGATCCCGGCCTATAAATGTATTTTGATGCCAGGATAGCATTGAACCAGATCTCGGCCATGAGTTATACAGTGACAACTCATTCTTAGTTAGTTAATCATTGTTTCTTTTGAGAATTTTGTACCCTTCAGACATGGTTATTTGTAATCACCACCAAGTTATATTCTTATATAAATATATTATGAGGTATTTCATCATTGAATATTTCGTGTTTTTAATTCTTGATATCGATTATGTTCACACGAAAAATTTACTACTATTTTTATAATTCACTTAAAGGGATCTTCAATTATAAATTGTAATTAAAAATATGATTAATAGTGTGATACAGTAGCGACAAGGCGGGTCGTTACACTAAGCACCACTGCCCTGCACTAGTCCAGGTCCAAGCACCACCAAGGCCACACCCCACCCATGACCAAATTCATCACATGTACCTCACCCATGCCTAGATCTACATCACGCATCCCACCAACATAGAGGGTACAAATGAGGGAAGATAAGGGACGAGGAGGAGGGGTTGGGAACAATGGCCATTGTGCCACTGTTAAAAAAAAAATCCCTGAATGTCTCGCCCACAGTGGTATTTACCAAAGTACCACGTTGCATATTTCGCCACCAACCCCAGTGAATTAGCCAAGCTGATGTGGCGTCGCCCTGTTAGCTGGGCAAAAAGGGCAGGACACGTGGCAGTGACAACGTATTTCGCTAGGGGGCCAAGCGAAATACGTGTCAATGGGCAGAAATGGACACGTGTCATGCATGGACAAATTCGCTACAGGTCCCAGCAAATTACGTCCACGTGGCCCACTATATAAACCCCTCACTCTCCCCCTCCTTTAGCCCTCCCGCACTGTCACTTTCATTCCCTTCCCTCAATCTGACTCCACTCCCTCAGCTTCCTATTTAGTCTTTTTTTAATACTATTTTTCTGTTTTTATTTTTTGTAATTTTGTATTTTGTATTTTAATTTTTGAATATATTTATCATTTATATAGTTTTAGTTTTTAAATAATATTTAGGTTCAAGATTTAAAACATTAGGTTAGAGGATATTTAGTACTAGTTTATGATTGTTAAGTTATAGGATATATGATAGACATATAAGAATATTAGACTGGTTTTTTCTTATGTTGAAATACATAATTTAATGTATTTAATTTTTTTTATTTCAGAATTTCATCTATTTAACTTAACATTGTTATAGAATATTTATCCTAAAATTGTAATTATAGATTCATTTAGGATGTTGTACGGTCATCATATATGTGTGTGAGCATTATATTTATTTAATTCGATGTAAATATTTTATTTAATAAATATAATATATAGTAATACTATTAAAATTAATTATATATTATAGTTGATAAATATAATTTGAAACATACCAATTTATTTAAATATTTATAAAAATATTATATTAAAAGAATATAACCTTAATTGTGTTTAATTTTACTCATATATATATATATATATATATATATATATATATATATATATATTAATTTTATTATTTCATCCCTTGTGAACGTAATGATTTAAAATAAATAATTTTCAGTATATAATTAAATT
>CM023955.1:21397903-21463231 GCA_013407115.1 Glycine latifolia
ATAAATATAATTTGAAACATACCAATTTATTTAAATATTTATAAAAATATTATATTAAAAGAATATAACCTTAATTGTGTTTAATTTTACTCATATATATATATATATATATATATATATATATATATATATATATATTAATTTTATTATTTCATCCCTTGTGAACGTAATGATTTAAAATAAATAATTTTCAGTATATAATTAAATTTACCTTAATACTTGTGTTTAATTTTTACTTATATATATATTATATTTATAATTTGATTACTTTAAATATATTATTAAAATAATAATTGAAATTCAATACATAAATATTAAATTTTTAATTATTATATTTTAAATAATATATATATATATACACACACACGCATATCATAAATAAACATATTATTTTACAATTTCGTTTTACAATATTATTTAAAAAGTAATAAACATAATATAGGCATATGATAATTAAAAATATGATTTTACAATAAATATAATTTCAATAATTTGATTACCTTAATATTTATATTTAACTAGCTTAGTAAACTGTGTTTTGTGCAGATAATAATTTTATAATTTATAAATTAGGTATATGTTATAATTTCTTAATGTATTAATGTATTATATTTTAATTCATAAATATATATATATACACACACTAGTTAATAATATTAATGTATAATAAAATATAAAATATTACTAAAATTACATGAAAAGTTTGTATAATATGTATTATAATTTGACATAAATGCATTAAATTTTGTGTTTCTATAAAATTTAATAGTTTATAAAGAATGTATTCCATAATTTTTTTATATTTAATATAATTTCTATTAATAAATTTATATATTTTTAATTGGAAAAATACATGAACATTGAGGTTTGAAATTTAAAACATTAGGCTACATGATACTTAGTGTTAGTTTATGACTGTTAAATTATAGGATATAGGATAGACATATTTAATTAAAAATGACAATGTTATTACATTAGGATATTAATTTGTTTTCTAATTAACGTATAGAATATTTTATTTTGGTTAGGCATTTGTTGTTTAGGATTGTTTATTAATTTTGCATGAAAAAATTTCAATATAGAATAATGGATCACGATGAAGATGTTCCACCGACCCCACCGCCTGAGTATGCATTGAGCGTGATTGACTCTGATCCATCCATATGGACTCTCCTTACACTACAGGAGAAACATATATCCACGTATGTGTGGGATTCCCAAGGTGATCCGATCATGCGGGATCGTGTACTAAATGTTAGGCATGCCACGACACACGATCATCTAGCTATACTTGAGGAGATCCACCCGTGGCTTAGACAGTTTTGTGTTAACTTCTAATTTGTTGTTTTCATTGTATTGTAATGTATACATAACTATTGTGTAATTTTTTTCCAGATCGACCACCACCTTGTCTCAGCGCTTGTCGAGCGATGGCGCCCAGATACATGTACGTTCCATATGACGATGGGTGAGGTGACCATCACCCTAAAGGATGTACATCATCTATTGGGGCTGCCGACCGATGGTGATGTTGTTTCGGGCCGTCACGGACGACATAACTTTCAGGCTATTATTGGTGATCTGTTATGGGTTGAGTCGGCTGTTGGTCAGGATTTGCACGGCGGTTTGTTGGGCCTTCACTATGTACGGGACTAGTTTCATGTTTATGCGGTCCACGCTGGCACAAAAGTTGGACACCGGAGATACACTTGTGCATTGATATTCGCATCTTAAGCGGTATGTTGTTTGCTGACACCACTTTGAGCTTTGTGCCCGCTCAGTACTTGTTATATCTGGATGATTTCCAGCGCACAAGCACATTCAGTTGGGGCTATGCGGTTCTTGCAGCTTTGTATAGGGAATTGTGTAAGGCGACACGTGCAGGACATTGTGAGAGAGGTGGATGTGCTTTGTTATTGCAGTTGTGGGCTTAGACATGATTCCTGGCTATCTCTCCTAACCTTCCCAGGGTGGAAGATCAGGAAGTCATAGAGCGCCAGATATATGCACACAGGTATTGTTTTTTCTATGTTATTATTCCATGGTTTGGTTGTGTTGGGAGTACATGTTGGTAATGCAGTAATTTTGTTGTTGCAGGTTTAATGTATACGATACACGATAAACCGTATATACACATTCACAGATATTGGCATTATATTGATGTCATGCGTAGGAGAGACATACGTTGGAGGCCTTATGACCTTGTTGACATACTTCATCCACCGGAGGTTGACATGGCTCAGAGATGGTTGCCTATGTGTCCTCTTATTTGTTATGAGATTTTTTTCTACCAGCAACCAGATCGAGTTCTGCGTCAGTTTGGGTTTGACCAGCCTATTCCAGAGGATCCTATTAATTGTAGTAAGTTGCTGACGATTAGTATTACGGGGAAGACAAATGTGGATTGGAGTCAGTGACATGGTTTCTTCATTGCCCAATGGGCAGACAGAGATTCCCTTGTGTTGCAGGACCTTCAACCTATGCGGAGAGATGGGTATCTATCTGTCAACAATGAGTATATGCAGTGGTATTACTCTGTTACCCGTCGTTGGATGACCCGTAGAGCTGGGTTAAATGTACATGTGGTACACATGTTACTTATAGTCGAGTAATTTCAGCTTAATTTACTTTTGCTATTCACTAATAATACTTGATGTCCAGACGGATCGAGCCGAGACAGATGTCCACATGGCTGCACCTGAGGCATAGGGGGAATTCGACATGAGTCAGGTCTACCAGGAGGCGGTTTGACTACTCTCCCCATGCGATGATTTAGACAGACTAACAAATCCTGGAGATCCTGCACCCCCACCCATATGTCATCAGACCGAGGCCCCTCCTCCAGTGGTTCGTAGTAACCGGCGTGCGCATCATAAGGGGTTACCCTTCGCCACTCCACTCCGTCAGTTGAGGACACACCTGTGATAGTACCGCCTCTTCCTCCACATCCTATTGGCATGTTCTACGCACCCGGGTACCCTTCGGGCCTATCTCAGCAGTACTGCTGGCCACCACAGTATGCTCCTGGATCATCTATTAGTGGACAACAGGTGTTTCCACCGTCACAGTATCCCCCTTAGGTTCCAGTGCCATCGATGACGTAGCCCGGATTCCCATATCCATCATATCCCATGTACGAAGCTGGGCCCAGTTCATAGCATACTCCTGGATCAGACACATTTACAGATTGTTATAGGCCTACTGCTCCGACTTCGGAACCGTATCCGGTTATGGCCACTCTTACGGCACATTTGGCTCACTTCATACATTCTCCCAGTTTCGGAGAGTACTCGACGGATGACATTGTGATGACAATGGAGGGGGGACATGAAGACAATGATGATCATGGTGATGATGACCCTGACCGCTTGATTAGGAGAAATCCACTTAGGGGAGCACGGTTTCGATGTCATCTGTCACCATACGAGCATAACATGAGCCGTTGTGGGGGATACCATGCAGACCCTGGAGACAATGTCAGAATTTTTTTTTTGGTAGCTGGTTGTTTTATTTTTATTGGGTGTATTACTGAGGACTATGGTGGAATTTATTTGTATTTTAATTTGATGTATTATGCAAGATAATGGACTCTATTTATCTGGGATACTAATTGTTTACTAATTAATGAAAAATGTTGTGACCAACAACCTTACAATAACCACATCTTGTAAGAGTCATCGATCCTTCCCTCGAATCCATTTCATTGTGTATGCGTGTACTCTTTGGCCTTCCTTTTTTACGTCTCAGCGACACATCTGGTATCACGGTAGATGGTCTAGATGGTCGTATGAAGTCCTCATTTCCAATTGGAAACCACTGTGGTGAATACACTTGACATTGATACGTGGCACTATATACAAGGTCTACATATTGTCTGGGATCGTGGTGTGTGGATCGACATGCTGCAATAACATGACTACACGGGAACCTGAAGGCAGTGAACTCACCATATTGACAATTTCGTTCACCTAACGAGATTGACCATTTCTTACCACCCTATGAGTCCGTATGTTGTACGTCTCTTGAACCTCAAATCTTGTCTTAAGTGTGTCGTAACAAGTGACATAATGTGTTGCAGATTTATCAACCATCGTCATATATTTTTGCCATGCTAATTTGGAGAAATGATTACCTCTCGCCATCTCCTCACGGGCCTCCTAACCATGTTCGACAAAGTATGCTACTAGTCAAGCGTATGTGAATCGCACAAGGGACGTAAAAGGAAGGCTTCTGGCGCCTTTAAGTACCTTGTTAAAACACTCTGAAAGATTGGTTGTCATGTGACCAAACCTTCTTCCCCCTTCATCATAAGCTATACTTCACTTCTCCTTTGGGATTTGATCAATCCATGCGGCTATTTGAGGGCTTGATTCTTTAAATTTTTCTAATCTGGCATCAAAATCTAAGCGCGAGGTTGTATAAGCTGCATATACAAACACGAGGTAAAAATCAGGACATAATATTAGTGGAGTAAGTGGATGTGAGAACATTTTCATATAGGCAGATATACCTAATTTCTTCAATTGTTTTTTCAACATGACATTGTTGAACTTGTGATTAAAATTACTCGCCAAATGGCGAATGCAAAAAACATGGTACGCCTTGGGTGGTTTCCTTCCTAGTTCGACATTGTTCACCGCGGCCAATATGCCCGCATGACGATCTGAAATAAGACAGATTCCCTATTTCTGCATAACGTGTATCTAAATTAGTGCCAAAAACCACGACCAGTTGTCGATATTCTCCCCAGAAACAACCGCAAATGCAATTGGAAGGACATAATTGTTGTCGTCAATTGATGTTGCAATGAGCAATGTTCCCCGATATTTCCCATACAAATGGGTTCCGTCAATGCTTATAACTGGTTTGCAATAATTGAAAGCATCACAACACTGTTTAAATGTCCAAAACACCCTATTGAACACCTTAGCACTTCCATCGAGTTGCCCATCAATAAAATGGTTGTTTAAATCCAACTTGTAGGTAGACGCAGGAGAAAAATTTAACATGTAACCCAACCACCTTGGCAAGAACGCATAGGACTCATCCCAATCCCCGAAAACCTTCACAATAGCCTTTTGCTTTGCCTTCCATGCCTTTTTGTATGATATATGAAATCTGAGAATTGTTGCTATCCTTTCCTGAATTAACCCAATTTTAACACTGGGGTCCTCCCTAATCATTTCTGCATTTCATCAAACAATAGTACATTAATACATTTTTCAGCAAAATTTGGAGTGCAATTTAAGGTATTTTAAGTGCCTAAGATCAGCGAACATATGAAATTTGAGTCAAGCTGCTTGTGATCTTGAGAAAGATTCTGACTGACATATGTGTGTTGGTTGTTCCATATGCCTACAACCCATTCAATGCCACCCTTTTTTTGGTATGCCCTCATCCTCCATGGACAACTGTCATTATGATTTTCACAAACCATTATAAGCCTTTTCATATCACTTTTTTCTACTATGGTTGTGCAATAATCCGCCTTACAGTATTGTTTTATTGCCAATTGAACATCCCTCTTACTCTCAAACACCTGGTCCTTATATAGCTCTTGACCCATCTGCCAATTAGGTATTTGCACTCCTTGTATGTCATCAAACTCCTGATCTGGGTATGCCTAATTAATATTCGTGTAATGGCTTATGTTAGACCAAAATGGAACATTGCCCTCTCCTATATAATGAGACATTCAACACATTGTAATGTTAAACCCACTCATTTTAACACAAACTGACTGACAAACCATTGTGCATCCATACCTGGAACCGGAGGCGGGTCTTGCATTCCGACAATGCTCGGAGAAGGAATTGGAATAGCACGATCGAAATCAGCATCTACGTCCGTATCTGATGAGTCACTGTCTGGAACAAGACCTTTGTCCACCTCTTCCTCAGAACTGTCCATAGGCCAAGCTGGATCATGGGCCGGCACCATTTCAGTCTCCATTGGTTGAGTTGGTGGTGATGGTGGGGGCGATATATCCCTATCTTCAGAATCCATTGGTTGGGTTGGTGCTAGTGGTGATGGGTATACATCTCTGTCTTCGGGATTCACCATCGGCTCTCTGTTAATGTCAACGGAGCCAATGGGTGGGACAAAATGTTGACTGTTTGATTGTCCACCACAGTTTAATTCCGCATACAATTCAATAAATCTGGGGTCTCCTCCGTCGGATGTGCCTGCGTCTGTAGCTAACACTACATCGTCATCATCTACAATATGCACAGTAACCCACTGCACCGGGTTGCCCAACGCACATCTAGCAATCAATCGAGAGACAGATTGACCCCGTTGTAATCTCAACTTCTTGTAAATCATTTTCATCAGATCACGGTGGCTGTATCCTGGGGACATACGAGACATTTTACTTTATCCTTCAAAGACTTGACCATTTGGTTCAAAATATCTACTCCCATTATAATATACAATGGTGATTAAACCATTTCTACTACCTGTAACAACCTTCTAATTACTATATTATGCCTAGGTCATAATATGTAACTAGAAGATGTTAACTTTTCTAACGTAAAATTTTTAACCAAAAATCGATTGAGACAAACTTATCTCAATATTAGAAATTTAACTGTGTTATGAAAATTATGCTTATATAGAGCCTGTTGAGACATGTTGGTCTCTTTAATAAATTACAAACTTAGTTATACCTTGTAAATAATATTTCATACAATAATATTAATGTCCATATATTACAAAGCATATAGGAAAATACTACAAATCTGCAACATTAAAAGAAGTCTTCTAGTTTGTCCCTAATTTGTAGTTGCTCCTCCCGATTTACCTGTCTGGAATGACACGGGAACACACTAAAACAGTGAGAATTCCAAAGAATTCCCAGTAGGTGAAAAATGACCCATCATACAATGTCATCGTCATCATTCCAGCTATTTCGGTTTATTAAGAAAACATGTGAACAATAATAGTTGATTTTAATTTTATAAACGTATAATCCTGAAGTAGTTTCATTTTATTTACAAACACTTAAAAATAATCTCATACTTCATCAATAGTGCAAGCATAAATCATGACAATACATAGCTTTTCTTTAATAATCTTTTCTTTAATACCCTAAACTAGACAATGAGTTCATTACTAGATTTAGGTTCCTTCCGCAGGGTCGTGCTCAGCTTAACTGTGTCACCCTTTGGGGTCCCATAGGGTCGTGCTCAGCTTAACTATATCACCCTTGGGTCAATATGTCTTTCCCGTAGGGTCGTGCTCGGCTTAACCGTATCACCCGTTGGGTACCATCAGGGTTGTGCTTAGCTTAACTGTATCACTCTTCAGGTATTATCTTTCTTTAATCTTTCCCTTAGGGTCGTGCTCGGCTTAACCGTATCACCTTTTGGGCACCATCAGGGTCTTATCTTTTTATCTTTCTTAATGCATATGACATGAACAATGACATGCAAAGCTAGATAACTCATGTCATGCAATTGTATCACAAAACATCAAGATTTCATTATCATACAAAAACATTTTTCAAGAACATCATAGCAACAAGATTTTCTCTCAAGTATTTGAACCATTTACCTACATACCATTCAACCTCTACTAAAAATTAAATTAAAACAGTCCCATAAAAAAATATGAACAAATATCCCAAACATCATCAAAATCACTTCCAAAGATCATCAAATATAATTCCTAACATCACTAATAGTTTAGCCTATACTTCAAGCTTTGCAATTGGCTTATTGCTTTTGTGCATGCTTTGTCTTATTGGAGGATCCTAGTGCACGTGGCATGTCTTGGTCTGAGGCAACCTCTGATTTTGTCACCTTTTGGGCTGAATATTTGATTCCTTGGGCCAAAATCCAAGAGTTACAAGTTGTGTCCAATCCAAAAGGTCCATAAGGCTAGAAACACTTAACCGGATAAGGTTTGCTCATTGTTTATTATATAAGAATCTACTTGTCCAAAAATTATCATCTTTTACTATGTTAAACTAGACTTCCTAAGATTTCTAAAATGGTATCACATGCCTTATTTGGAGTTATAAAACTCAATATATAACATTTTTAAACTAGACTCCAAAGCTGCCTGCGAATTCAACTTAGGACAATGGCATATCTTATTGTTTTCACGACTGAAAGCATTAAACAGTCAATTTTTGGCTAAATTCTTAATATGTAATATTTAACATCTAAATCTTTAATTCCATATATCATACACCTAATTTGAATAAGAAATGAGAGAGATATAAATTTTTTTAATACAGGTGGCAGTGGCTGTTTTAAGTATGCACAGTTTTGGACATCTTGGGTTTAAATAAATTTTGGGAATGATTAACTGCTCATTTTGGTCTCATATTTTAGGACAACATAGAGGACATCCTAAGCTTTGAAATGAGTGGTCAAACACCTATTTTGGTTAAGTGCAGAGGGAGATATAAAATTTTAAAAACATTCAAAAATTCAGCTTTAGCCATACGAATAATCTCAAGAATCAAATGATAAATAAACCTAACTTTCACCTACCTCAAACAAGTTTGCTTCCAATTCCTCCAAGTATTTGGCTTCACCTCAAGGTCTTGAAAGAATAAAAGTCTTGTCTAGTATTTGATGTTTTGGAAAGGTGAAGGAGGCAATAGAAGTGATAGGCTATGGTTGGAAGTTAAGAAAGAAGTGAGAAGAATGAAGCAAAGTAAAGATGCCTAAGGAGAAAGTGAACGTGAGATTTGAGAGTGAGAGGATAAGGTGCAGATTTGTTTTCAATCAATGGGTATTTATAGTAGGAAATTTAGTTAGGATGTAAAAGGATTAGTTAGGATGTAATCTGGTTTGTCCTTGGTTTGGTTCTAATGCAACCAAGTAACCATGGCTCAAAGATATTACCTTAGATTTTTGTCTTGATTCATTAATGCACCTTATCACTTAATAAAGTGAAGATTCTCCTTATTTATGGTTGTCCCAACGTGGAATGCTTGCTGGACATGCTAGATTTTTCTTTGTTTTATACATGGCTACACAATTGGATTAAGTATACAAATTCTACGTGCACACACACATGATTTTGCACTTCCATTTCAATTATTTTGCTCCAATTCTCACGTATCATGAATGCTTTGGCTTATGTTTTTGTTTCTTTTAATTTAAACCAAGTATACTTCATGTAGTTTTCAAATTGATGTGATAGTTACTAAGATGACATTACTTATTAATTTTCTTTGGTCATTCATCTAAAGTTTTATGTCTTTATCAAATATTCCACATGGCTAGATCCCTTTATGTTACTAAAATTTGTTGCTCCTATTAAGTTAGTTAATCATGACTAAATCTATTCCAAGTACTTCTAAGCTTGCCACTTGGATCCCTTAGCTTCTATCATATCCTTCTTGTATCACACATGTGTTCCTCATGTGATAATTTTCCTCATAACACCATAGATATTATTTAGATATTCTAAATTTTATCAGATACCTAAGATTTTTGTACTTAATGTGTTCACATGGTCTAAAATTCTAAATTATGATAGTTTTATATACTAATCATAAATTTTCGGTCAGTATAGGTACTCCTAGTTTTCTTGTGAATTTTATCTGTTACTAAGGGTAATTTGGTAATTTATCATTCTAGGGGCATTTCTGTAATTTCTTCAAGTCTCTAAAATATCTTAGGCAAAATATCTAAGGGTATGTTGGTAATCTAACCTCAAGGGTATTTTGGTAATTTGTTACTCATTTTAGGGGTATTATTATAATTTTCACTTCAAATATCTAATCAAAATATCTAAGGGTATTTTGGTAATTTTTACCTTAAGGGTATTTTGGTAATTTCCTCTTCAAGGAAAGGGTACTATGTTCAATCTTTTTCAAACATTTTTGTAATTTCTCGTTTTATCTCTAATTGACATAAACAAATTTTTGGGATGTTACACTACCACTCATTTTGCATAAATTAAACTAAAAAATAAGAGAGCATTTACGACAACGTGTGTGGAATTGAAAAATAAGAAAGCATTTGCGAGAACATGTATGGTGATGTAAAAATGGAGGGGTGGTTATATAAGACCAAGTTCGTTGTGCCATTTAGCAAAACACTACACCTATTTCGCTAGGCCCCTCAACGAACTAATAGGAAGCTGCCACATGTCACGTTGTGTCAGTGTTCCACGTAATTCGCTAGGCACCTCAGCAAATTACTAGGGAGCTGACACGTGTCCTACCCCAATTCTGCTTGGGCACTGCCATTTTGACCACGTAATTCTCTGGTACCTGTAATGAATTACGTGGCCAACAACATCACGCAACATTAGCTTGGATAATTCGCTGGGGTTGGTGGCGAAATATGCGACATGGCACTTTGGTAAATACCACTGTGGGCGTGGCATTCAGGAAATTTTTTTTTAACAGTGGCACAATGACCACTGTTCCGGAGGGGTTGCAATGGCTAGTGTGGGAGGGGAGGGTTGGGGATTTTTAGTCAACAGTGGAAATATGATTCTGTTGTTGAACAGTGTACAATGGGATGGTATTTCCATTGTTCTTTTTTTTTTTTCACCCTTGAGGTGTGCAATGAAAATATGATTATATTGAAAAATCTACAACGGAACATATTTCTATTGTTAATTGTTTTTTTCACCCTTCATATATGAAACAAAAACAGGACTTTATTTTGTTTTCATCTAAGGGACAATTTTGGGATAAAGCAAAAAGACACCCACAGGGGTAGTGTCATTAGAAATTTTGGTTGTGTCGATAGCAAAAACTCTTTAAATAACAAAGCCTCATTAGGTGGCTTGGGCTTTTTGAGCCCTTCATTTTTTGGAGTTGTTATTGGCCCCACTTCCATTACTATTAACCCCTACCAAGAGGCCAACATCTTTTTATTTATTTTTTTCTTGAAAATATCATTTTTATGGAAACATGACTCCATTATACAATTGTATAATGAAGTGGTACTTCTATTGTTTATTAATGGGGTGCAACAAAATAAAAAACAACGAAAACACGATTTTGTTGACCAGTGTGCAATAGAATCGTATTTTCATTGGTTTCTGAAGGGGAGCAAAAAACAGCAACAAAAATAGGATTTCATTGCACACTGTACAACGGAATCATGTTTCTACTTCTTTTTGAAGGGGGTGCAAAGAAAATAAGCAATGGAATCACAACTTCGTTGTACTTACACAACAAAATTTCGTTGTTTATTCATTTTTCTACCTAAAAACGGAACTATGCTTTTGTTGCCTGTTTCCATCTTCTTTCTCTGCACGTTGAGTACAGATCTAATGATGGCGGTGAATATCTAGGTTGATGGGTCTAGATTGATGCAAATATGAGGTCTTTGGTCATAGTGGCAAAGAACACGTAGTGGCGCGAACGGAGGTGCAAGGCCAAGGGGTCACAGTGTTGTAGCGGGGTGGTGGTGGCTGGGCCAAAGGGTCGCACGCCCAAGTCTAAAGTTGAGAGCAGCATGCGACATTGTTAGATGATGAGCGATGATTAGACAAAGCGGTAAGTGAAGCGCTACGCTGTTGTAACAGCACTGGAGTCACTATGTAAGATCTGGGGCAGAGTTGATGTGCTGGTGGCACAGTGAGGGGGTAGTGGTGAGAAGTCTGAGGGGATAGGGCCAATGGACAAAAGAGGAATTTCACAACTTTGATAGGGACCAATAGCAAAGGAGTTGGAGCAAATAGCAATTCCCTTTATTCTTTTGCATGTTGTCCACCACATGACTTATTTTCTATGGTAGACGTCCGTTTCTTTTTTCTAACCATTGTTTAATATGAGAAGAAAAAGTAACCTACTTTTACTTTAATTTATAATTTTAAATTTTTTTACAAAAATATTGGAAATATTTATTATATTATTTTCGATTTTGGTTTTTTTCCTATATTAAACTCCATAAAACAAAAAAAAAAAATAGAAAAGAACATTTTCTCGAACCAAAGATTTTGGAAGGTTTTGCATTTATATGCCCTTAAACCGTCCTACTTTTTCTCTGAAGTTAATTGGTTTTGAATCTTTTGATTACCAAGGCAGCCAAGGAAGAGACAGTTCATCCATAACCAGGTCCTCTCCATTTACACTAATGGGGAGAGGATAACAGTAATGGGAGCATAATTTGAGGTTTAAATTGAGTTTTTGGGATTGCCAACATTGCACTCATGAATCTTAATGTTGGAGAAAAGTGATAAAGACCATATTTTCATTACCTTATGGGATGATGGAAATCCATGGTAGGAAAGACAATATGAATTGTCTTTAATTTAAAATTGATATCACAATGAGTAGCACTTGTTGCCAAATGCTTACCTTAAAAAGATTGATGCATGTTCAAGGAAAAAAAAGAGGTATTCATTCCAGTAATGTAGCATCAACATCATTAATTGCGAAACGTTCAATCATAAGAAATTTTCTAAGTCGCTATGAATCCTAAACAGTTGGAAAATCTATAGTCATTTCCTATGTTTGCACCAAGCATGGACAAGAGGTTTGAGCAACAACGGCTATTAGTTAACAAGTGTTTGTGTCAGGTAAAAATGCTTCAAGTCTTCAATAGCCACTATGGCTGCTAAATCAGGTAAAAACATTGGGAAAATGCATGTTTGATGTGTATAAGGTCTCCCAGGCCCGTACTACAAAGATGTTCCTCCCAATCTTGACTTGGTATAGCCCAAACTAATGAGTTTCTGAATCAATATTTTCTCAGCTTCTGTCTGCAATCCATGAAAATTGCAATAAATAAATAATAGAGAATATAAAAATGAAGCGGTGTATATATGAAAAAATTGTAAGCTGCTAGTAGTGTAGGATTTTGGAGAGTGTCAGATCAACCTTACACCCCTTTAGCAAAGGGACAATTTACAAAAGTTACAATAACTTGGAAATTTTAAAATCAATCATAAACTACAAGTATTTTATTGCAATCCACTGTCATAAATGTAATGCCAATGCCTAATCCTAGGTAACAGCACATGCCATGCATAGTATTGGGTTACTAGTATGTGATAAG
Organism: Glycine latifolia; assembly: GCA_013407115.1. NCBI lineage: Eukaryota > Viridiplantae > Streptophyta > Magnoliopsida > Fabales > Fabaceae > Glycine > Glycine latifolia. Next base: position 21,410,887 of record CM023955.1, read on the forward strand.
AACAATTCTTATCTAACAAAATGAGACTATTTGTTAACAAGTAACAACAAAGTAAAGGAAAATACAGAAAATAAGAGCAAATGCTCCTAGCAAAGGTAAATCGCTATGGCCCCAAGCTATAATCCTAAACTGAAAATAGAAGTGCACATACCCCTCCCTCCCTCTGAACTATCCAATATAACATTTTTATCCTCAATCTCCTCAAACAATCTTTCCATCTTAAGTTATTTACAAGGTAGTCCCTCCCCTAAATGGAGATTTGGACCAGATAAGTAGGTAACTGGGGCTTTATCAGGTTCCTTCTAGTGACTAATCAAATCTAGGAACCTATCGGTCTGTTCAAATTTCTATGTATTAGTAAGTTAATCGAGTAACTGAATATGCAAGGATTTTACAATGATTACATATCTAATTTTCTGATGAATTATATCCAAGTAGAAAGTTAGAACAACAATATAAATTCTTAGATATGTTTCCCTGAGGATATCACTTTTTTGTTTTGAGAAGTTGACTTCAGTATAACGTATAGCAGTAAGAAAATCATTTAGAAGTAGCATAACTTCCCTATGCTAAATGCACGCATAAATAAGTGATTGAGAGTGGGACAAAAACCAAACCTCAAGAACGGGGCTATTTTTTGGAATACTGCAAGCCAAAATTATGTTGAGACCAGTCTTTAACACTGAGAAACAAAGAAAGTTAATTCATAAACTAGAGGAATAAAATTTTAACTATCAAACATGATAATAGTTACCTAATCGATGAGCAATGCCAGACCCTGTATTATCAGAAACCCCTCCAAGTATGGAAGTGACAGATACCATCTTGTTCTGCGTGTATCACCATAGATCAAAATCCTTATATAATCTATGAACATACTCATGAGTAATGGTGATATAAAGGAATGAAACAACTTACAGGACGAGTAGAAGCTGCTGCATACATGTGTCCCAATTTTGCAGAGTTGTAACCAATCCAAACATATATCTACATAACCATTCATATCAAAAGAATGTTTGGGAGAAGAAGAAAACCAAAGCATTGAAAGATAATATCTTTCATTATAGGCTATATCACAAATTCCCCTATTAAAATTCCATAATTCCGAACCTAATGCAAGTGAAAATAAAGTTGTCACCACTTGGTTCCAAAAGTATACATTCATATTGGGACAATTGGACTAAAGCCTTGTTTGTGAGTGACCCAAATGGAAAAAACTTATCTTTCAGGGTTTTTTTTTTATATTTAATTGAATCTATTGAAAGATGAAACATGAAGAATTTGATGTTGGGAAAACCTGTTTGGGAAAGCGAATGATTTGAAAATGGAGGTTAACATCATTGACGAGTTCAGAAAAGGTAGTGATCTGCAATTGACCCTGTGGCTGTGCATGTACATTACCCTTCTCTTCCTTCAATTTCAACTCTTCAATCCCATTCTCCAATCCTTCAGAATCCATCAGACACAAAACTGCAAAACCCTAAACCCAAAAAAATTAACTTTTCATGACACATGTGCAACCAAAAAAAATAACACTGTCTACAAGCACCTTACTGAAACTAACTAAGATGATTATATAATTTAATGCATTACCTCTATGCGCTGTAGTTGTTGCTATATGATAGCACAAAAGCTTATATAATTTTTGCTTCTACCCCTCTCTTCTCCAATTCTGATGCCCTCACTCACCTCTGTTTCTGAGACTGCAAGATCTCCTCCGTTATGAAATAGGAATCATTTCAACTTTTACCCTTAAAAGGTTGAAGAAGCAACCATTGATTAAGAAGACTAGAAGAGGTGAGAAAAGTTATTAGGGTCTCTATCATGGTCAAGTTTATTTTACTTAAATTTTAATCATTTATTTTAAGGTGCGTTTGGCGAGTTTTATTTTCTTAATAGCTATTTTTAAATTAAAATTGAAAATAAGAATTTATAGTCTTATTTGAAGCTGGTTTTTAGTTATTTATTTATTTATTTAAAAGCTTCATTTAAGTTCAAAATTGTTTAATATTTTTTCAAAAAAATTATAGTCTTATATTCCTATTTGAAATTAGTTATCTTGTCTAATAAAAAATATATTCACATAATAAAATAAATAATGTGTAAAATTAGTAGTAATATATTCATGAAAATATTTTATTGTTAATAAAATAAATTAAAATATTTTAAATATGGATATTTAAAACTTTTAATTTTTAAAAATGAAAAAATACTTAGTTAATAACATTTTATTTTCATGTAATTTGTGGATAATATATAATATAAATTCAAGGTTTGGTTCCAAAATTAATGTTAAAAGTAGATTCCAAAATAAATGTATTAATTTTTCCAATCCTTTTAACACTACTACTTTTGAAAAAATATATCAAGTTATATAATATAATAAGATAATAAAAATTATATGCATATGTAATTAGTGTTTTATATATGTAACAAATGTATATTACATATACAAATGCTTTTAATTATTTTATTATATAACTTAGATATATTTTTCCAAATTTCCTGTTAAAGGCTTGGAAAAATTAATACATGTATTTTATATATTTAGTCAAAATATTAACATTTATTTTATTTAAGACAAATATCTTATTAATTTTTATATTTTCATTTTGAATTATTTAATGTGAATGTATTATTATAAAAAAATGATAATTATCAATGATTGATTGTAAAAAAAAATATAATCATAAATAAATTATATTTTTTTTCAAGGTTTTTTTTTTAAATATTTCTAGAGAGAAGAAAAGGATTCAAAGAAGGAAAAAGTGAAGAACAATAATGTGTTGAAAAGAAATAAATTTTAAGAAATGTCTAAGAAGAGGTAAAATGATAATAAATAAGATGATAACAATCTTTAAAACTTAAGAAACATCAAACAATTGAAAAAAAAAGTATATTAAGTATTGCCAAATGATAAGTTGAAATTCACTTTATAACGAGTTAATTTTTAAGTAGCAGAAAAAAAAATTTGCTATCAACTAATTAGAAATTCTAACATAATGCTAAGGAAAAAAAGTGAAAAGTGATTGTGACACATATAAGAAATACCTCCTAATAAACTTTCACATAAAGAACACATCAATGAATTGAATACACATTAGAATGAGAAGATCCAAAAAAATATGAAAATATACAATTAAAAATAACTAAAAGGAAATGATGATTAATGTTATTTATATCAATATAATACATTTACTTTTTGGTAGAAGCAACTCATCACTTAAAAACTTCGTTTTTGAACAAACTTGACTTGTAATAATTTTAAACTTTTCTGATAAGTTGTTTAGCAAAAGTGTGAATGAGACCGAAGTAGATTGAAGAAAAATCTTGTATTAATTTGTAGGAATAGTCAATAATCCTGAAAAAAAGCATTACAAAATCATCTTAAATATGACTTTCAAAACAAACCATACATAATATATAATTAAATTTCAATGTAAAACTTTTACAATAGATTCTAATTAAATTCAACCTATACTAGTAAATGACCTTATGTAACACCCCGTATGCATCCGGTGCATTAACATTGGTTTATGGTTATTAAGCGTAACAATTATCACAGATAATTAAATCGGAAGCGACAAACCAAAATGACGTCATCAACCGTCATTAACAACACCCATTATACATCATATGTGGTGAAGTATCAAAATATACATCCTCTGTACACAAATGTACATATAATCCCTTCTAGGTACAAAACCACAAAATCCGTAGGCATAAAATAAAGAAAGAATGGAGCCAACATGCTCTCATCAACTATGCCTAGGGTTTATATACCATCTATCCCTGCATGGGCCTCTTGCCCTGGGATCTTTCAGCTTCTCCCTGCGTCTCACCTGCAAACATAATCCCCACACACGGGGTGAGATAAGAATCTCAGTAAACTCAGGGTCCTTGGAGGTCTTTCCTCCCCTTAGTTCACTAACATGCATAATATATCAAAATTAACATTTCATAAGCTAGCCCTTATGGCTCTCAAACCATATCATCAAGCAGATACAATATATATACACAAGTATCCAGGGATTCTCATACCCTGTGAAAAGATTCATCAGCATCACATGGCCATCACGGTTCACATAACATCTCATCACACAGAGACAAAATGTATATGTATATATATATAACTTAAGGGATAATCACCCCTACTCAGCCATCACGGCCTTCATTAGCTCACAGCATATCAAATAGATATCCCTATTCAGATACAGCAACATATATATAGAAATATAGATATAGATATATCATATTCCTTGAGAACGCTCATCTGCAGTCAGGTACCTTCTCTAAGGATTTAATCACACATATATAAATATATCTATACAGTATTGCCTGGGAAAAGATCATCTGCAACAGGTATCTTATTCTAGGACGCACTCATACATATATAGCACTTCCAAGAGAAGCTCATCTGCAACAGGTGCATTCTCTCAGGTTAGGACACACTTGGACATATATGGTACTCCCGTGAGATGCTCATCTGCAATCAGGCGCATACTCTCAGGTTTTATCACACATATATCTATGTTATACTTCCTGAGAAAAGTTCATCTGCAATCAGGTACTTTATCTCAGAACACCCTCGGACATATATGGCACTTCCGAGAGATGCTCATCTGCAATCAGGCGCATACTCTCAGGTTTTATCACACATTACTTATTGACCACTTAGAGTTGTTCCATATAACTTTGGCTCTAAGGGAAGTCTATATCTAATCCATTCCACTGGCCAGGGAATTCTCTACAAACACAAGATACTATCACCGCATATACCTTATAGAGGTTCTCACTAACACAGTACACTATCCTAGTGTATATCTCGTTCAACATCATCTCAATCGCCCACAATATAACATTTACTCAGATGTCTACACATATATGCATCATATACATGCCTCAATCACAATCAGTAACATTCAATTCCAATATTCATGCAACATGTTATTCAATAACCAATACTCCCTCGGAGTATGGTGGAACACAAGGAAGGGAACCACTCCCAAGAACAAGGAGCTTACCTGCTCTCAGCACTGTACCAGCTCTCCCGGATCCATGGTCACCACCACCAGTGATGTCAGAATCACGCCCTACACAAGAGCATGTGAACATCAATAACGGTCCTCAACCGTTAGAATGACAAAACAAGGCTAATCCTTTTCATTAAACCTCTCTGTTTCTATCTTAAGGTTATCATAACTCATCACCTTACAGGCGACTCATAGATCCTCAACGGGATCTGTCTCAGTCTAATCAAGGCACTAGAGTCCCTTTAAGGCTCGATATAAGCTAGTTCAAAGCATATATCCGCTTAATCTTTCAATAAGCCAAGTTAAATATCAATACTGGTCAAGTTTATCATAACGGCTATTTCAACACATTTTCACCGTTTATTCAGCCTCCTGAACATCTTTTGTAAAGGTATCTAGGCTCAAACTCATCATTATATCAAGATTCTTCCTACTCATACAGATGTCAGAGTCAAAACTAAACTTTATCAATAATCATGATTCAAGGCTCAGACTTCATCAGAACAATCTCCTGAGCATACTTTTCAACAGAATCCAAGCCTAATTTCGACTCCAACTCGCTCATTTATTCAAATTTCATCAAAACTCATCAAGAATCATCTTTCAGAAATAACCGGTTAAAGCTCGAGTTTCTTACCTCTAAACAGTCGAGGAAGGTTAGAGGATAGCTTTTCCAAGCTTGAACGCCTCTGAAATGACTCCTTTCTTCTCAAATCCAAGCTCTGAGGATATTCCCTAGAGAACGGGATTTCTCCGATTGACTATCTTTTCGAGAGATTGAAACTAGGATCTAGCTCATCTCGAGGTTTTAATCGATTTCCTAGTTGGGTAGAAGGTGTTTAGGTCAAGGAATAAGCGGTTATGGAGCTTCCAACCTCAACAATGGAGGAAATGGCTTAGGGAATGAGAGAAACCAGATTTTTACCCAAAAATTCGTGAAAATCCCTTTATATAGGGTGCCTGCCCGAGATTTGCCACTCCTGGCGCCATTTTCACCCCTCCAGCGCCCAATTTCAGAGAAAAATGGCCTTCTGGCCATTTCTGGCGCTCCGGGCGCCAAACTCACGCTCCAGGCGCCATTTCCTGTGCAACTGGCTGTCGCTAAATCCGTCGCTAATGCTTTTTGTGACGGAATATAATAAATTTCAAATTTTCTTTCTTTTTCTTTTATTTATTTAGCCTTGGTTATTATACCTTATCTTGTGCACTTAAACATACCTTCAAACCAAAATTCAAGTTATTACTACCAGTTTTATTTTTTCAAGAAGAAAATAAGATGATAAAAATTAACAAAAAAAAACACACTAATCATTTTCAACAGTCAATTCATTCCGATTAATCATAATTAACTTGCATTAGTTGGCAATGATTAATAAAGCTTCATCATTAATTTTTTATAGACCAAATGTATTTTTACTTAATTTTATATTATAGTTTTGCACATAAGAAAGAGATAATAAGCAAAGAGAAAAAAGTATATATATAATAAGATCAAGATGAAAGACATAATGAAAAGGCAAAGGATTAAATATAAAATAATATTGTAAAAAAATGAAATAAGGATAATTAAACTCTTTGTGGCCATACTTGTAGCTAACCTTCTAAAAATAGACATATGCAAGTCTTTGTAATGAAAAAATATCATTACATCCTATATTATCATTTCAATTATTCTCATATTATTAACTCATTCAAAAACAATATAATGAAGAAATCTCATGCGCATGTTGATAAGTATATTAAAATTTCGACTTAAATATATTTTTCATATTCATAATATATACCTTTTCAATTTTTTTATTTTATTTTACTACCTGACATTTCAAAACTTTGATTTTTGATAAATGTCGTTAATTTTGATCCATTAAATAATAACGTGACAAATTAATAATGTTATATCATTGGTTAAGTGCTTTCAAGAATCCTTTATACATAGTCCTTTTTGAGACCTCAACAATATGTTTTATCTGCTTTCAAGATTAATGACTGACCCTATAAATCAACACGAGATTTTTAAACATGTTTTGTCTTCACCCATGCTTTTTGGAAAACTTCCCAAAAAATCTCTCATTTCATAACTACTCCAAGTCAAACACGCTCAACTATGAAATTTTTAAGTGATAGACTATCGAAAAATAAATGCATCTTATTGGTATAGATAAGACCAATTAATTTCTTTAAGTCATTCTCAACTATAAAGTCTCATATCTGCACAGCATCTAGATTTCTCTCATCTTAATTTGATTCGATCGGGGTATTACATGATATACTACTAGAGTTCTACATCACCACTTGATAAACTTAGACTAACAACAAATACCAAAAGTAAAAATTTGAAAATATCATGTAAAATAAATAAGAATATATTTTTTAAGTAAACTAAAAAAAATATTACATATATAAAATACATATTTAAGCCTAAAAATCTCTCATGGTGACACAATGATAGTTCGATGCTCAATAACATTTTTAATCCATCAAATATGAAACCTGATATTTTTACTCCAAATAAAAATTTGCATGTCTAAGTCCCTTAATTTCTGAAAATTGTTAATCTCTCGTGCGTTAAAAAATCATCAAGTTATACATTTAAACTGTGAAAAATCAATTAAGAGAGACTAAACAGAAAATTTAAATTTAGGAGACCAAAACAAAAATACCCCTATGTGAGAAAAAATATATATTTAAGTCTTGAATTAATATTTACAAACAGAACAACTAGAAAGTCTGCCGACAAAATTTTCAAGTAAAACCAAGGCTCGCAAAAAAATGAAAACCACATAACTGCAACCACAGGTTGAATATAATTTTCAGACACCACAAGCTATGTATATCCCATTGTAATGTAAATAATATAATATAAAAAACAATTATAACTAAAAATAATTCAAACAAGGCCTAATGACAGAATTTTAGCATAAAAAATTATCAAACAAAAAGTACCTATTTCATTCTATCATGAAGTTAAAATATAGATTGAAGCATAAAAATTAGAACTAACTAGATTTAAATGTTGCATTCAGTAACTTAAGAAATAATTAAATAACTGGGCCTCCCAATCAGGAGACCTGGTTATACAAGAGGCCAATTTGTCCCCTCATCTATTGTCAAAAACCATGTTTCAGAGAGGTAACTCAGAAATGATGCAGTCTACAAAGGCAAGTAATTACAAAGAACAAGCATATGATTTCATTATAAAACCTATGGCCTAAAAAGAATGAGGAAATAGGGGTGCATTTGACTCAGCTTCCCCTTCCTAGTTCTTTCTCCAAAAGGGTACTCTAAAAATAATCTTGTATTTGGGTTTTCACTTTCCTGTTGCATATTGGTTGGTTAACTGCGTTCGTCCAATATGAGATAACCTTGATGATGAAATTAGTGGTGTTTCTTCATCAATTTTCATATCAGAAGCAGTACCATTACCTCCACTGCTTCCCTCATCGTCACCAATGTTATCTGGCACATAAATATTTGATGACTTCTTCTCGAATTTCCAGTCCTGCATGTCACACAGATTCGAATAAATTGGAATGATGTTTTGTTCAAAAATTACTACAATGAAACAAGAATTGACAGTTCTCACTATGAAATTTTGCATTGTCTTAAAAGGATTATACATTTATACAGTACTAGTAACATGTAAAAGAAGATAGAAGGAGATGAGACCTTTGTGATCCTATCCGGTATACTTTCAACAGGCAATTGAGAGGCACGGACATCCTTAACCTTTATGTAATTGTACATCACAACTCCACACAATGCTGCAGGAAAGTTATGAAATGGTTAGAGGGAGGGTGTGATTAAAGAATATCCTGATTCATACAAAACTTACCAATAGCATAGCCAATTATATTCAACCCGGTTATTGTAGATTCTGGGAATATAACAGTCGAAAGAGCTATCAATATCCAGTCTTTAAGCACACCAGCGACCCGGACGGTTACAGCACCAGTTCTACCAATGACTAAGAAAATGGAGAAATTTAAGGCTAGAGCACATATAGCATTGGAAAAGAAGATCCAAAAATTAAACTGAATCTGCGAAACTTCCATTACAGGCTTCTCCAGTAGGTACCAAGGCACAAAGAGAAACACAAAACTGCGTATAGCAAAGAGCAAAAGAAGTTAGCAACTCACATGGCATGCAAGATTTGTAGATAAGCATACATAGATACCCCAAATAACATCACTTATTTATTTGAGCTAATAAGTTGAGCAATAAACTAGATTTATGACATAAATTGCACAGTTAGAAAAGGCAAACAAATACTAGGATACCAATTATTCATACATGTGCAATTGTGCATGATGTGGAGTCCACATTGCCCATAATTTGTGTAATTTAAATTATTGTGTATTAAATCACAGATAGAGAGAAAAGTATTTACATATGAAAAGTTATTACCCAAGTCCAGATGATCATGAATCAATTAGATGGTTATTAGTAACCAGATAAACTGCCACATTTCCTGTTTGGGTTCAGTATGTATGAAAATTGTACAGAATCCAGTGATGTATCTTAGAGAAAACTACTTAAGAATATCAATAGAAATACCTGCATGGAGCTATGTAATATAAGCTTGTAATAGGATTTAGAGTCAACCCCTTTTTCTGCAGAAGAACTTGCGTTAAGACCAGTCTTAAAGCTTCTGCAAATATGCCTGTGACCTGGTAAACTGTACCAACTATATTAAAATGAATTTCCCCATATGAGGAGATGACAACCCCAATACTGACCAGCAACATGTTCAAGAACACATCACACCTTGCTTTGTCAGTACCACAGAAAACAGCCATAATGAAAGTTGCCACAGGCACTGAAATACCAAGTTTAAGAATCAAGGAAATTGTGTTACCAGAAAAGGAAATATTTTTAAGGAAATTGAGCTCAGATAGTAAGAGAAACATGTGAAATTCATAAAAAACATACTCAGAGCTTTGAGCATCTGGATAAAAGCCACAGAGATGTGCAAGTAGGCCGTGTTACCAAACCTGTACCATTCAAAGGCATTACATATTGCCCATATAAATAGTTGTTTCTTCAAAACTATTGATATTAGTAAGCATGTGTAAAATCAAAAGAGAATAGTGCTTGATATTTAGTACCACACAACAGGAACATCTATATTTCATAGAAACATCATGTCATACTTTAAAAATTTGAATTATATATTACATAAATGAACAATATTCTATGTTCTCTAATTGGGCTTTCATTGAGCACAGAATGCATAGTAATTCTATGCACCACGAGATCATGATTATACTATACTCTCTGAGGAGGGTTGATACTTTAGAAATGAGAACATTGAACTTCAAACTAGCAATCTCCATCGCACAGGTTTGCTTAGAATGCTGGAATAACAACTCCAAATTTATAAAACATTACCATAGGCTATTGAGAAAATATTTTACAAAGCTGACAGTATTAGAAGTAGAACTATCCTTAGATGGGTGTTCCACAGGCAAACTTCCAGAAATCATGCTTAACTGCTTAATGATGATTCATACAATCATACCATCAATAATCCAAGAAATACATACACAAGGGGCATGTCACATCAGAAAAAGTACAGTTAGCTCATTTTCAGTGCTTACCAAAGACTCGATGCAAAGAAAGCACTTATTGGTACCACACAAGTTGCATATCTGCCACAGAAGGAACTTTGTTTTAGAAAGAAGATTGTCTATGGACAAGTAGAGCTCTAGAAGGATTTAAATAGATGGTACACTCACATTTCAAATGTCATTTTGACAGGAGTCACAATCTGCAATAACATAAGAAAAGGGTATTGGTTAAGGTACGAACCAAATAATCAAACAACAATGAAACATATCCAAGCAAAGGAGTGGTAGATGGAAAAAATGTTCAATTCAAGCATAGAAAGTAGGTGTTACATATGGTATGTAGAGTATAAAATCAAAACATGTGAATAATGAGTATATATTTAAAAAATAAAAATAAAAATAAAATCAGAAAGAAGGCCATATGAACTGGTTAGCAATTCATAATATTCTCCTATGTACCCATACCAAGCATTTAATTCCTACTACTTCTCACAAGTTGCACATAACATCGTAGAAAACACATTTAGATTTAAAGAAGCAATCCATCATATATACCAACTTGCACTTAATGTATGTATTATGGTGTGTTACTGTTAGTTGCAATAATTTATACCTCGTATTTTACGGACATAAAAGATCATCCAAGCTAACTTGTATTTAATATGCTATTGTTAACTGGAAAACCAAATTGGTAAGATCCTCTATCATTCCCCGAGGCCAAGGAACTTAGTTAACAATATTATTAGCATATATTCCAAGAAGCTATCATTTTAACTTACGATAGCAGCAACAATGTTGCCAAATAAGAGCAAGCTTAACTCCAAGAATTGTCATTTAAATAAAGTTAAAACTAATTTGTCATGACATTCAAATAAGAAAAGCACTAACAAAAAGAGTGACAACAACCAAATGAAACTAATTAGTTAAAATAACAACTAAATTAAATCTAGCGAGAAGAGTACCACACAACAGAAGGAGTCCAAGATACACAATGCTAACCCACCAACTGAACACACACATCATCTCACACATTACACATATGACCAGTAACTAATAAAAGTCATGACATGACATGTCAGCTAGATAAGAATATCAACATGTTAGAGACGTGCAAGGACACGAATCAGCAACAATAGCAATCACAAATAAACAAACTAAAAAGAAGATTTTGCAGAAATTAGCAAGTAGAAGAAAAAGGGTTGGTTACCTTAAAGACCCGAACAAGGAAAAACGCGACTGCCCCAGAAAAGGCCATGTGAATCATCGTGAGCGTTATGGGAAGGGGAAAGTTGAAGTATTTCGGCGACAGAACCCACTGCCCAAACAAAAAATTATCAAACAGAACATAATAAATATCAAATTATTATTAATTAACCAAAGGGTCTAGCTTAGTTGGTTGTTCAAACATTGAACACAATGTGTGAATTGTAGTAAAATACCACTTCGATTTCTACGGATAAAAAAAAAAAGACAAACTCCTAAGTGAAGGGGTAGTAGTGGGTACCTTGTTGTACAAAATGACGCCGGAAGAAAGCAGGATGTAGATGAACAAGTAGACATAAGTGAGAAAAAGCGTTTTGTTGATCATCATTTTTTTTGTTTTTGTTTTGGGGTTTGGACAAAAGGGGGCAAAGAAAGAACGAAAGAAAGAAAGAAAGAAAAGGGGTTCAGCAGTGAGCTAACAACATGTTGAAAAATGCAACAACTTAAAAGAGAAATCCAAATGTTATTATCAATAATCAATGGTTTAATGGAGGGTGTGGATCGGATCTGTGGAGAGGTGTACCCTCGAAGAGAAGAGAAGAGAAGAGAGGAATAAGGGGAGAAGGTACCCAGTTGAGTGGAATATATAAGGAAGAGAAGAATGAAGATAGATGGAATTGCGAATTGAATTGTTCCAAATCTGAGACAGAGAAGGAGGAGGAGGAGGAGGAGGAAAAGGATGGGGAAGGTGGGTGTGAAATGTGAATAGATGATAAAAATTGAATGAATGAGGGTAGGTAATTGGGAAGTGGCAGAAGAGAAAGTTACCACTTTTCGAAACGAGTCATTAATGGGGGAGCTGCTTCGTACCATGTGCTTTCTTACTATTCTGCTTCTTTTCTCTGCACCAATTACTTTGTTTTTTCAAAGGAAAAAAATTATGTTAAATTAGTGTTTTCTCCAATAATTTATTTTGTTCTATTTGGACATTTAGTTTTTTTTCAATTATTTTTTATGATTTTTAAGATAAATTAAATTTGATACTGTTATCAAAATTAAACTAAGGGTATTAGAGAATATGTATGTCATATTAATATTATTATATTTTGTGACAGGTTTAAATTATTTTTAAATATATATTTCTTATCATTATTTTAATTTAGATGAAAAAATCAAATTGAATTAATTTTAAAAAAAGCCTAAATCGACTAAAAAACTTTAGAGGATTAAATGAAATTTAAAGAATAAATTAAAAGAAAAAAACTAATTTAATAAAAAAAAAATTATGTTTATGTAGCATTATAGTCTTATAATCTTGTAGACCCCATTCTTTGGGGAAACAAGGTATAAAGAAAAATTATAAATTTATTTTTTTTATTGTGCAGTAAGCAATTAAAAGACATTTTTTAATTATATTTTTATATTATTTTTCTGTCACAAATTATAATGTATAAAATCAACGATAAAAATGTGTGTGTGAGAAAGACTTTATTAAAATTTATCAGTCTAATTAATAAATAAGTTATTTTCCTAAATTCTTCTTTATTAAAATTTGATATAAGAAAAAGAAATAGTGGTTGAAATTAAAATTCCTTTAAATAGAGAATATTTTAAAGATAAGTTTATTAAATAATGTAAAATTAGTTTAAAAATTTATATTTAAATTTAACATAAAAAAAATTATATTCGAATTGGGTGAGAGTATATCAACAGTAATATTAAACTCTTATAAAAATTATATTCGAACTTGTGGTTCTTTCATTCCCAATGACAAATAAAAATTATAATTGTCATTTCCTATTTGTTCATTTTTTTTCCCATCTTTTCACCTTAGTTTGCCAAATCCGGATCTTTTGCTAGCTCTACAGCACAATTCTCTCTCTCTCGTATAAATTTCAGTCAGCTACAGCACAATTCTCGCTCTAGTATAAATTTCAATAGTTGATCACACTTTCGTTCTTTTTTAACAATTATTGAAATAACTAATCAATGATTTAATAGTTGAGATTTTACAGCTGAATGGTTAGATATGATCCAAGTTGTCATTTACCTTGTATTCGGGTAAAAAAATGAGATAAAAGGAACAAGTGGAAAATATGTCATTAGTAATTCCTTCATATAGTACTAGTTGTTTAAAGTCAATGCACATACATCAGAAAATATTAAATGGAAATAAAAAAAATTAAAATGTTTTATTTTAGTACTTTAATTTTTTTATGTCTACACTACTTATAGTGGATATTAAATTAAAGAAGGATATCAACATCAACATCAATAACACATTTAATCTAAGTTAATTGGACTCAATCGTAAATGAATTCAATGATAGATACGAGGAAGTTGAAAAAAAGGAGGAAGGGAAAGAAAAATGAGAAATAAGACAAAAGACAAGAAAATAAGATAAAAGAAAATAATGGTGAAAAAAGTAGAGAGAAATGAAGAGGAATAAAACTAAAAAGGGATTATCTGGAACATAGAGATAATAACGGATCCAACTATTCACCAAGCTTATAATTTTTCTCCACTCTGTCCTAATACACATCGTCCGTCAATTTATATCTCACCCCATTAAGTCTTGTTTAATTACCTTTCTCAAGGTAAGTTTCGGTCTATATCTATCTCTCTTTGTGTTGAGCTCTTAGTAACAAACTATTGTTCTTACGGAAGCATCCAATGATCATCTCATTACGTGCCCAAACTACCTCAATTTATGTTCCCTCATTTTTTCACTCATCGGTATTACTACCTTTCATCGAATATCTTCATTTCTTATCTTATTCATTTCGTATAACCACACATTCACCTTAACATCCTCATTTCTGTTACCCCTATTTTATGTTCATGTTGTCTATGTGTTGGCCAACATTTAGCTCCATATAACATTGTAGGTCTTATAGTTGTTCTATAGAATTTTCCTTTTAGTTTAAGGAGAATTTTGCGGTCACACAAAAACCCAGATACACTCCGTCATTTCATCTACCCTGCTCTGATTCTCTGATTTACATCATCATCAATCTCTCCACCTTTTTGCAAAATTGATCCCAAGCATCTTTCTTGGGTACCTCTTGACCAAGTAGATGCACGAGTCTTGATCACCATCCCTTACCAGCAAAAACTCACAGTTTATATACTCAATCTTACTTTGGCTTATCGTGAATCCTTTAAACTCCAAAGTATTTCTCCACAATTCAAGTTTCCTATTAACATTATCTTTAGTCTCATCAATAAGCACAATATTATCTGCAAAAAACATACACCACAACACTTCCTCTTGAATATCTTTTGTTAATTCATCCATCATTAATGCAAAGAGATAAGGAATAAGAGCCAAACCTTGGCGTACACCTATGTAATGACCCCGTATGCATCCGGTTCATTAACATTATATTATGATTTTAAGCGCAGCAATACTTAGCGTTAATTAAGTAAACACAGAAGCATAAAATAATAAGATGTCATCTACGTCATACAATATCACTAAAACATTATGTATGGAATTCTTATACATCCTGACACCCGGGTCCTGTTCCAAAAGGTACATCATAAAAAAATAAACCCATACCGGGTTACAAATACACAACAAAATCGAGTCAACATACTCGCAAAAGACCGCATCCCAAAACCGCATCCATAACCTGGCCTCGGTCTCCTGTTTGGGATCCTCAATTAGTAGCCATCTCGGCCTCGGCCTACCCGGCCTATCAATTGAGATCCACCAAACAACCCCTACTCGGGTCTCTTACCCCGGACCTCGTCCTCCGCTCTTTGGCTATCACCTACAATAAAATGTAATCCCCAATTGGGGTGAGATACAATCTCAGTAAACTCAGGGTACTTGGAGACTCACCTCCCCCTGGTTCACTTCCACAGCACATAGCATTTATATTGACATTGCAAATAACATAGCCAACTCGGCCTTTTCATAAAAACAACAGTATAGCTATCTCGACCTTTTAAGATAAATAAAAGCATAGCCATCCCGGCTTTCATAAACATCACATGTACATAATTGTTGATTTTGAGGGGGAGATTGTTGATTAAGGGAAGCTGCAAGAAGATTGAAGCAAGGATGAAAGCTTGATGTTTTAGCTTTTTACATGCCCAATCATTTGAAGGCATTTGTAATTTGTCTAAGTGGTTCAAGTGTTTTGTCTTGTGATCTTTCATTTGCATTTGCATTCTCATTATCATGCATACATAGTTTTTGATTAAAATCACAAAGGAATCCAATGATTTTATAAGAAGTTAAGTTCTCATGGCTAAGTCTTTGAAAAATGAAAACTTACTGTTTTAATCGATTACACAAGAATTTTAATCGATTAAATACATTCATACTAATTCTGAAAAAGCCTTGAAGAACAATTTAATCAATTACCAGCTTCTTGTAATCGATTACATAGTAATATTTAAAAAACATGCATCACTGGAATAATCGATTATTCTGTTATGTAATCGATTATTTTAACTTGTTAGTCATGGTGCCTTACTAGAATAATCGATTACCATTTTCAGTAATCGATTACACAGGTCAGGTTCGTGTTTTTCATATTTGAGCTTTACTGGTTTAATCGATTACCAGTCTCATGTAATCGATTATTGCTTCTTGCGTCAAAAATGCTAAGACTGCTTTAATCGATTAAGTATCGGTTTAATTGATTATCTTGTTAATGAAAACATTTCCAGGAAGCTCAAGAACATATTAATCGATTATGTGATAATTTAATCGATTACATATGTTTAAATAATCAATTACCTTGTTGTTTTAATCGATTATTGTCAGTTAAATCAGTTTTATAACAGCTTTGCTTATCTTGTCTTTATAAATAGACTTAGAGCGAATTGTTCAGTGTAACATTTGAGCATTTGTGTGAATCACTAAAAGATTAGAAAGCTTTTTCCAGAGCCATAATCCTGATTTGTTCTAAGAGTGAAAAATCTCTCATGAGATCAAGAGAGTAAAATTTTTTAGCTGAGTTTTTTTTTAAAGAAAAGAAGAGATGTTAAGAGTTCTTATACTGAGCTTTGAATTTCATTCAACCTGATTGATTGGTAACATCATTCATTCATTCATTTCATTTGAAGGATCACAGGTTGTATCTCTTGAATCTTTCTTTAGTATTTTTCTGTGTATTAAAAATTCTGTTGATATATCTTTGATTCTTTAAAGTGGTTTTCTAGAGTAGGGTTCTATAGAGGTAAGAACAAAGTAGGGTTCTCTGGGTCTTGATCATTTGAAGTCTATAGGTTTAGATTTATGTTTCTTTATCTAGTGTGGATAAAGGTGATCATTGTAAACTGCTTGTAAAGATTCTTTGATATAGTGAAAACTCTAACCTAGTGTGGGTTGGAAGCAACTGGATGTAGCCTCCATGGTTGAGAGGTGAATCAGTATAAATTGCTTAGTGTCTTGTCTTGAATTCTGAATATTTCATTGTTTATCTTTGTGAAATAAAAAATTATCATCAAAGAAACTATATCTGTCATTACATGCATATCAAGGGTTGATCTTGATTGAAGCAAGATTTCTTGATTTTCAAAAAGGTGAACAAGTGATACGATCCAATAGTTTAATTCCGCAATTTGTTTTAAAAATTTTAAATATCAATTTTGAACCAATTCACCCCCCCTCTTGGTTTATTTGCAGTATATTCATTGTATTTTCAATAATCACACCAACGTGCCATTCCAGCACATATATACAAGTTCACCAGTGCACATTTCATGCACAAATGTATATTAACCGTGCACATCTCATGCACTCGGACGTATATGAGTTCTCTAGAAGCTCATCCCGGATGAGTCTTACGCTCTCATATATGGTCCGCTTCCCTGGCTAGAGGACTTCCTCAATCACAATACAAACATCACAGTGCAAATCATTTACATATATGTTTCAATCAAAAAGCATTAACACACAATTTAAATACACGCACTACATCATACAATAACCATAACTCCCCAGGAGTATGGTGGAACACAATCAAGAGAACCAACTTCCAAGAACAGAGAGCTTACCTTATCTGATTCCAGCACCAATCCTCTCAGCCGCGTGTTTCTGACCACTGATATCTTCTTTATCAAGCTCTACACTAGGCAAGAAAGATATCAAGAACGGTTCTCAACCGTTTCATGAAAAGACCTAGTTCTTTTCCAGATCTCAAGCATAACCAACCAACCATTGACTTGTAAACCCCACAAAGGTCTATCTGAGCAAAATACCCAGAACCCAGAAAAGTTAGCTCTCAAGGTTGAACCTTCATCACAACAACCTCCTAAGCATATTTTTCTAAAGAACTAACACCCAAAACCAACCCTAACTCATATGGGTCATTTTTCCTCTAATAGCCAACTCAAATGATACGGTGAAACTTACATATCTTACCTTAAAAACCACAAGGAAGGCTAAAGGACAACTTCTCCAAGCTTGGATGTCCTTAACGTGCCTTCTAACTCTTAAAGGTTGAAACTTTAACTTTCCCTTGAAGAAATGATCTCCTCGCCTGATGGTTTTTACAACTAACAAAGGGCGGAAACTAGTTTATATGGTGATTATCTTTAATCCCTACGTTAGACGTGAAGGTGTGTAGGTCAAGGAATGGTTATCTAGGAAGCTTTTCTCACTTTATCAATGGAGGAATATGGAATAAGAGAGAAAAAATGTTTTAGCAAAGATAGTGGAATTAAGGTTACTATTGAAATATCTTACTTGTGGATATCTTATATAGTCTGTACGTTAACACGCGTAATAAAATAGCAGGAGAGCCTTCCCGCGTTAAAACAACCAGCAGGGAGTCAACACGCGTAAAAAGGCTAACTCTGGGTTAACAGCAAGTACTGACTGTTTTAATCACTTGCAAATACTTATGTAATCGATTGCATAAGAACCCGTCCTTGGTACTATAGTACGTCCAATGTTCCCTCCTCCTCCGACCTCAAACGACCTACTCCAACCTCATCCGAGTTCCTGCCTTGGTACTTCACAAGTCTAAGGTTCCTCCCAACTGCTTTCGGGATCACTAATTCAGTAACTCTATCAAAAAGGGGTTGTGAGCTCTTCCAATTTCTCTACCCGGTAGCTCTTACAAGTCGACCACATACGAGCTCTTCCGAGCTCACCCAAGCTCAACCGAGATAACTATCCGGTTGCTCATCCGAGATCACACAAGCTCATCCAAGATCCACCGAGATCACAACTCGGTAACACATCCAAGCTCATCCGTGATTACAACTCGGTAATACATTCGAGATCACCCAAGCTTATTCCGAGATTACAACTCGGACCTCAAAGAAAAGGAAGACACGAGCTCTACCAAGCTCTACCGAGATCGTAACCTGGTCCCTCAAGGAGAAGGAACATACGAGCTCTGCCGAGATAGCTACCCGGTCGCTCTTTCCTTCCTTGTCTGAGTTCCTTTCTATACATCAGTGCTTTTTCCCAAGTGCTATGTATATACACCACTTATGTGGAAATCACTCGGTCTTCCTATAATACTAACACATACCTCGATCCCAGATTTGAAGAAAAAGTGCTATCCACACCCCTTCTTATCCGAGTTCCAAAACACACCCCCTACTTATCCAACAACCCGTTCATACGAACCCGGATTATCACAGGGTCATTATAACCTACCATGATAGAAAAATATCTTGATGTTCCATTACAAGCTTTCACACATGCGGTAGCCCTATCATACATATCCTTGATTGCATTAACATACTTTAATGGTACTATTTTCTTCTCAAGAGTCCACTATAAAACTTTTCTTGGGACCCTATTGTATTCTTTCTCAAGATCTATGAACAACATATGTAAGTCTTTATTCTTTTCTCGATACCTTTCCATTAATTTTCGCATCAAGAGAATAGCTTCCATAGTACATCTTCCTGACATAAATCCAAATTGATTTACAGAAACATTGGACTCCCTCCTCAAGCGAGTTCAATAACTCTCTCCCACACCTTCATAGTATGGCTCATGAGCTTAATGCCTCTATTGTTAGAATAATTCTGGGTATCTCCCTTATCTTTGTAAATAGGCACAAACATATTTTTCCTCCAAGCATCAGACATCTTATTTGTTTGAAGAATTTTATTGAAAAGATTGGTCAACCATTTTATTGTCATATCTCTCAGGCTTCTCTACACTTCAATAGGGATGCCATTATGTCCCAAAGCTTTATTATTCTTCATCCTTTTTAAAGTCTCCTTAACTTTATATGTATTAATTCTACACAAAAATCTTCTATTTAAATCATCATAAGCATCCTCCAAGTCCATCTCACTTTTATCGTCATCTCCATTAAAATTTTTGTTAAAGTGGTTTAGTCATCTTTCATTTACATATTCATCTCTTACCAAAAGTTTTTTTTTTATTTCCATCCTTGATGCATCTAACTTGGGTGAGGTCTTTAGTCTTTTTATCTCTCATTTTTGCAAGTTTGTATATACCTTTTTCACCATCATTGCTCCCAAGATTTTTATACAAATCGGCAAAAACCTTGCCTCTAGCTTCTTGCACTGCTTTCTTTATATTTTTTTCGCTAGTCTAAACTTTTACAAGTTTTCATCATTGAGACTTTTATGCAAAGATCTAAAGCATTCCTTATTCTGTTTAATTGCCTCTTGCACCTCTCTATTCCACCACCATATTTCCTTTGTAAGAACTTTGTTTCCTTTACTTTCTCCCAACATTCTCCTTCCCACATTTTGGACACACATAGTCATCTTATTTCATATTTCATTTATTTTTCCAATAGACTCCCACGGTCCTTCACACAACATGTTTTCCTTAAACTCTATTTGTTTTTCCTTCTTTAGCTTCCACCATCGTATCCTTGGGTTTTGAGTCCTCTACCTCATACTAAGTACTTTGTTGAACCAAACCTCTAGAACTATCAGCTTATGTTGCGTAGCGACACATTCTCCAGGGTATACCTTGCAGTCGATACAAGAATTTATATATTCTCTTCTAGCCATAAATAAATTAATTTGACTATGATTTTGACCATTATGATAAGTGATAAGATGGAACACCCTTTTTTGGTAAAATATGTTCGCTAGCATCAAATAATAGGCTAGTGCAACATTCAAGATATCTTTTCCAGTCTTATTTCTCGTCCCATAGCTAAAATCTCTATGAATTCTATCAAAACCTCCACTGCTTTTACCAACATGACCATTTAGATCTCCTCATAGGAAAATCTTCTCCTCTCGTGACATCGATCCCTCTTAAAACCTCCTCCAAATCTTCCAAAAATTGGTTCTTTTCATTTGATTCTAATCCAACTTCGGGTGCATACACACTAAGGACATTTAAAATTAAATCACCCACTACAAGCTTAATCATTATAATCTTATCGCCTTTCCTTTTGATGTCAACGACTTTATCTCTGAAACTTCTATCTATCATAATTTCAACCCCAATTCAACTCTTGGTTATACTTGTATACCACAACTTGAAACCGGTACCATCAACTTCCTTAACCTTTTCTCCAAACCACTTAGTTTCTTGAAAGCAAACAATATTCACTTTCTTTCTGGCAAAAACATCTGCTAACTCCATCAGTTTACCCGTTAATGTTCCTATGTTCCAGCTTCCCAATTGCATCCTTAACCCTTGGGCAGTGTTTGCCCGCCATGCTCGCCTATCTATGTGTTGGGACCCTGACCTACTTGTCACCAAATCTAGGTGAAGACCTAACGCCTTGCCTTGCGACAAAGACCCTAGCTCACTTATCACTACATCCCAGGACTGGTGTAGTGCATTGCCTTGTGGTAAGGGCCCTAGCCTATTTTTTGCTACACCCGTGGTCCAATGTAACGCGTCGCTATGAAGGGTATGCCCCATCGAAATATCATAAAGGTTCATCTTATAAAAATAACTATTTTTTTTACGGTCGATTTGTAATATGTGACACTAACCCTCATCCTTTATCCTGGCTTAGGACAGACCATACATACAAGTACACATAGCCAGAGTTATTAAATTAAATTAAAATAAGGAAATATTTAAAAAATATTAGTTGAACTTTAAATTTTAAAATATCAATTGTTTTGAGAGAAAATACTAAAATAACTAAAAATATGAAAAGAAAGTAGCAAACTAAATAGAAGAAATGTAGAGAGAGAAAAATAGAATGGAGAGATGAAAATATTGTTAACAAGTATGAATATAATTGTTCATTCTTTTTACTTTTTTCAATTATTTTCTTATAATTTTTTATTTAATCATATATTATATTTTCATAATGAATGAATTGTAAATAAGATGGAAGAAGTAATTTTGTATGATAAAATATAATTATTTTTCATGTGTATCTTCATATGATACAATTCTACTCGAATGTGAATATCCTTTATAAGAATTTATTTTTTCTTTTTATAAAAAAAGAATTTCCAATGATTTATCACAAGTATTTTCTTTTGGGAATAATTATGTTTAAAGCATGTTCATACACTAAATGTAAACAACTTCCTTGATAGAAAAATTCAATGTGATTTGTCACATTGTAGAAATTAGCTCTTTTTATATTAGACCCAATTCTCATTTCTTTCTCTTAAAAATATTAGAAGTTTAGTTCAAATATTTTATGGAAAACAAATTGCACACACAAAATATTAAGAATGAGTTTCATTTCTATTTTCAGAAAGAAAAAGAAAATAAGCATCTATGTCAAGTCCAATCATGACAAGACAAAAAAAAATATGAAAAACATCTCAAACTATTTCTATTTCTATTTTTTAAAATGATTTTAAAAGATTTTAAAAATAATTTAGGTAAAAAAATAAATTACTGATACTAAATAACATAAAAATTGTTTCAAAAAATAATTTCTAAAACTAAAAAGTTAGAAAGAAAAAAAGAAACCTAAGTAATTTGAGTTTTTATTCTTTTGAACACGGAGTAAATTACATTCTCATAGACATGAATATTACATTTACATTAAACATACATTTCTATCTGCCTACAAATTTGAGTATACAACACTTTAATCTATTTTTAATTTTCATTAAACTTTCATTAAATTCTATTAAAAAAGAGAAGATATCAAATTACATCGATATAACTTTGACAACTATTACATTATTTTTATAACTTGATATAAAATGTGATTTTTATTGATCAACCATTGAATTATATTTACATATTATCAAGATTGTCCATGTCAAATTTTGTCAAAATTGAATACCAATAAAAAGGTAATCAAATGATCCATATTTTGGTGCATTTTGAAATATTTATATTACGTCAATTTTAGTCTATATGAAAAAGTAATCGATGATTTTGAATTAATATAAAATTTTAAATATATGATTCATGTGAAATGAACTTTCAATCCAACGATGAGTTTTTTAAAAAATATTATTCAATTGAAACTTATAAAATGATGTAATAGTTATTCAAGTTACATAAGTATAATTTGATTTATCCTCATTAAAAATTGTTAACAAAATGTTTTTTTCACTACTATTATTTGAGAGGTACAAGTATTATATGGCCCTCATTTTTTTGTTAAAATACACATTCTCAACCTTAACCAATGCAAATATATTACATCTAACTCTAATATATAGATAGATCAAATTACATCGGTGTAATTTTACCAACTATTATACCATTTTTATAATTTGATATAGAACGCGAATTTTATCGATTCAACTATTGAATTATATGTACATATTATCAAAATCGTTTGTGCAAATTTTGTCAAAATTGAACAACAACAAAAAAGTAATCAAATGATCCTTATTTTAGTATATTTTGAAATATTTATATTACATCGATTTTAATCTATATGAACAAGGTAACAAATAATTTTGGAATAATATGAATTTTTGCATATGTAATGTATGTGAAAGAGACCTTCAATCAACCGGTAAGTTTTAAGAAAATATTATCCAGTTGAAAGTTATAAAATAGTGTAATAGTTGTCAAAGTAATTTGATCCCTCCTTTTATATACATACATATATATATATATATATATATATTGATAAATATTTTATATTTTTATAAAATATTACATTATAAAAATTATTTTAAAATAAATAAAAATTGTATATTCAATTATATAACTTTTAAATAAAATATAAGAAAATATTGTATCTTTATATTACTATTACTAATATATATATATATATATATATATATAATTTTAATTTTCATTTGATTAGTTAAAATATGTTTACGAAAAAATAATTAAAATAAATACTTTTAAAATATATAATTAAATTTAAGATAATTCATAATGACTTATTTAGAATAATACTTAATGGCATAAATTAAGAGATAAAGTTATATATATATAAAATTAAAAATAGGACTAAACAAAAGTATAAAGATAGTGCTTATTTTTTTAGACAAAATGAGACTCATATAAAATTAAAAATAGCACTACTACAGCATTACCCTTCAAGGTCGGTTATTTGGGCCAAACAAAGTCGGTTTTGGAACCGACCTTGTCTCCAACGTCGTAAAATAGGCCACCAAACAACGTCAGTTTTTATAAGAACCGACTTCGAAATAAAAAAAAAATATATCATGTTTTTCTGAAAAAATCTCTGATATCTAAGTCGGTTATTTAGAAAACCGACTTAGAATGTACCAATACAAAGTCGGTTATTTTAAAAAACTGACTTAGATAACATGGAAACAAGGTCGGTTTCTTAAATAACCGACTTAGAATGCTTCAATTCAAAGTCAGTTCTTTCAAAAAACTGACTTAGATAGCGCGGATACAAGGTCGGTTCTTCAAATAACCGACTTAGAATGGTTCAATTCAAAGTCAGTTCATTTAAAAAACCGACTTTGATGTTCCCAATTTTTTTTAAAAGGCCATTTTATTTTTTGAATTTCCCATTAATTAACAAAATAGTGAAAATAGGCAACAATTTAAATGGACCCAAGATCGACTGCAATTTAAATTGACAGCAATTTAAATAGGCAACAATTAACAACTACTCAAGTAGCTAGGTTTAAAAAAATAGGAAAAAAAATCAATCAATTAAATAGATGAAAATCAAGTATTAATCATAAGGCTCCTCAGTGTAGTTCCTGAAAATCAAGTATAAACCCATGATTATCAGTGTGCAGTGAATACCACTTTCATTTCTTTTTAAGTTTTAACACAATACTAGCTATTACTATAACACAATACATTTGAGGCCATAGAGATGACATAAGCTCCAACTGAATGACTCCCCAGTTTAGCGGCAATTTGGAATGTATCCAATAGTTCTTTAACATCAGCATGAACCTAAAAACAACAAATCAAGATACCAATTAGAAATAGCCAGGAACATTTAATAGAAAAAAAATTAAGCGACTACAACTTTTAATTGTTAGTTACTTTAGATAAATAAGAATGTAAAAAGTATAGTAAAGTTTGATCTGGCTAACATTATGAGAATAATAAGCTAGGCAACAAATGAACACTTTTGGTGTTCTTGGTTCTTGCCTCCAGACACATGGCTCCTCCACCAAGCACCTTGTGCACTAACTAGTAACTATCTTGCCATGAAGCAGGTACACCAATTAGTTCTGACTTCCCAGTTAAAAAATTGACAATTACAGCAATCGGGCCTCTTTTATCATTAAAAAGTAATTAGGTATAGTTATAGTTATGTAAATACCCAAATCATGAGCACCCTTAATATTCAATAAGTGTATAATAAATTAGGATTATGATGACAAACAAAAAGAAATATTTAAAGAAAGTTTTAACACGTGACAATAAAAGCAAAGAAAATAAATAAGATCCAAACCGGAAACAATTGTCTCAACCAAGTAACACAAAACTTGAAATGCAAATGAAAGAAGGTATAGAGGCTAGAGCCAGAGCTTACAGCTTTTTCAATGCTTGAAAACTATTGCATCCTGCTTGATAGGATTTTCTGCATATGAATTAGTGAAGCCATTGCTGTCCCTGAAATTCTTAACACAATTAAGTCTTTGCCAAGAAAAAGAGCAGTGCCCTTAGACTTGGAAAGGGTTTAAAAATTATTAAATGGTTAAAGTATTATACTATTTCATTATGTTTTTGCTTACCCCTGTCTCTTCTTTGACTTCTCTAACTGCAGCAGTACAAATATCTTCACCCTGCAAATGAAATTCAAATTAATCAGAAAAGTATTTTTAATGTTTAATAATCAACAATAATTTTTTCTAACATACTTCGTCAACGCCTCCAGTAGGCAACTTCCAGATTCAGATCCAATTTTCCATATACTGATTCAGTATAAGCATCTAAACCTATGTCTTGATGTTGCTGAATGTCTTCATCAACATTTCCACAGTCCTTTTTGTTAATGCTATCTTCAACTTCTACATCATATTGACAGCAGTTTTCTTTAGTATCAATTTGAATACCCTTAACTAGAGCATTGGACTCCCCACTACACTCACTCAACCTGGATTGATCCACTCCATTTATTTCAACTTCTAAATGTAATTTTATTTCATTAGATCCATTTGACTCTATCTCCACAGCTGCCTGCTTGACTTCAAGATCCTTCTTAACCAAATCAACAACATCCTTTGGAAAGTCCAACCATTCCCCATTCTCATAGAACATCAAACGCTCCAGTCTCCCCATTCTCAGATTGAGTGCAGCATACCAAAAGCATTCTTACTTTGGCATAATCTGGAGCATTGCAGATTTAAGTTTAAAAACTCTTAAAAATTAAAACAAATATTTAATTTTATAATATAATTAAAGCAAAAAATTATCAACATACATAATACAGGGTGCGATGCTCCAATCTGAAATATAGCTCTATATTTAAACAGAAAACTAATATGAAAGATAACAAATCAACGATGAGTGTTAACTGCACAAATTTATTGAAGTATTTTTTTTATAGTAAAATTTGGAAATTGTTTTTACCTAATTAATATAGATTCAATTATAGGATCGCATGTTAAAATTAATTCTTGCGTGTTTATATAAATTTGGACTCAAATTTTTTTCCCATGTGATTTTAATGGTTTTTAATTCATTATTATTATTACTATTACTATTACTATTATTATTATTATTATTATTATTATTATTATTATTATAACTACAATTTCAATTTAAATCTATATTTAAATTGATTTAGATTTTTTGTATGTTAATTATTTTCAAATAGTTAAAAAATTGTTAGGCTGAAAAATAAAAGCCAATCAAAGATGAGACTAAATATATAAGAGATATTTTTAATTTAAAACATTAGAATTTTCTTAAATCAAGTGCTATAATTAACAAACATAAGTCTTAAATCAGTTATGGGTTGAGTGTAAAGGGGTACATAGAAATTAAGCTCTTAAATCATAACAGAATAATTAACAAACATAAGTCTTTCTTCAATTCTGCATCAAGTGCTATAATCTCTAAAATTAAGGAAAATATGTCAGAATTTTTTTTACAAAAATAAAGACTCTCAAGCCTAATATCAATAAGACATGGTTATCAATCTCGGATTGGCAGTGTGTAGCAGCCAACATTGAAAATGCTATAGTGAGAAGTGGGATGACTGCCATTTTAAATATTATGCAAACTAAATAATTTATACCACATTAATACTAACAAAACCATAGTTAAAGAAATACATCATGAACAATAACTAATTAGTCACAGCTTACACATATAACTATCAATCTAGGAGCAGAAAAAAACATAGTGAAGTAAAAAATGAAAGATGGTTGTGAAATTAATAAAAAAGAACATAATAAATTAGATCAAATTAGTAGACTGTGAACTTGGAACAGATGGGAAAAAATAGTCTTGTAAAGTGTGAAGAAACAAAGTTCAAAACAGGGGTAACTTTTTGCAGAATGGTCAAGGAAGAAGGGTTTCAAATCCTATTATGTTTCTTGACAACATGGTTTCAACTTTCAGGGGTAAAAAAGGGGTTTTGAAACCTATATCATGGTAATGCCGCAATAGCATGTGAAAAGTAGCAATTGTGGCTTCAACGGCTGCTATTGGAAACCACTCCTATATTTCAATCCCATAGCAGCCCAGGGCCAGTCCATTCTGCTGCTCCACTATAGTGCGCTATTGACTACTACAGAAGAGGATCAGCAAAATGGTGCAAAGTACAAACAGAAGAAGGAAAAGAAGCAAAGCAAAAAATAATCAACAACTCCCAAACCGTGCAAACAACAAAAAAAGTTTATACTCGGTAAAGACTACTTACAACAGGTTGAGTGATGGATTGATTAACTACATTAGATTTGACCAACTCCACCAAAGCAACTTCGGCGGCCGACTGCTCTGCTGCCTTGCAGTTGAAAAATTCAGGCAAAGAATCATACCGAACGTCGTTCACTATCATTGTTGACCTGAAAGAAGGTTCATGGGAAGGCCCTTCCTTAATAGTTTCATAGACAGGAGTGGGCAGCCCCGCCTTCTGTGCATACTCCTGCAATCGGCTCTTGAACACATAGCAATTTGAAACACCTGAAAAAACATATATATATATATATATATATATATAACATGTAAAATTGTAAATAATTAGAGCATAAAGCAATATCTCAAAGACTCACTCGAACTATATAAGTAGCGTGACAAATAAGCCTGACCTAATCTATATTCAATTTCATGTTTACCCTATCTTTGATTTATCTAGTAACCAATATCATCAAGAAAGGAATCAAATTGCTCCCGGTCCTAATCAATTGAAACCTTTGGACGAAACCTAATGGTTCACTTATTCCTTCTCAAATTCTCTTTCTTGGGCATAAAACACATTTCTCTTCAACTTACATTTACATTTTTAAAATCTCCGTCCCTCATCCAAAACAATAAAACAATTCAAAGAATGCATTCAAGATTCACGTCAAAGAACAGAGAAGCGAGAAATCAATGACAGAGAATACATACTTTGGAAGTCTTCGTTGGTGGGCATAGCCTCGACGGTGAAGGTGATGGTTTGAGAAGAATCAAGTGAGTGAGAGTTTCTTAGACTTATTAAACTAGTTCTGTGTATTTGATTAATGGTGTGAATGAGTTTTTATACGGTGTCAGAAGAGAAGAGTGACTTGGCGTGTACTACTGTGGAAGCAAAAAGAATGTGCGATTCAACCCGATTTGGAGTTCGATGGTCTCCACAAATGTGCGATTCTTCTCCTTGGAATTGGCCATGATTCCTGAGATGGCTTCACGCAAAGCATCACTCTGAAGCTTACTACAAAACCAGCACCACACAAGGTAGTAAACCCTAACAATTTCAATTTGAATCGACCACAACAACAACAATGGAGAAACGCGAGGGAAAAAGGAATGAATCAGCGTTACCATCGTGTCGGAAGATGCAAATGCGCTTCTGTCTGGCGAAGCAGAGGAATCCACGGCGGTGGTCCCAGCAAAAGACATTAGCGCCCTTGGCCTTGGTGATGACCGCGATGGTCTCGAAGAAAGGGAGTCTGTGGAAGGCGATGGATTCAGAGAGCGAGATGAGGAACTCTCGCGACTCCACCACCTCCATTGAGAGCACGGGCTTCTTCGCGAACCCAGCGAGGTTCTTCTCCAACTCGCGCACCAGTACGATTGTGGTGAAACAGCTAGGTTTATGTCCCGTTTTTTTATAATTAAAAATGAATCAAAGTCGGTTATTATGGAAACCGACTTTGAATAGCTGAAGACAAGGTCGGTTTTTACGTAACCGTATTTGTATTTTAGCCTACAACGTCGGTCATCATTTAACTGACTTTGTTTGCATATTATTGTTCAAATATTTACGAAATTGCCACCGCATACCATACTAGGTCGGTTTTTAAAGAACCGTCGTTAATGGCCCGTCGTAGAAACCAGCTTTTGTAGTAGTGGCTGTCACGAAGTGTGACTATAAAAAAGAATACATCAGCATAGAAACACAAAAAACAGAACGCAAAGAAAACAAAAATGCAATTAGCCTAAAAAAACAAATGGTTACAAACACCAGTTGACAAAGGAATAAGCCAACATCCCATGATCTACATATAGAAGCCATGATCAAGATAAGGTTTGAATCTGCCATAGAACCACCTGTGCATACGCTACCTCTCCATGAAAAAGTATACGGTTCCTCTGAAATAAAAGACTCTAACAAACCCTATGCCAGATGAGATAGTGAACTCTACGCATCCTCTTACCCCTCGAAAAAGACCATGTTGCATAAATGAAGTGGTACCTCTAAATGTAGCCCTAAAGAAATATCCCATCAACAGTAGACCTCACACCAAATCCGAAACGAGAAGGTGCACCTCAAGAACAAGTGTTGTGAATCCTCCCTATCAGTCTCACAAAAAATACACCCATCATCTTCCACCATAACCCCCCTTCTCACTAGAGCCACACGAGTAGTAACTTGTCCAGGATCAGTCTCCAAGAAAAATTCAAGACCTTGGACATGATATCACACTTCCAAAATGATCAGAAGGGGAAATTCACCACATTAGGCTATTAGGAACCTCATATGTGATAACCCGATAGGCTGAGACCATCGAAAAGGAGGACTCACCCTCAATCCACAACCATTTGCCCTCCGTCATCAAATCCAATTGGACCTTAGAAAGTAAGGCCTCCATTTACTCTACCACCACCTCCTCCCGCTCAAATAAAGCTCTTTGTCATCTCTAACTGCACGCTACCCTATAATCATTGGCCTCCGTTGACATCTTCCCACATTTTTAGCTCTTTCTAGCACATGGCTGTTCTTGTATAATGACATGCAAAGACTTATTCAAGTTCTTTCCAAAACCAAGCAATGGATAAATGGAGAACAACGTTCCTTAATCCACGTTAAGTGTTACTATCCCTCAATATAACTTCTATTAATACATTTTTTTAACAGAAACTTATATCAAATAACACCTTTAATCATTTTGGTCTTAACTTTTTGATTTATCATGATAATTGAATTCTAATTAATCTAAAATTTGACTTAAATAAAATTTAACTAATAATTATTTCTTAAGATCAAAATCAAATATTTCTCAAAGAATTCAATGTTAATTTTAATATATTAATTGCATGTCTCGATTACAATTTACATTACATCAAGTATTTAAAGTGGTCTACCAATGAAATTCTCCTGTTAGCCGCCGAAGATGTATCCTTTTAGGATTGCTAAATGGTCCTTATCAATCTTTATTGGCCTCAACTTATATATTCTCACATTACTAGAAAAATAACATTTAACATTGATTTTTTTTACATTCCACATCGGTTTTGAATCGATGTTGAATCAGGCGACGTTGAAAGTGTGGAAGGTAACATCGATTTCCAAAACCGATGTTGACGAGAAGTATACAACATCGGTTTTTACCGATTTTTAGTAAAAACCGAGATCACTATCTAATAAATAAAACATAAAAAAATGTAAAAGTTGGAACTTCAACATCGATTTTCATAAGAACACCGATGTTGTTTTTTAATTTTTTTTAATATTTTGTCTGTTTTTTTTTACCAGTTCTTCAATCTGTAAATGAAATACCATCCAACCAATTTCAAAATAAAATACAATAAAATAAAATTTCAATAACAAATAAAATTCAATAGTGTCAAATGTACATAAAAATGATTTTCTAACCTAATGTTTATACAATTGTTTAAAATTCCCTTAACCACCTAACCTAATAAATCATCTCTAACTTTCAGATAAAATGTAGCCCATTCAACCCTAATAGCCTTCAATCTCTTGGCTTCCAGTGGTCTTTCATCATTGAAATATTGCATGACATAATAAAACATAATTTAATAAGTATAAAAGAAAAATAAGTCAAAAAAATAAAATTAGTTTTGAATTAGACAATTACCATATCTCAGTTATCCCTAAAGCCTCCTTAGACTATTGTCAACATCCAATGCATGACATAATAGCCACACTCAATGCTTCCTTTTTGCTTATTACACTAAATTTAATAACATGGTCAAAGTTAAATGGAAATTAGCGTAAATAGTAATAAAAATGATGAATACACGTAAACAATGATTTATTAAAAGACTTACTTTAAGCGCAATCCATTTAGTAGTAACCTTTGATTTATTTCCTTGAGTGTCGTGGACTCCCTTCAAAGCACTGCTTAAGAGAAACATGCATGCATATTGTACAATTAACATATTCATGTGTTAGAAATAATAACAGAAATGTCTTACAAATTACAACCTACTTGTTAATAATTCCTTTCATGTAGTTATCAGGCTTGTTGTGCAACGAACATAACCACACGACAACATTGGCCTTAGGACATATAATGACCAGTTGCCAATGTGCACTGCATTGGAGAAAAAGAAGTTATTATACTCCATACATTAATTAAATTATTTTGTACATTTTTACTTACCCATTCAAGTACACTGCAAGGTAGACATCTTTCTGTGAACTCTGCATCCATTTCTTTATATAGTCCTCGATTCAAATTGAGATTGCCCAGATCTCTGTATGGACTATGGCTCGATGAATCCATACACATTGGCATGATTCGATTGCAGACATAACTCATTCATATGCCTATTATTTTATAAATAAAGTCAATTATGCATGAATATAAAACAATGAGTTATGTAACAGTAGCCAATTGAAAGTGACTTACAGAATCCACATTGTATAACGGAGATGTTCAAACATTAACCACCATGGATGATCTTAGAAATATCCTCTTGCTTGATGTACAACGGGAAGTTGTCATTATGCAACCCGAACAAAGTAAGGTCCCATGGCACCTGCATGGGTCTGAGGAAAAGATCGGGGATGGTCAATGCGATCTGATACAAGGGATCGACAATATGTTCCAGCTTATTTACAGGTTTCGCTAGTCTTTCAGGTTCCTGTTTATCCTACACAATTAACAAACATAAGTGAATGACCGTCTTAACTTTATATGAGACAAATCATTCGTAAATGAGAAGAAAGAAGGCAAAAATGAAATACCTTATTCAAAATAGGTTGTACAAGATGTGTTGGCCAAGCAAAGAAAGTGTTAAGGGCTTGTCCCACTAACTGAACCTCGTCAATGGGTACAGGGATGCGAGCATCAGCATCTCGAACTTCCTCAAAACCCACCTTGACCTGATCATTGGCAAGAGGGACGCTGTGCACGGTTGTCAACCCCTCATAAACTCTTCCAAGGGCAACCAAGTGGGGAGGATTGTTATCAACATACAACCCACGCCTGTCAGATGTACCCGTGTCTGGGTCATTCCCCGAGGGATCGACACAGCTTCCCTTGGTGCTGACACAGGCACCAAAAGGACATGACTGAACCTCTAGAGGTGGCATGACACCCTAAGACTACATCTGGGACTGAAGGTGGCTGAAGGACATCATTATTTGCTACGAAACTCTTTCAGTGATCGACTGCGTAAGTCTATTAGTGATAAACTGCTCCAGCTCGTCCTGATGTTGTCTTTCAGTCCATCCATATAATGACCAAGCCTAAAAAATTTAAATTTTACAATATTTTGTCACAAAAAGCGTTAGCGACGGCTAGTTCCTGGCATGAATAGTGCCAGATGCGACGCCATTAGTGCTAGAATGCACCAGGAGGCCATTTCTCACTGGAACCTGGCGCGGTTAGCGCCAGTGTGGCGCGATTAGCGCCAGGAACACGTCCAGACCACTAGAATTTGGCGCCAATAGCGTGAGATTGGCACGATTAGCGCGAGAACGCATACATGACCACTATAAAAGGCCATTTTCACGATTTTGGGGCCTGAAACCCCATCTTCTTCCTCCCTCTGCATTTTCTGCCATTAACAAGCTTGGGAAGCTTCATACCCACTCATTCCTTGACCAAAACACTTCACTTCCAACATGAAAGTTGAAGGAAATCATCCAATGAGCTAGATTCCAACCTCTATTTTCCTTGAAAATCATCAAACGGAGAGATCGCGTTCTCTAGGGAATTTCCCAAAGTTTGATTTCTGAAGGGATAAGAGGCGTTTTAAGGACGTGCAAGCTTGAGAAGTTCTCCTCTAGCCTTCCTTGTCGATTTAGAGGTAAGAAATGTGATAACCCTGAGTTATGGCATGGTTGGTGTCATACCTTCCCGCGCGATAGCGCGGGGATTCGCATCAGAAAACCCTGTTAAGGGTGTGGCGCGGATGGCGCCAGGTCTGGCGCTGATGGCGCCAAAGTTTTCCAGCCCACGCGGATAGCGCCATGGGTGGCGCGGACCGCGCGGCAAGTGGCCTGGAAAACCAATTCTCACTGGAATTCCACGCGGTCAGCGCCAGGTGTGGCACGGATGGCGCCACAGGTTCTGGAAGCTGACGCTGATGGCGCGGAGATGGCGCTGATAGCGCCAGAAGCACCGCCATTGTGGCGCGGATAGCGTGGGAGACGGCGCGGATCGCGCGGGAGCTCGGGCAGGTTGAGTATATAAAGGGCAGAACGCGAAAATGGAGAGGGAAAAAGGGTTTTCTTCTTCCCTGGACCTCCAGCCTCCATTAATGGACGTTCCAAGCTCCCTAGTGCCTTATATACTAGCCTAAACACTTCCCTGTGACCTAGAAACGTGTTTTAACCGATTGAAAGCTAAAATCCTTCATCAATTCCTTAGATTTAAGCAAAATCCCATTTCTCAGAGAAACCTCAGAAACCTGAGTGTTGGCAAGAACCAGAGGCATAGAAGGGACGACAGAGCTTAGGAAAGCTGTTCTCTAGCCTTTTGGGTTGCCAGTGAGGTAAGAAACATGAGTTTATTCGGTTGTTTTTGATATTGAGAAATCCTTGGATTTTGTGAATTATGTTGCTCTGGGGCTAGAATTAGCCCAGAGTTCTGTTGGGAAACTTGTTTAGAATTGCTTAATGATGAAGGAATAGTTTTCAGTTTTTGATTCTGATGACTTTGAATTTTGGCTCTGTGTTATCTGTGTGACCTGTGTAATGGTCACTTGTGATTATCTGTTGAGATGCCAGAGCCTTAGTTATGCTTATGTGAAGCCTGAGAAAAAAGCCTTGTGTGGGCAGATATTGATTAAACCATAGGATAAGGGATTTCTGAAATGTTATGTATTGTGAGTTGTATGCCTGAGGGCTTAATTTTGATATGAAATTACTTATGCCTTGATTAGGCATTGATTCTGAGACTGTTGGCGGTGGAAGCCACAGACCTGGGAAGGAATTACGAGCTGAGACCTTACCAGGTAAGTTCAGTGTTTCTTGGGGATGAATTCCCGTTTTGGTTGCACACCACACTCCTGGGGAGTGTTGGTCATGACTCATGATGCATGCATTGGCTATGGCATTACTTGTATTGAGATTGTATGCAATTGCATTTGATGTTTGTGCTGTGCTTGAGACATCTGTTGGCCAATAGAAGAATACCGACGTTGAGGAGCTCCGTCGGGTATTCTGGACGTTGAGGAGCTCCGTCCCTGGCATCGAGGAGCTCTGCCAGAGCTATTGGTCAACAGATACATACCGGCGTTGAGGAGCTCCGCCGGGTATTTATGGGCGTTGAGGAGCTCCGCCCGTGGCATTGAGGAGCTCTGCCACACTATGACAGGCACTGACGTTGAGGAGCTCCGTCAGTGGGCGTTGAGGAGCTCCGCCAGGCATCGAGGAGCTCTGCCTCCTGTCATAGATTTGTTTGTGATGATGTTTATGTTATGTTGAGGCCAGTGAGCCATATATGACCTGTATACTTGTTTATGTGTTGTGAATCTGTGGGCCAGGGTGGGAATGATTTCCCGAGAACCCTGAGCTTACTGAGATATGTTATCTCACCCCGTGTGGGGGTTTATATGATTTCAGGTGATATTTCTGGAAGAGAAGAGCAGTCTCAGGGCAGGAGGCCCAGTTGAGACTAGGCTAGGAGTTGGATGGCTCTTTTGTTTTATTTTGATGTAGAGTTCTGTACTCCCTCATGGAGGGCTGTTATTCTTTTGTACCACCACAGTATGTGTGGTGTGGACTATGGACTTTGATATGTACATGTACAGAACCTGGTTATGTATATGATATGTGCTTTACCCTGAGTATAATTGTCTTATATCTGTTATCTGTCTGTATTATTAAGATGTCTGGTTGATATATGAATGGGGAAACTGGATCAGCATAGGATTGTATTGTGTTTTGTATAATTATGATTTCACAGGTTGATATTCCATACATAATGAATCAAGAAAAACGATTCTGCTCTTCCGCTGAATACTATTTTCTGATAATTGAGCGCTAAACTGATATTATTAATGTTAACGCACCGGAGGCCTACGGGGTGTTACAAGAAACACAAATTCTACCGATTATTTAAGAATTTGTTCTTGAGATGAGTAGTGACCCATTTGAGTTAGAGCTGAAATTAGGCTTGGGTCCTTTGGAAAAGTATGCTTAGGAGGTTGTTGTGATGAAGGTTTAGCCTTGAAATATAATTTCTATGGACTTTGGAATTTGGCTCTGAAGAATGTATGTGTAGGAAGAATATTGGTTAGATTGATGATATAATGATATGCATGAGCCTTGGTGCTTTTACAAAATGCGTTTAGGAGGCTATATAAACAGTGAAAATGTGTTGAAGTAACCATTTTAGCCACTTTGATAATCATTAAGATTTGGCATGGATAGAGTATTGAACTCTTTGAATTGACTTATGCAGAGTATTAGGGAGATTCTAGGGCCTTGGTTAGGCCGAGATAGATCCTGTTGGGTGTCTGTAAGTCACTGGCTAGGTGACTAGTCTTTGAAACTTAGAAAAAGAGGTTAAATGGAAAATAATAGCATTTATTTTCATTCTAATGGTTAAGAACCGTTATTGATTGTTTGTGTGCCTTTGTATAGGGCGTGACACCGAGGGTGTCAGTGGCGGAGACCACAGTTCAGGGATTGAACAGCAGAGCCTTGTGTTGCCAGGTAAGTTCTTTGTTCTTGGGAGTGTTTCCCATTGCCTGAGTTCCACCATACTCCGACGGAGTGATGGTTGCATACATGATTCATATGCATTGAATTGGATGTTACAGCTTTCTTCATGATAATATGTATGCTTGTTTCTGTGCTTGTGTATGGTTGCCTTTCAGATAGATCTTCTGGCCAGTTAGATAGATATGGACCTCCCTAGGAGTAGAGCGCAACTCCTAGTCGATTTGCTCACGTAAAGGGTGTATGATTCCTTAAGACTAAAGATAGGTGGTCCCATCGCGGTTGAAGCCTATTCTCGGAGGTGCCATATACGTGCATCCATGTGTAAAGGGGTAGCTCCCGATGGGATGACACGTGTGTGAGTTCCGGTCTCACACTGGGGACTGAGAGTCCTGATGCTGATGATGATGCATCTTTGGCAGGCGTAGTACCGCAGATACACATTAGAGCTAGAGAATGTCTATGTGTTGTTGTGAGGGCTAGGAGGCCTGGTGTTGTGATGCATTTGATGTTATGTTATCATGGAAGTGAGCCAGGGGGAGGAGAAGCCTCCAAGAACCCTGAGCTTACTGAGATTGTATCTCACCCCGTGTGTGGGGATTATATTTTGCAGGTGATGCATCTGACAGAGATGATGGGCCCCAGGGTGGGAGGCCCCAGTAGGGGCAGACACTGTACAGCTGCTTGGGCAGTATTTGGAGAGCATTGTGGTTCATTGTTTATGTATATGATGTATTTTGTATCCCTGTGAGGGAAGATGTGCGTGCACATGTATTTTGGATCCTGTATGGATTGTGATGTACATACACTGTATATTTTGTACCCTCTTGTGAGGATGTGATCTGTGAGATCATGGCACAGGGTGCCTATTCTTTTGTATAGCCATAGTGATTGTTTTGATGATGTATATATATAGATACATGTGGCTTCTGATTCTCCTGATATATCTGTATAGATATTATTGTTACACCTGCCTTTCTTTATGTTATCTGGATCGTAGAGGCTGTTGTGGTGTCTTGGCATTCGTATATGTGGGTGTGGATACATACCATAAATGATGAATCAAGAAATATGGTTTTGAAAGGAAATGACGATGAAGTCATGTTTTTGAAAACACTTCCATTGTTTTAATTATTGATTTTAAATTAATTACTGCACTAATCTGATTAAGTAATTGTTAATACACCGGATGCATACGGGGTGTTACAATCCAAGTCTTCAGGAACCATTGACTTCTTCTTGCGAGAGGTTGATGGAGATGGTTTGAAGTAGTGTGTGATGGTCACACCGGCTCTAGTAGCACAGACGCGGTCGGGGTGCTCTGGTCGTCCAATGGCAGCAGTCAGGACATCCTGACGTCCACTGGCAACAAAGCTACCCTGTGTGGATTGCTCGTCCAGGGAATCCTATAATCAAAATAAGTAGAACATTAGTTTTGTCATTTGTTAGGAAAAAAATTCATTAATGAACACTTGAACCATCCTTTGACACAATCCTCTCTGCAATCTCACGCGTCGCTTCAGATGTCATTTGTCCGGTTTTTTTTGTGCGAGCCAGCTTCCACTTCACGTGTCGTCCAACGGGGGATGGAGGATGAAGGATGGTTTCCGTGCTGTCACCTTCGGCTGATTCCTCCAATCATTTCTTTTGTTTTACCTCTATCAATCTCTTTTCTAACAACTCGTAACCCCCACGAGACAACACGTGAGGGGCAGTGTTCAGCTTCTGGATGGCCTGGGCCTTCTTTCTAACATCGTGTAAGAATTACACATATAGGGTTAAAAAAATGCCCTTGTTTGACTTAATAATTGTGAATTTGTAAAACAATGTAACTCAGCTAACCTCCCAGGAAGCGGCTCTACATGTCTCACAGAATTGGTACCACTTTTCCTGACTGATGCCGTAGTTCTCACAGACAATGTCGGCATCGGCCTCCTTGCCTTGTGCCAGAGCCCATTTAGAGGTCAGGTCTGACTTAAACTGCCTCCATCGCTCTCCTACTATCTGCAGAATTTTCTTCTTTGTCCGTTGTCGGATGCTTCAGGTATATCAAATTCAGCCTTTGATACAAAAAACAAGTTTAACAGTTAAAATAACATTTAAATTGTATGCAATCAAACAATGACATTGGACACTTATTTGTAATACTTGAATGTCCTCCCAAATCAACTCTTTCTGTGCGACAGGAACTTCCTTCCAGTTACCAATGGTTACATCTACCTTATCTCTAGCCACGATCCCTAGATACGTCCTCAATTTCTTTGCCTGAGGACCATCAACCTTCCCAGTGACAGGATCCACATGAATCATTGGTCTGTCAGCATTGGCAGGTCTGGTAGCCAGTGACCTCAGCCGTGTTGCTTTCCTAGTCTTCTTCACCATAAATGGCGAAGGTGCTAAGTCAGGATGAGGAGCTGATGACTCAGGAATAGGAGGTGCTACCTCAGGACGAGGAGGGGAGCTCGGTGGTGTAGTCATGATCCTGTTAAAAACAAAAATAAAAATAAGTCAAGTTAAGTGACAAGTAAGGTTACTTATGAAATTGTAATAGTCAAAACAAGTTAATATAAAAAACATTTACATTAAGCGATGTTAATTAATTCTCCTTCATCATGATCATTATGATTTGCATGAATGTCGTCAACTTCATCTTCTCTGTTCACGTCAGCCATTTGTGTCAAAAATTGAGTGACATCATTATCAAGGGTTGAATCATCATCATCAAGATTAATACCAATGATTTTTCCATTTAGTACCACTGACCACCTTTCATCACAAGGATCTTGAACATAAAACACACATAGTGAATGTAACATAATTAAGCTCCCACATGAATGACTCCAAAGTAAGGCATGCATGCCAAACGTGGATTGTGGTCATGCACAGTAGTGAAGTGTTACGACTTAGCCCTAAGGCTAACCCCACTGTTTTGCATTGTGCTCTTGTCATCTTGTGGTTTGGTGTAGAACAAGTACTTGTTTATATTGTACCCCTGCCAACTTCCAACATTTCTTTTAGGCCCATCTACTAACTTCCTCATTGTTTCAGATGAAGATTCATCACTAAATATTGTATCTTTAAACCAATTCAGGAAAGTCTTGTTATGCTCTTTCAACAACCTATTCTTCGTCATTTTTGGATTACTTTCCTTGACTAAGGCTTCATGACGAACTATGTATTGCTGGACTTCATTACTGTTATTCAGGACATACAAATGAGCTTGTTGCAATTCCTCTAAACCAGGCGTTATAACATGCAGCCTCGTGAACCCTTACCTGCGACTCTGTCATCATGACGAGCCTCGGGAAGCCCAACAGGTTTTACCTTTTCAAGGTACTCTGAACAAAATTCTACAACTTCTTCTGCAATGTACCTTTCAACTATGGATGCTTCAGAACGGTGAAGATTCTTCGTATACCCTTTCAAGATCTTCATGTATCGCTCGACCGGGTACATCCACCATAAATAAACGGGACCACACATTTTAATTTCCCTGACTAGATGAACAAGTAATTGAACCATTATGTCGAAAAAGGAAGGAGGAAAATACATCTCCAACTGACATAAGATAATTGCCGCCTCTTCTTCCAAGTCATCTAACTTTACAGGGTCCACGACTTTGGTACAAATGACATTGAAGAAAAAGCACAGTCGAGTTATAGCATGCCTTACTTTGTTAGGCAAAATGTCTCGAATCGCCACGGCTAACAGTTGTTGCATCAACACATGGCAATCATGAGACTTTAAGCCAACTAGTTTCAGATCTTTGATCTGCACAAGGCTCTTAATATTTGAAGAGTATCCCTGTGGCACTTTCACTCGGCGCAGACACTAACAGAAACTTATCTTCTCCTTTCTTGACAAAGTGTGACATGTTGGAGGCAAGTATATTTTCTTACCATCAGACCTAGGATGTAACTACTCACGTATACCCATCTTAGTAAGATCTTGACGAGTGTTCAAACCATCCTTTGTCTTTCCTTGAATGTTAAGCAGTGTGCTGATGACACTATCACACACATTTTTCTCCACATGCATAACATCAATACAATGTCTAACATCTAGATCAGACCAATATGGGAGATCAAACAATATCGACCTCTTCTTCCATATGCAAGTATTACCTTTTTGCTTCTTTTGGGTCTTTCCAAATACAGTATGGATGTGCTCAACTTGCTTAAGAACCTGTTCACCGGTTAATGGAATCGGTGCACTTTCATGCTCTTGACTTCCATTAAATGTTTTTTCCAATCGCTGATAAGGGTGATAAGGTTTCAGTAAACGTTGATGGCGAGTGTAAACTATTTTTCTGCCATGTTTAAGTTGCAGGTAGCTCGTGTCTTTCTCATAGATAGGGCATGCACGATGGCCCTTAACACTGTATCCACTCAAATTCCTGTACGCTGGAAAATCATTAATGGTACAAAATAGCATTGCATGCAACTTGAAAGTCTCCTTTCAATACCTATCAAACACGGCAACTCCCTCGTCCCACATGTTTGTCAAGTCTTCCATCAAAGGACTAAGATAAACATTAATGTCATTTCTTGGCTGTCTTGGGCCCTATATCATCATAGACAACATGTATTTTCACTTCATGCACAACCAAGGAGGTAGGTTGTAAATGACTAGCAAAACAGGCCATGAACTGTGCTGAGTACTTAATTTTCCGTAGGGATTCATTCCATCACTGGCAAGTTAAGCCTAAGATTTCTTGGGTCTTCGTTGAATTCTGGATACAAACGGTCAATCTTCTTCCACTGGGAGGAATCTGCCAGATGACGGAGCATTCCATCACAGTTTCTTCCATCTGCATGTCATGTAAGGTCTTTTACGTCATCTTCGTTAGCAAACAGACGCTTAAACCTAGGAATGATCAGAAGATACCACAACACCTTCATGGGGGGACCTTTCTTTGTGCTCTCATCACTGCCACAGTCGTCATCGTCTTTCACTTTGTACCGTGATACCCACACCTGGGGCATTTATGCATTTCTTCAAATTCATTTCTATACAATATGCAATCATTAGGACAAACATGAATTTTCTTGTACTCCATACCCATCAGACAAAGTATCTTCTTGTCCTGATAGTAACTTCTTGGTAACGTGTTTTCATCTGGAAGCATCTCCTGAACTACCTGAAGCAGTGAACTGAAGCTTTTGTCACTCCACCCATATCTAGCCTTCACATTAACCAGATTTAACATCGCTGACAACAGTGTCAATGACTCTTTGCACCTCGGATACAACGGCTTCTTCGAATCACTTTCCAACGTATCACACATAGGGGCATGTGCTTGCTGAAAAGACTCATGTCCCAGATCACGAATCATATCCTCTAATCGATCTCTAATGTCAACATCAAGCGGTTCAATTTGCGAGACCCTCTGCGTGTCTGTCAATTCACCATGCCATATCCATGTAGTATAATTCTTCTTAATCCCATCACATAGCAGATGTTCCCGTATGTCATCTAGTGTTTGGCGTCTCCCATTCAAACAATTTATACAAGGACATAAATATTTCCCATCCTTATTCGGTTGACTTCTTTCGGAGGCAAATTGCAAGAAATTTTCAACGCCTTCCTCATACTCAACCATGATGCGACTTGCATTTGTCAAACTTCGATCCATCTAATTAATAACTCTGTGATACTCACAAAGTTATTCCATGCATGAAAACCTCACTTTTTTCATTAAAGGTATGGCCCTATCCCATTCACGAAGACATATTTTTATAGTATATTCATATGTATAGGTTGAGTTTCTTATCTTAAATTTGACGAAATTTTGGCAGCATTTCGCTTTGATCTCTGAGTACATGACATGAAAGTGGTGACATGAGTTACACCACATTCAAGTATGCACTCGGAGAACAAAGTGAAATGCATTGTTATGAAATTTCATCATATTTAAGAAAAGAAGCACAACCTATACATATGAATATACTAAAAAAATATGAGTCTTCGCAAACTATCCAAATGGACAATTCAAGAATCAATACAATGATTAATCTAAACTAGCCGGAAGAATCACTGTAATGAATCTCAAACGGGAAAATTAAGGTTCACTTATAATGAACATCAATTGTATATATAAAGCAGTAGTCATTAACCACATAAAAAAAGTTGAAAAAGCACGCGTTTACATATAGAACCTAAAAAAATTACTAAACACATTCGTAAGTACCTGTGATGATGGTCACTGACAAACTCCAACAATGAATCTAGTGATGACGATGCAGAGAGCAAAAGGACAACTGCCTACAAATGATGTTGAACATTGAACATGTTAAATTCAAAGACGACACACACAATTTTAACAAAATACTAATGTGGTTGACTGCATGTAGGACAAAAACAGGGGTGTGTGACAAAGAAATCATTCAAGGTGTAGGACAGAATTTGGGCTGGTGTGAGTCTTACCGAGCATAAGTCACTACTACTATCATTCATGTTTTGAAAATGGAGGGGAAAAAGTTTTAATGGATTGAACAATGTGGTATAAGTTTGGAGATTAATCCCATAGTGATGAAGGGGAAATGAATGACAACTCGAAGGCATAAAGGTAAGAAGAGAAATGAGTTGGAAGGGGATTCTCTTCTAGTGTGTGGATTATGAGAAATGATTGAGAGTGGGTTTATTTATACTAGAGCAATACTACCACATTTTATTTTATTTTATTTCTTCTCTCTTCTACTCTACTCATTCTCTAGCTTAGGTGCCTTCCACCATAACTAACTCATTACTATTCACCCAAAAACAAATATTTCCACTTCTTCAAATTTCAAACCACTCTCCAGTCTCCATTATTATGCATCTACTACTAGTAATATGTTACTCTCTCTCCAAATAAATATTATTTTAACTTATTTTATAGAAACTTAAAGAAATTAGCAAGATAAATTTTAACAACATATATTTTTTTTAATTACTAGTAATATGTTCACCTGGGATTGCAGAGAGTGAAGTGGAAAGTGTGGTTGGTTTGGGGTGGAGGGACACTGTGCGAAGAGAGAGTGCGTGAGACAGATGTGGTCTTGTGAGAAATTTGTGTTGCATGTTAAAATCAATGACAATATGCATTCATGGGGATATGACATATGAGTGGACTTTTCCTAACTTAAAGCTAATTTGTTTTGGAAGTTAAAAGCTACTTTTTAACTTGCTGCACTACAAAAAGAACACCTATACCGATATGCAAGGTATGGCTATCAGGCTATGTATGGGTGCAATAATGATGATAGTGGTTCTCCAATAAGAGTTGTACCAATCCAAAGCAAATAGCAGTGAGCTACACTAAAATCTTTACCTATAGAAAACACTAAAATCAATCATTAAGCTGTCCTAAATTCTCATTACTTAATGGTTAATAGGCTACCTTGTTGGTATACTTAATCAGCCACTAAGCTGTCCTAAATTCTTCAACCAGCCATCTACACAAGTTTCTCAAATCCATAACATTCAATCCTAACCATTAACTACTTTGTGGTCCAGGAATCAATATGCAAAATGAGTTGCTTCATAAGATATTCTACAATATGAAAAACTTTTAACCATTACAAGCATCTTGAAAACAGGTAAGAAAAATCAATCTACAGACAGTCACAAAGCATCTGCATTACATTATAAGAACTTTGAACACAAGAGAAAAGGTATAAGCTCATGGTTTTGTTGGCTTTGTGTTAGATTCAGGGGGAGCTACTTAAAGAATGCAAAGGAACTTTGATTCAAGCATTGGTTTTGAGCTTTCAACATGCAATGGATGCCTTGAAGATAATTTAGTGTGAAAAGTGTAAGAGAAAAGTAATTCTGGTGATCCAAGTGCATTGCATTCATTTAATCCATAATTAACTTAATTGGTTTCATAAAAATCACAAGACTTTGGCAATTTGACTAAGTTTTTAAAACTGATTCAAAGGTTTTTGGAAAAATGCATTTTACACTGATGTAATCGATTACCTTAAAGTCCGTAATCGATTATTTTGTTCTTAGTCAAT
The DNA here is from genome assembly GCA_013407115.1 of Glycine latifolia. Taxonomy (NCBI): domain Eukaryota; kingdom Viridiplantae; phylum Streptophyta; class Magnoliopsida; order Fabales; family Fabaceae; genus Glycine; species Glycine latifolia. The sequence goes on from CM023955.1 coordinate 21,455,517, forward strand.
TCTGGAAAGCTTTCAAACACAATATAATCGATTACCTATCGGAATAATCGATTATTTGACCTTCGTTTTCATGTAAACTGTCTTGTTGAACTTTTTAATCGATTATTAAAAGGTAGTAATCGATTACATGGCTATATATTGTTAGATTCAAGTGATTGAAGAATCTCAAGAAGAAGAATTTTGATATTTGATTCATGCTTTGTAATTTTTATTTTGTTTGTTTAGTATGGTTCATTCAAAGGAATAACCCAAAAATCCCTTTGCAGCTACTAATAAAACTAAATCAACATGCATTCATGCTTAGGTATAAAGTAATAACCATATGCATTAAGTTAGAAATGCATTGATGTGTTTCAAATATGCATAAAATGTTTTAAGACTGGAATAATCGATTACATAGGTTAATAATCGATTACATAAGCATTCTGCATAATCCTGTGTAATACAGAAGGTAATTTAATCGATTACAAAGTAATCGTAATCGATTAAATAGGCCAGAAGCAAAAAGGGAAGCTCACTGGAATAATCGATTAAATCATGAAATAATCGATTACATTGATCATGCTTATTTTCCAGAACTGCTACGAACACTTTAATCGATTAAGTTGTCGAATTAATCGATTACATTAGTTAAAATAATCGATTACATTGACGAAATAATCGATTACAGTCTGTTAAATCTGTTTTTTTATAAATAGCATGCATTGACTCACAATCAGAGAGTTACATAATTCGAGAGCTTTCATTACAAAAGTGTATTAACATTCTCTGAGTGCTTTAATGTGAAGAAAGAGTCTTTTTCAACTGGGTTGTTCTTCAAATAGAGAATCATGAAGCTAGAGTAAAAGAAGGAGTTTTTCAAGTGAACATTCATGCATTAATCTGTTGCAAGATCATTCAAGACTGCATGTTCATTCAACATCACAGGTTTTAAATTTCGTATAATTCCTTTTCTGCTGCAAAAGGATTAAGGTGATGTCCTTCTTGAATCTTTAGTTTTATTATTTGGGAGATTTTATTTGTATTGTTTAGTTTGTGTTGAAACTATCCATGTAACAAGTTAGAATTCTTTAAAGCATTACTAGATAGTGTTTCTAGTGGGTAGAACTGAGTGGTGTGCTCAGGTTCTAAAGTCTTTAGATAAATCTTAGTGTTAGATTTAGAATTTTGCCTAGGGTGGGTGAAAGAGACTTGGTTGATTGCTTGTAAAGAACTGAATCTTGTTAGTGGAACTCTAATCTGGTTTGGATTAGAAGACAACTGGATGTAGCCTCAAGTGGTTAGAGGTGAACCAGTATAAATTTGTGTGTAATTGTGTTTTGATTTACATTACATTCAATTGCTTGTGGTATTGGATTGTGAATCAATTCTGATTTTGTTTCAGCATAAGAGTTAAGTGATTGGAAAAGAGAATTCTGATTATTAAAAGTGTTTGGTTTAAAGATACGATCCATTGTTTATCTTCCGCTGAGTTTGAATTTGCAAGAAAAGTCAAAAAGTTTTATAAACCAATTCACCCCTCCCCTCTTGGTTTATTAGATTAGATATTCATTGTATTTACATATATGATTTTAAGATTGCACTGCCATAATCAATTACCATTTCTTGTAATCGATTACATAGCCTTTGAGAAAAGCAAGTTTTACTGGAATAATCGATTACCAGGATTCGTAATCGATTACACAATGTTTTGAGAAAATCATGCTGCACTGGAATAATCGATTACCACATTTCGTAATCGATTACTCAAGTCTTTTAGAAAACACAGTGCTACTGGAATAATCGATTACAGCTCGTATTAATCGATTAATTTGCTCGTTGCTCAAACCCAGAAAACTCATGAACACTTTAATCGATTAAAATGGTGATTTAATCGATTACAAGCAGTTATAAATAGAACCATGGCTCAGTTGCTTTTCTAACTTCGTGGAACATTACCCATTTGTATTTTCTGAGCTTAAACAGTCTTGTGAGTATTCTTAAGTGTTTTCTAAGGGATAAATTCTTTCTTGCTCCATTGTGCTTTAATCATTAGTGTTTGAGTCATTCTTGGAGCTTGAAACCTTTTCAAGATTAAGGAAAGCTGTGCTATTTGATTTGTAATCATTCAACCTGAGCTGGTAATTTCATTTTACATTGCATTATTGGATCATCAGGTTGTTTTTCTCCTTAATCTGGTTGTAATTTTCGTTTTGTTTTTATCTTTGTGAATTGACTATTGTAATTGAGTTCTTGCATGTATCTAGAGTAGGGTTCTCTAGGTGAAAGAACTGAATAATGTTCTCAGGTTCTTGTCTCTTAAGAATCTAATAGGGTTTTAGATTTCTGTACTTTATCTAGGGTTAATAAAGGGAGACATTGTAATTGATTGTAAGAACTGAAAATTATAATAGTGGAACTCTAACCTAGTGTTGGTTGGAAGAAAACTGGATGTAGCTTCTAGTGTTGAAGTGAACCAGTATAAATCTGATTGTGTCTTGCTTCTCTATCCCTTAACTCACTATATTCATTGCGTTCTTGATTAAATTGCTTGACCAATTATATAAGTTTTGATTCATTGAATTCTTTGGGGCTGAGCTACTTGATTGAATAAAGTTTCTTGTTTTTGAAAAGTGATAAAGATTCTAGGAACTCTGTTTTTGATTAAAGAAATTTTAATTTACCAAGGTTTAACCAATTCACCCCCCCTCTTGGTTAAGTGTGAGATATTCATATCGTTTTCACTTTGTTCCCTTAGGTCACGCTTTTTCTTGCTAGTAAAGACCAAAAGAAGTTACACCAACAGTGGAAAAGAAGCTACACAAGAGAAAAAGAAGCTCAGAAGAAGAAGAACACAAATGCAGAAGAAAAAGAAGCTCATGGTTTCGTCAATGGAAGTACACATACCTTGTGGGAGCCGCGACATCGACAATGGAACCCGACACCGACAATGGAACCACCGTGAGAGTGAGCTGACACCGACAATGACAGCGATTCAGGTGACCATGACCGTGACCGTTGTAGGCGCAGTGAAGGGCGACACTGAGAGTGAGAGATAGGCGCGAGAGTGAGGATGTTTAATTTGGGGGTCAGGTCTTATAATAACAACAACATCGATTTTCATTGAAAAATGTTAACGTCTTCCTATTAACATCAGTTTTCTAAAAAACTGTAAAACCGATGTTAACAGTAATAGGTTAACATCGGTTTTGTTAAAAACCTGCAAAACTGATGTTAACGTCTTCCTTTTATCATCGATTTTCCAGGTTTTTAACAAAATCAATATTAACCATGTCCTATTAATTATGAATTTGCCACCGCGTTTTTGTTAACATCAGTTTTCCAGAAAACCGATATTAACTTAGCGATATTAAAAGCAATTTTTGTAGTAGTGTCATCAATATATAAAATATAACTAGTATTTTAGATAGTGTATAATATATTTCTTTCTATATTGTACCCCCAAAAAATAAGATAGTGTATTACATAAGATATAATTTTTTAAATAATTAAAATTAAAATGAATAACCATTTTATAAAAATTAAATAAATAAATATTTTAAGATAATATTCATTATATATTGCATGTATAATAAAAAATTTAAATTATAATATAAGAATATTTTAATGATTAATTATTTTTTGTATTTTTTACTATATTTGCCATCAATATTACTCAAAATTCACGTATGTGTTATCATGTATGTATGCGTGATTTACCGTTCCTTCTTTCTTATGTTCAAATATATAATCAATTACACATTTTTCTCTAAGAAATTTGAGTATTATACTACTTTTCTCCTGCTGTATTAAAAGATATAATTCACTCTATTTAGTTTAACATTGTTAAAAATATTTTTTAAAAGAAACTAAAAAATAATTTTAATTAAAAATATACTAAAATAAATAAAATTTAGTTTTTAATAAATAATTTTATTTAATATAATTAAATACTAACTCAATTCTTGTGTTTAATTCTATTCTACTAATTTATACGTGTGTGCACACATATATATTATTTTATTTTAACTTGATTACTTAAAATTAATATTTTAAAATATTTGATTAAATTTAAAATAACTTTTTAATTTTATTTAAAATTGTTTTTTTTATCAATTTCTTTGAAATATATACACTTCAGTATATCAATTATATTTATTTTAAAATAAATTTTATCTTTTTAACAACATAAATTAGGATGGTGTAATACTTACATTTGTGAAGGGATCCTGATATAAAATAATATTTTGATAATACTTTTTTTAATGGAAAGTTAAAAGAATTTGAACAGAAAATTACATAATGGAATGATTTGATAGGGGAGGGAAGTTTAAATTTTAACATAAGATGGGAGATTAAAGTAATGTTTACATTTTTAGAGAACGAGAATGTAATTTACTAAAATAAAATAAGAATATGAGCCATGCGTCTCAGTATAACATTACCAGAAACTTGTGTATTTCTGACGATCAAAATTCGTCGATAATATCAAAAATTTGTTAGAAAATTGAAATTTTCGCATCAAAAATCCGTCGATAAAATGATCATAAGAAATTTTGTTCAACAAATTTTTATGTCCATCGATAATTTTCGACAAATATATCCATCGGTAATGTCCATGGAAACTTTTCAATGGATAAATTTGTGGGAAATTTCCGACAAATATATTCGTCAGAAATACATTAGTGGATCATTACCGACAGATTTTTTTGTCGAAAAAATCCATCAGTAACTTATCTTCAATAATTTTGTTAAAGTGAACATGGAAAATAAATGACTTAATCACAACAAGAAACATAGAAATAACATTATTTACTCAAGTAGAATAAGGCATTCCCACTGTATATCTTTTCTTCAATTTTCCTACATATGGTAAATAAATAACGTGAGCATCAAGCAACAGAAGAAATGACAATTAGAATTCAATACAAAAATAACAGCAAAGCATTAATTGAAATAGGTACTACTGCTTTTTAAACAAGACTACAGCAAATGACAATTAGAATTTAATACAAAAAGTGACAGCAAAACATTAACTGAAATAGGGTATATTTTAACATAGTAAGCCTAGTAAAATGGCACAACCCACTATCTTGATAAAACTGCAATTTACAAAAATGATCTTGAGGATTTAAGTGAACATAATTATCCTAACAAAGCTATATATCAATATATGATTTTTTTTCAATTTTAATAAATTAAGTAAAATAACATAAGTAGCATTGAGTTAAAAAGACAAGAAAGGTTTTGAAAACTCACAAAAGTAATTTTAAGTGGAAGAATGTGAACATTAAAAACTCACGTGGATCAAGGTTATCCTCACACTATTTGCAATGCACGGTGTGTTAATGGAATTCCCAGCTCGACTGCTATTCCAGAAGCAGCAGTTATACCTACAAGTAATGAGAATAAATTAATTACAATAGAATAACCCCTATTGCCTTTTCTTTTAGAAACCATTACATAATTCATAAATCCACTGACCTTTTGTTTTTGTTCCAACATGTTTTGCAATTTCATTCCAGTTTTCTTTATAAAGTTCTAATGCTCTAAGGAGCAGGAGAGTCTCTTGATCAGTCCACTTTCCACCATTAACACCTGCAACTTCAGCTGGTTCCATGAGTATAAAATCCAACGAAGACATGCCAAAGCCAAATCTTCTATTACTGAAGCAGTCGGTACATAGGTCAAAATCTGCCTATCAGACACATCACAATATTGATAAAATATACAACATGAAGTGCAGGAGCAAATTAATAAGGGAAGTGCACTTTTTATTTATTTATTAAAAATCATTATAAAACGCCTAATTTAATTTACTCCATATGATCACTCGATCGAGCTCCTTGCATATTCTACCAATAAGAATTATTTAAAGATATATTTAACTATAACTTAGATTACAGCACATTTGTACTTTTCACAAGCTTAGCCATATAGCTATTGGATTTAAATAATCTCTTAACTTTATCTATTTTTTTAATTATCTTGGTTTCAATAACTATATTTTTAAAAGTTTAATTTTAAGCTTTTAAATTGAAAAAAGATTAGGAATTAATTAGCCCCTCCTATTATATGTAAAATTTTAGTCTTGATCCCCACATAAAGAAATAATTCTTAGTTTGAAATTGTAGAGATATAATATGGAAGGCCGCGTTTGTTTTTTTTAAGTGAAGGATACTTATTTATTTATTTTATGTAAGGAAGGGTCAAGCCCTTATATTATACACTTACAATGGAATAAATGCTTTGCCAACTTATCATTGGGCATATATTCAACCTTGTTTCATGGTTCTTGGGAAGTACTCTCTAACTAGACAAATTTATCAAAATAATACTTTTTTAATAAAAAATTACGAATTTGTGCTGTTTTGAAACATATTACAAATTTGAGGCAGGAAGACACGCGCAAAATGGGCGTGACTGGTCACGCCCAGATTAGGCGTGACACAGGGGGTAGTCACGCCCATTTTGGGCGTGTCTCTCCATTATATAAGCTTGATTTTTTTTACTTTTTACCCACTTTTACTATTTGACCTTCTCTCTAAAATTTTATGAAGTCTATCTCTCTTAGGTTTGTGAGTGATTTATCTCTACAGCGAAGCTCTGCCAACAAGTAAGTTAATTTATTAATTATGTATATTATTTAATATGTTATATTATTAAATTATAAAATTGTTAGAGCCATATTATTTAATTAGTTTTGTAGAAGACTGCTAGGTATTAGGATCTAGGGTTTAGTTTAGTTTAAGGTGTAGGGTTTAGTTGTTAATTACAATTATTTGACTAAATTTACTTAGTTTAGTTTATTGTTAAGGTTAGGGATTAGGGTGTTAGTGTTTAGGGTTTAGTTGTTAAATTAAAATTATTTTACTAAATTTACTTAGTGTTTAGGGTTTAAGGGTTTAGTTTAGGGATTAGGATTTTAGGGTTTAGGGTTTAGGGTGTAGTAGTTAAATTAAAATTATTTTACTAAATTTACTTAGTTCAGTTTAGGGTTAAGGTTAGGGATTAGGATGTTAGTGTTTAGGGTTTAGTTAATGGTTTAGGGTTTGGTTGTTAAATTAAAATTATTTTACTAAATTTACTTAGTGTTTAGGGTTTAAGGGTTAGGGGTTTGGGTTTAGTTTAGGGATTAGGATTTTAGGGTTTAGGGTTTAGGGTGTAGTAGTTAAATTAAAATTATTTTACTAAATTTACTTAGTTCAGTTTAGGGTTAAGGTTAGGGATTAGGGTGTTAGTGTCTAGGGTTTAGTTAAGGGTTTATGGTTTAGTTGTTAAATTAAAATTATTTTACTAAATTTACTTAGTGTGTATGGTTTAAGGGTTAGGGATTTGGGTTTAGTTTTGAGGGTTTAGTTTAAGGATTAGGATTTTAGGGTTTAGGGTGTAGTAGTTAAATTAAAATTATTTTACTAAATTTAATTATTTAGTTTAGGGTTAAGGTTAGGGATTAGGGTTTAGGATTTAGTTTAGGGTTTAGGATTTTAGGTGATTTCCCTACATATGTAGATGATATTATTATGCTATGGAACTGGGGATGATTTGAGTGAGAAAGAAATGTTGAAGTAGTGACTAAAACCTAAATAATTCCCTACATATTTTTTTGGGTTTAGGTTTTAAATATAATTTGAAATTATATTTAAATTTTGTCTATTGTTTAGGTTTTAAATATAATTTGAAAATATTTTATTTATTTGTAATGTAATTTAATTTGAAGTTATTAAATTATTAAT
>CM023955.1:21463331-21492847 GCA_013407115.1 Glycine latifolia
TATTTATTTTTTTGGGTTTAGGTTTTAAATATAATTTGAAATTATATTTAAATTTTGTCTATTGTTTAGGTTTTAAATATAATTTGAAAATATTTTATTTATTTGTAATGTAATTTAATTTGAAGTTATTAAATTATTAATTTTTATATTGTTTTATTTATATTAAGATAGTCATTGATGGATGATTCATCATCTTCTTCATCTTCATGGTCTGGATCCGATCATGAGGGTGAGGGAAGGGATCCGACGACCCATGTTATGCCTACCTCGTATAAGTGGTGGGGTTTGCAGAGGCGTACTCAGAGAACTCACGTTTTACAGGTTGTGTGGAACGAAGACAAATGTTGAGTGTTAAAGATGTGACGTGGTAAAGTCCCAGGGGGTCCAGATTGTGACGATATATCTGCAATGATTGCGGTGATGTTAAGACAGGCTGGATTCCTACATATCGCACGCATGCAACATATTCAGGTATAAAATTATGAATTGAACAATTGTACATATGAAGTGATTCCTAAGAATGATTTTGTTTATAAGTGTACATATGAATTGATTATTTTTAACTTGACTTTAGATCGATGTTGTGCTTGTCAGTGCTCTGGAGACCAGAGACACATACATTTCACATGCTGCAGGGAGAGATGACCATCACGTTGCAAGACGTGGCTGGTATCTTAGGTTTAGGCACTGATGGGAATGTCGTAACCGGAGTCACGTCAGACGAGTGGGCCACCATCATCAAGGACGTGTTTGGTCATCCTCTTTAGAAGGGTGAGCTAAAAGGAGGATTCATGCGCCTGTTATACTTTGATAGGCACTATGCGCATTGGGGCGAGGTAGCTGGGGATCTGGTAGAAGTCATGCGATTTATGAAGGCACATATTGCACGTATCATTGGAGCATGGATACTATGCGATAGATCCGGGGGAAGCACTATCGGCTGTCACTATGTCCCTTTGTTGATAGGGGACATGGGAGACATAGGTAGGTATAGCTGGGGTTCCGCGGTCCTTGCACATTTTTTTAGACAAATGTGCGAGTGTACAGATGCAGATAGAAGTGACATTGGTGGGTGTTTTGTGCTTCTCCAGATATGGGCGTGGCTCAGATTCCTACCCATTGCTCCAGCTATTCCTCAGCCTACTCACCAGGAGTGGCATTACGGCCACAGGTATGTGTTCTTATTTTCTTTTATTAACTATGTATTAATGAGTCTTATATGTATTAACAAGTCTTATAAGTAGTCTAATGTCAGTTATTTTAAAATTAGGTTTAATGCTTTAGGCAAGTTCCGTGCACACGAGCTTCTTTGGTATCGGCTAGCATTAGATTCCCTTGCTCGGGATGAGGTACGTTTTGTTACTTATATAAGTTTTGGTCACTTGACTTGGATAATTGCTATTTTTGTCGTTGTTATTTCCTAATTATGTGTTTCATTGTTTTGTTCAGGTGGTTTGGCAACCATATGCAGGCTACCACTTCCTTGGTGCATCTGAGCACAAGCGACTGTTGTGGATGGCTACTACTTCAGTTATATGCTTTCACACAGTTGAGTATTCTCAGCTAGATAGATGCATGCGCCAATTTGGGAGGGATTAGCCAACCCACGAAGGTCGAGGAAGCTGAAGGGTGTGCATGACCTCTCATTGCGAGGTAAACCACATGATAATTGGGTCCGTAAGCTGAGACCCTTTATCCACCGATGAGAGGTTAGGGACCGGCACATAGAGATGCCTCCCCTACTGACTGGGTTGCTATCACCAAACCATGAGTACATGGTTTGGTTTAGGGAGAATGGGAAACAATATGTGTCAAAGATGGTTGCCAAGATAGGTCATTGTGTAAGTGTTGTTTAAATTTAATTTGGAAAATAATTTCCATTATCATGGCGCTATTATGTTGACTAATGAATTTGTTTTGTAATTTATAGTTTGATGGCCTGGAGACACTGTACTATGCGAGTGGCGGTCAGGAGTGGCCGGGATTCAGCATGGAGTACTTGCACGAGGAGGTGGGTCGCACTATGTGCATGTTCTAACAGAGCTATCGCTTGGAGGAGCCAGGGCCACATCCACCCCCATCACAGCTTCAAAAGGACCCGCAGGTGTATGTGGATGTTCCTCGTGGGAGAAAGGAGGGACATGGAATAGAGCGTCGCCAGAAAGCCATGCCTCATGTTCCTGTGCCCATAGGAGTTCCCAGGCCTCGTATTGATGGTTTTTATAGGCCTCCACTAATAGGATCTACATACGGCAGTCAGCCTTTCTATTACCAAGGAACTCAACAGCGGGACATGGGGTATTAGGGGTGCAGTAACCAGAGTGACTTTCGTCCATCGGCAGACTCCTAGTCACAGCATGTGTATTATGCTACTACTTTGGGCATGGCATCAGCGGACTGTGGGACAAGTAGTGACATTCCTGCTACGGAATGGAGTGTTGATGATATTGACAACCTGTTGTCTCAGGTTTATTATACTCTGGCCGGTTGTGGGGATTGGCCAGGACATGCATAATATGGTACCCCGCCTCCTGATTATCCCCGCCCATCATCGCCAGATCAGGGACTCCATACCCACCTGCAGATGTAGGTCATTCTCAGTCAGGCCCATCTCAGATAGGCCTTTCGCAGGCAGGCCCTTCTCAGGTAGGCCCTTCTTGTGCAGGCTCTTCTCGGCCTCGTGGTAGACGAAGGTTGCTCGATCATCAAGCACATCATCAGCAGTGGCCACCTGAGTCATAGTTGTATTTTTTTTTACGTTAGTGTCTTTTTAGGTTTGTAATGGACTTTATTTGATATTCAGACCTTTATAACAGCATTTTCGTGTAATGGTTTTATTTCTTGTCTTAACATAGCACGACCAGTAACGTACAACATTTTTATGCTTCACTGTATGCCAATGAATATAAATATCGCGTTAATAAAAACAAACACACATACACACACACACCCCTCAAACACTAGGCCGTTACAACATTCTATTCTAAACAGTAGTATATAAGGTGAAGACTCGCAGTTTGCATAACTAGTTCCGTGACTGGACACGCCCAACAAATATGGCGGGACTAAACACGCCCAAATAGGGCGTGACTGAACACCCTCAACAAATACGGTGTTACTGAAGATGCCCAATTTAGGCGTGACAGAGAGGGGTGTCACGCCTAAATTTGGGCGTCATTGACCCCTATATAAGGCAGACACTCCCACAAGACATACCTCCACAAACGAAATTTGATCTGAATACTATGGCATTCTTAGGAGAAACAAGTAGTCAGACCATTGCTAACTCAAAATTAGCATTCATTTTTCCAAATGGATCAATGAAACACAAAGAAACAGGTGTTTATTTTCAATGTCCTACTCCAATACTAATGCGGGTTCCTAAGGAGTATTCTTTTCAGACACTCCAGAGTAGGATGTGCGATACCTTTCTGCTAACTAGTGACCATTTTGTTGATGAAATGTACTACAGACAGTCATCCCTACATCCAGGTCAGCAATATTTTTTTCATTCTCTGCAACTCACAAATGATGATGATGTTTGCTTAATGTTAATGTGCAATAAACAAATGTCGAGTTTTGGCCCTATAGAAATATTATGTACCATCAACAGAACACCCGATGGTATACTGAACCTACTTCAATCCACCATCGTCCCAACACATGATGCAATGCTATATTACAACGACAAGTGGAACATAGCACGACAAGGCAATTTTGTGGGTTATTCCTTCACCAGAACAAATCCAATAAGATTTCAAATTCCTTCAGGATGTAACATTGAAACATTGAAGGATGTAATCAAGCAAGTTGCGCCTGTTGGGGTTCCCCCTTATGGAATTCACCACTCACAAGTTGTAAGAAAATTGTTTTTTCGACAGCCACCCTATACGCGTATTCAGACAACACAATCGAATATCACATAAAAGAGTTGATGACCGATGCAAACGTGTTGAAGGTGTTAGCAGAATCCAACTACTAGAAACGTTTTTGTCCAACACACATCATAGCTATTTTTAGGAAACCAGTTGCCCAAATGGAAGAAGACATGTCAGCTGCACAACATATGGGAAATTGCTAATTAGTCTTGTTATTTTCATATTTCAATTATAATTGTTATTTTCATTTTATTAAATAGTGTTTATTAAGTGTGGTTATTTCAATTGTTGTTGTTATTTCAATTGATGGCATTATTGTATTTTTCATTTCTTAAACAATGTTTATATAGCAAATTATCAAATGATGAAAGGCTTAACATATTTTAAACTAATTTGTAATTCCTTAAAATGGAATACATTAACATACAAGTATTTAAAGAAACATCATTAAAAAATCATGAAATACAACGACGATCAGGACAAGCTCTCCGATTATGTCTAACAAGCTTGCAAATTCCGCATCTGGGGTGTCTTTGCCTAGTTTTGACTTCGCCCATCTCGTTACGTATTCTAGTGGCCTTCGGATGACCCTTTCCCCGCAACATTTCCCTATCAGGTATGATAACTGAACTGTCACTTGATGGAATAACACCTTCATTACCAATTGGCTCCCATGGGAATTAGTAAGCCCGCACCAAATGACTTACCAGGAAGACATCATCCACATACTGAAAAGGATTCTGACGAACATGTAAAGCAACAGCTGCGGCGTGACTACATGGGTATTTGAAGGCCTTAAACTTGCCACATTGATAAAAATGCTCTGCAAGTTTGACTGAATATGACCTCTTGCAGCCCTCCTCCACCTCAAATTTTGTTTGATCAACATTATATGTGCGTATTCGGTGGCCTGTAGCAACAGACTGATTATGCCTCATAGCATCAACCACATTTTTGTAATGCCGTGTTGAAGGATCAACTTGTGAAATAGTCGCCTGACCCCTCGTTACAAAATACTGAACCAATTTACTGTACGCGTGCTTCACCAGAGCAGTGATAGACATGTTTCTTGCTCCCTTCAACACCCTGTTGACTGATTCAAACAAGTTAGTTGTCATATGGTCAAATCTCCTCCCTTCTACGTCATATGCACGTGTCCACTTTTCCTTGGGGATTCTATCAATCCATTCTGCAACCTCAGGACTGCTATCATGAAATCGTGCAAACGCTACCTCAAAATCAATCATACATGGAGTATAACCTGCAAAACAATCATACTATTAACATTGTTCGACTTACAGATATATCCATTGAATATATTCAAAATACTTGTTAACCATACCTAAATTCATTAGGGTCTTCTTCAATTTTTGATTTCTGAAATTTTGATTAAAATTACTGGCAATATGACGAAGGCAAAACACGTGATGAACATGAGGTGGTTGCCAACCAGGATGATTCGCCACAGCAGATAGTATGCTCCGGTGCCTATCTAAATTGAGACATATGTTTTGCCTTTGGGTTACGTGGAAGCGAATGTTAGCAAGGAAGTATTCCCAGGCTTCCAAGGTCTCCCCCTCAACAATGGCAAATGCCAGTGGCAGACATTCATTATTGCCATCTTGAGTCGTGGCAATCAACAATTTCCCTGTATGCTTGCCATACAAATGAGTGCCATCAATCTGAATCATGGGTTTGCAAAAATTAAATGCCTCGCAACACTGTCTAAAAGTTCAGAACATGCGATGAAACACAAGCTTTCCCCGTACCAGTCGATGTGCCACAAAATAATCATTGGTTTGAATATCATAAAAAGAACCCGGTGAAAAACAAAGCATGTAGCCACACCACCTGGGAAAAAAATGCATAAGATTCTTCCCAATCCCCATAAATCATTGCCATTGCTTGCTGCTTCGCATACCAGGCCTTACGATATGAAACTTTAAATCCATATGAATGGGTGATCCTCTCCCAAACCAATGCAATCGACACAGATGGTTCCTCCTTAATCATTCCTAACAATGAGAATGTAACATTCACATTAAAATGAACAACCTTAAAGAACCATTATTAAAGACATATAGAGGAAATTTAAAAAATAAATACCTACTACAAGTGAAGCAATAACATCAGAATCAAGCTATCTATGACCCTATGTAATATGGTCATTCAGGCAATTGTGTTTGTCACCCCATCTTGAAACAAGCCACTTCTCACCGAATGCTGGTTTAATTACCCTAACCCTCCATGGGCAACCCTTGTTATGAGCAATACATCTCATGCTAAACTTGTTAGGCTTGCTCTCAACCACATATGCTTCTTGATGGTCCTTCATGAGGTTCCGCTTAATTGCAATTTATGCGTCCTTTTTGGAGGAAAATTTCTGTTTAACAAACAACTCATCCCCTAATTGCCATGGACCCTGCACTGAACCTGAACCGGAACAGGTAAAAGATTCTTCTTCGCTTGGATGACTCCAATCAATATATGTGTAATGAGGAATTCCATCCCAAAAAGGACCGACCTTAGCACCTTCAAATACAAAATCAGTTGAATCAACATATCATGCAAACTAAAATACTATAACATACATATATACAAATTTTAGACCACTTCATCATTCATTTCAGTCATGTAACATACCTTCAACAGGTTGTTCTGATTGTGTACATCCAACGTCCGGATGAAGACGGAATTGAGACGACCTTACATCAGTGTCTGATTGGAATCCAGTCGCATGCACACCAACATCGTCATCATTATCCGACGAAGTACCATCCTCCTCAACAAGACGATCTTCCATTGCAATGTTTTCATCATCGTCATCCATAACCCAAGTTGGGTCATGTGAATCTTCCGTAGACACGTTTACAAATGGAGTAGCATATGATGATGTAGGCATAGCAGAATTTAAAGGAACTGACCTGATGGGTAAAACATCCTCTGCTACAGTAAAGTCCACGTACAACTCTAGAAAATCTTTGCTTGGTAGCTTGAAAAATTCTTCCATTAGCAATTCTATGTCTTCATCATCAACAATTTGAAAATCCATGTACTGTTCACATTGCCATAATCTTCCCGTAAGCAAAGTGATACATTGGTCGTCTTGCAGACCTAATTTTTGTCGTATCTTCTGATGTAATTCACCTAGTGTTAAGCTTCGCTTAATACGTGTCTGCCTTTTCTCCCCTTCAAAAACAACACCCTGTCGCCCTTTAACTTTCCTTCCATTCAAAAATAACACACCACGAGCAAACTCCTCACCACCTGAACTCATTTCTTCCAGTCAACAAAAAACAAAAACTTCTTGGCAGAGCTTCGTTGTACAAATTGATTTTAAAATTTTTTGTCAGAATATGTTATTACCATTATTGATAAATAAATAAATTCATAAAACAAGATAAACGACATTGTTCAGGTTACAAAAAAAAACAATAAACCGGAGATTCATAGAGATACTTTAACAACCCTAAACCCTAAACCCCTAAAAACTAATCCCTCGACCCTAACCGACCTTAACCCTTAAACCCTTAAACCTTAAACACTAAAACCTACACCCTAACACGTAAACCTATGCCTACACCCTACACCCTAAACACTAAAACCTTAACTGTACACCTTAAACCATACACTAACCTAAACCCTAGACCCTAATACATAACAGTTTACTACAAAACTAAACTAAACCCTAACCCTTAAACCTTAACCCATAAAACCTACGCCTACACCCTACACCCTAAACACTAAAACCTTAACCCTAGACCATAATACATAACAGTTTACTACAAAACTAAACTAAACACTAACCCTTAAACCCTAAATTGAACTAAATAAATTTAGTAAAATAATTTTAATTTAACAACCAAATCCTAAACCTTAAAATCTAAACCCTATACCCTAACCATTAATCCCTTAAACCTTAACCCATAAACCTTAAACACTAAAACCTATGCCTACACCCTACACCCTAAACACTAAAACCTTAACCGTACACCCTAAACCCTAAACTAAACTAAACCCTAGACCCTAATACCTAACATTTTTCTACAAAACTAAATCATAAACCCTAAAATAGTTCTATGTAACAGCTGCTAGCAATTTCACATGGCCCTAACAATTTAATAATATAACATATTAACTAATATGCATAATTAATAAATTAACTTACTTGCTGGCAGAGCTTCGCTGCAGAATAGGACTTCAGAAACTTTTAGAGAGAATGTGAGATAGTAAAAGGGAGGAAAAAGTAAAAAAGTATAGCTTATATATTGGAGAGACACGCCCAAATTAGGCGTGATTACCCCCTGTGTCACGCCTAATCTGGGCGTGACCAGTCACACCCATTTTGGGGGTGTCTCCCTGCCCCAAATTTGTAATATGTTTCAAAACAACCCCAAATTCGTAATTTTTTATTAAAAAAGTATTATTTACGTAAATTTGCCTTTAATTTAGCTTCAATTTATTGTTTTAAATAATTTCTTAAAACAGTGGTAAAAATAATTAATCACCTTTAAATAATTGCCTTAAGGGAATCAAGTGACAGATTGTGTTGTTTTGTTTGCCTTTCCAAAATAAAAAGTGATAGATTGTTTTGTTAGATTTGTGTTATCTTTGCCGGATCAATTGAGGCTGTTTGATATTGTTTTATCCTTTGTTTTGAACATTGTTATGATGGATGTTACACATATGCTGAGAACCATAGTAACAAAGTTCACCACAATGAAGAGGGTATTCCAACTTGATGCCCTGACATCGAGTTCTTGCCATGCATTCTGCACACTCCCCCACCCTATATTCTCTCTCATCTAACAATCATTTCTTATTATAGGGTTTGTATTGATAATGATGTCCTCCTCTTTCACCTCATTTATGACCTAATTGTCACATCTAATAAGCCCAACAATTGCAAGGATTAGACATGGTACCCGAGAACTTCTTCTGAAGTCCGTCTTCATCCTTCAAATTGACACACTACAGAAAACAATATTTTATACCATTAGCACCCTTACTATTTTAAAGCATATATTTATATACACATGCAAAAGTAGTAGGTGTGAGAATTTTATTACTATGTCAGATCAATACCTCAACATCGTCCATTTCCAACTAATGAAAAGTATAAGATGCTATAGTATGCCTTAGTACTCACTTTGTCCCCACTCGTGCCACATGCAAATATATGTTTTAGGAATTAGAAAGCAGTGCAATCCCAGTTGTTCCCAAACCTCTCCCAGTTGCAACCCCGGTTATGACGTTGTTACTATGATTGTTTTATCCTTTGTTAGATTTTAGTTCTCTTTTTGGTACTCTTTCCCTTTTATTATAAATAAATAAATAACAACTTCAAGGGATTTTTTTAAGTGGGTGGATTAAAGTAATACATTGATACTCTTCTTCTTATTATTAGAACTGATTGGTTGGTAGAGTAGATAGGTTAATTTAAGTGTTGTTCCTTGTATATAACAAATAATAATTTAGAGGTTAAAAAATGTATATAATACAACTAAAATTGTAAATGAAGAATTCAATTATTCAAATTTTGATTAATTATCAAGTTGATCCTTAAAATTAATGAAATTAAAAGACAAAATTCTTGCATCAGCGTCACTGTTTGTCCCCTCATCGCTTTAAAAAAAATCAATTAATTTTTGTTTTTGCATAATTTTGAGATGAACGCTCATTGCTTGGATTCTTGCATCGGCGTCACTATTTGTCCCCTCATTGCTCTCATGGAATTTTTGGTTTTGCATTTCTGTTCAAGTAAGTTTTGTTATGATTTTTATAATTGTCGTGTATGTGTTTCTCTTTTATATTATTGTCTATATTCAAGTTAAGGATTAATGCATTTTGAGTGAACCTTAGTTTCCCGTTTGAAATTCAATACAATGATTAATACAAATAATTTGGATTAATCATTGTATTGAATCTTGAATTGTCCATTTGGACAGTTTGGGAAGAGTGATTTTTTTATACATAATTAATACATATAGGTCAGGTATGTTTTGTTATATTGATGAAATTTTGGTTTAGTGCATATTGCTTTGTTCTTCAAGTGCATACTTGATCGTGGTGAATTGATGTCACTGCTTTCATGTCGTGTACTTGGAGATCGATGCAAAATGCTGCCAAGATTTCATCAAATATAACAAAAGATACTTAACTTGTACATATAAATCAAGTATAAGATCACATCTTATATGTGAGAGGATCATTCTAAATTATACAAAATGGATATGGCATGGTGAATTTTCAAACGTGGAAACAGTGTCTCACACTGAGCATGTTAATGTAGACATCAAATATCGTATAGAGGACATGATAAATGATCTTGGACAATAATGTTTTCAACAAGCACATGCACCTTTGTATGAGAAATTAAAAAGTGATTCAAAGAAGCCATTGTATCCTAGGTGCACAAGCTACACACATTTGTCAACGGTGTTAGATTTGGTCAACTTGAAGGCAAGATTTGGGTGGAGTGACAAAAGCTTCACTAAATTGTTTGTGGTATTGAGGAAGATGCTTCCTGAAGATAACACCTTGCCAAAAAATCACTACTAGGTGAAGAAGATGTTATGTCCTATGGGTATGGAGTACCAGAAAATACATGCATACCTTAATGATTGCATATTGTACAAAAATGAGTTTGTCGAAATGCGTAAGTGCCCCACATGTGGGGTATCACGATACAAAGTGAAGGATGACGAATGTAGTGATGATGCAACCACAATCATGCAAAGGTGTGCTGGTATCTTCCAATAATTCCATGGTTTAAATGATTGTTTGCTCATGGAAATGATGCAAAAAACCTTAGATGGCATGTATATGGCAAAAACAGTGATGGATTGTTTTGACATCTGGCTGATTCTCCCCAATGGAAGGCAATTGATTGTTTGTTTCCATATTTTGGGAGGAGCCAAGAAACCTAAGGCTTGGTCTTTCTTTGGATGAAATGAATCATTTTTAGTAACTTAAGCACTAACAACAATTCATGGACTATTTTGCTAATGATTTACAACCTTCCTCCTTGGTTGTGCATGAAGCGAAAATACATTATGTGGTGTATGATGATAACGAGTCCAAGAAAACTAGGAAATAACATTGATGTCTATCTCAGTCCCTTGATTAAAGATTTGAGGAGATTGTGGGTAGATGAGATTGATGTATTTGATCGGAATCTTTAGCAGACCTTTTTGTTGCATGCAATGGTATTTTGTATAAATGACTTTCCAGCATATGAGAATTTGAGTGGATATAGTGTCAAAGGGCATCACACATGTCGTATCTATGAGAAAGAGACAAGCTATGTTCAACTAAAACATAGGAAGAAGACAATCTATACTATGCATAAGAGATTTCTCAAACCTTATCACCCGTATCGGCAATTGAAAAAAACTTTTAATGGAAGCCAGGAGAATCAAAGTGCACAAAAACCCTTAGTTGGAAATGAAGTTTATGATTGGGTGAAGGATATCCTAACTATTTTTGGGAAGATCCAAAAGAATGATGCATCTGAGAAAAACATATGAAAGAAAAGGTCAATATTCTTTGATCTTCCATACTGGTTTAATCTAGATGTTAGATATTGTATAGATGTAATGCATGTGGAGAAAAATATTTATGATAGTTTAATTGGTACACTTCTTAACAATAAAGGAAAGACAATTGATGGTTTGAAGTGTCGTCAAGATTTGGTTGAGATGGGAATACGTGAGCAGTTGCATCTGATATCACAAGGTCGGTGAACATATTTGCCCCTAACATGTCATACAATGTCAATAAAAGAGAAAAAAAGTTTTGTCAGTGTCTGCGGAGTGTGAAAGTCCCACAAGGATACTCTTCAAATATCAAGAGCCTTCTATTAGTGAACTATATCAAATTGGTTGACTTGAAGTCTCATGACCGTCACGTCTTAATGCAACAATTGTTGCTATAGCCATACGAGGTATCCTGTCTGACAAAGTTAGGGTTACCATAACTCGTTTGTGCTTTTTCTTTAGTGACATTTATAGAAAAGTCATGACCTTGAAAAGTTGGATGATTTGGAGAATGAGGCTGCCATTATCCTTTGTCAATTGGAGATGTATTTTCCTCCTTTATTTTTTGACTTAAGGGTTTACTTAATTGTTCATTTATTGACGGAGATCAGGCTATGTGGTCCCTTTTTTTTTACGATGGATGTATCTAGTTAAGTGATACATGAAGGTCTTAAAAGGTTATACCAAGAATCAATATCGACCAGAAGCATCCATTGTTGAAAGGTACATTGCTGAAGAATCTATTGAGTTTTGTTCAAAGTATATTGAAACATTGACACCTGTTGGGCTTCCTCAAACTCGTCATGACGACAAATGGTTAGGTAAAGGTACACGGGGTTACAATGTTGTTACTATGAGTTGACAGGAGTTGAATCAAGTGCATCTGTATATATTGAATAACACACTAGAGGTTCTTCCATACATAGATACCCAAACAATTTCTAATGGTTACTCGCCCAAAAATGAACATGATGAAGGTGTTGCAAGAGCATAATAAAAGTTTCATAATCTGGTTTAAAGAAGCAATCTTCAGTGATGAAAGTTCTTCTAAAACATTAAGATTGTTAGCTATTGGGCCCAATCTTAATGTCCTCACTTGGAAGGGATATGATATCAACAACTATTCCTTCTACACAAAGTCATAGGATGTAAAAGTAGAGTGCAAAATAGTACAATTAATATTGATGTTGATTCCAAACACTTTTCTAGTGCATCAGATAACAACCCTATTCGAGCATCCATGGCTTACTTTAGAGTTATTGAAAAAAATATGGGAGCTTGATTATAGTGAATTATGAGTGCTTGTTTTTAAGTGTAAGTGTGTTAATGGAAATACCGGTGTGCATCAAGATCAAATGGGATTTACTTTGGTAGACCTTCATAAGGTTGCTTACAAGGATGAGCGTTTCATCACGAGAGAACAAGCAAAATAGGTGTTTTATGTCCAAGATCCATCTGACTTAAGATGGTTAGTGATTCTACAAGGAAGAACAAGTGGTACAGTCACCAAAATGATGATTCAACAGTTGATATTTGTGAGAATCCTTCTTTCTCCACACGAATGCCTTCCATAACTGAAGAACATGAAGCGAATGATGTACATGCAAATCATAATGATCATGAACATTCATACATAACTGCAAATAGTAATGTTTAAGATATTACATAATCAATTTTTTTAATATGCATATTAATAATTTTTACTTTTGTATAATTTGCATATTAACAATTTATTACTTTTGTATAATTGCAATTGATGTTAATTTTAAATTTGTTTTATTTGCACAGATTCATGGCAACACCATCGAGGTTCCTTCCCTTTTCAAAGGATACTTCGGAGTGTACGTCTAAGAGGAGTAGACAATCCACATGACTAATAAGCTTTATTGTTAGAGACTTGGATGAGGCTAGGCAGGTGGTTAATGTCAATCCTACCACCGGGAGAGGTTCAGACCCGCATAAAGAGAAGTTCCATAGCTATTTGGGGTTGGTAGCTCGAGAAAAGATTCCTATTGTTCATCCGAACTGGAAATTTGTGTCTGAATCTCTAAAGAATCTAATTTGATCTATTTTCTGGTTATTGTTTGTTTTCTGTTTTCTGCTTACGTTTCTGTTTATACATTCTGTTTTTCTCTGTATTTTGATAGCAAACATGAAACTACATCATCCACACTTCATAATGAACAAGAATAATCATGCAATCTGTGATAAAGTGCGGTTGTGCAACAAAATGTAAATATGTAGTGAATGTAACTTTTTTTTTCTTTTATATGTATTACTACTACTATGCAGTAAATATGCAGCAAAATGTAAATATATTACAGTGAATTAAAGCTAGCACACAATGAACCGTGTCCCCGGCAACGGCGCCAGTTTTGATAAGCGTTTGTCGTGTGGCTTCAAAACAATTTAACTAAGCTAATTCTGCAGCACAGGGTTAACCTAGGTCGACTCAGAGACACAATCAATATGGTTCTAGCTTCAAATCATTGATAATAATAAGGGGGAATTTTGTCAAACAGTTGGTATGCACAAAGTAAAACATGCAAGAACACAAACTAAAATTAAAGAACAATGCAGAAATTAACAAGATTATCAAGGAGTAAAGTAAAACAGATTAGAAAGCATCAATCCAATTCACCAAACCAAGCTATTCGAATCATCATCATTCTCAGAAATTTATCCTAATGTGAAAGTTCGTTCAATTTCATTAGAAGCAGTTCAATCGAATTAACCCCTAAGTTAATTGAAACCACAAACCCTAATTGAAATATCATCCAATTAATCTGTGATTTATATTCGAAATTAGGCAATGAATCCATAACCTAATCCGCTTTCAATTCTAAACGCATTCATAATCATGAAAACAGAATAGCAATTGAAAAAGAAAGTGAACATTCACACAGAATTCGAAATACTAAACCAGAACTCAAATTCTCCTCTTGCTTAGAATGGATCCTTGGATTGAGTGATTATTTAGCCTTCCATGATGATCACCAAAGAAAGCCCCATGAAATAAGTGCAGAAAAATGGAAGAAAAGCAAAACGAAAATGAAGAAGATGAAGAACAATGAAGAACAGTTGAGAGAAAATGAAGAACAAGCTTTTGATTCTAAAAACTAAAGAAAAGAAATAATAAACTTGTTTGTGCAAAATGTAAAGTGCTGTCCAAGTTTCACTAAAGTCACTAATATATAGTGACTAAGTCTGAAGACAAGAATGGGCCATAAACAAAACCCATCAATTCTAATTATTTGCTATTTACAACCAAAAAATCAAATTCGCAGCCCAAAATTGCAAGTGCAGAGGTTCCAATTTCGAAGCTTAAAATGACCCTCCAAATGACAGAATTGGCCTCGGGCTATTTCTAGAAAACTTGTAGATCTTTTTGTTATCTTTCCAGGGACTCCTAGAACGCTCCATTCGGAGTTCTGTAGCACTCTGTAGGCCCTGCACAAGTCAGATACGTAAAGTGAGCAAAAATCCAAAAATGCACAACAAATAGCAATTAAGCCCACTTACTAGCCTAAGACAAAAACTGAATTAGAATAGGAAAATAAAGGTCCAAGAGAAGTCAAATAGGCTAAGAATGATATAAAAATATTTAACTAAAGGCACTCCATCAGATGACATTTTGGTATGTGCAATTATCTATCTATGTTTGTTAATGTGTTTTATTTAAGTTGAAAAGCTCATGATTCAGTAATTCTTACATAACAATTTCTTATGCATCGAGTGTTTGATATTCCAAAAGCATCCAATGCCAAGAAGAAGGTGATGTCATCGGTGGCCACAAGATGGAGGCAATTTAAGTTATCGCTAACCACTAAATATGTATATGCAAACAACGAGGGTCAAGATGATTAGACTCCTTGTGACCAGACTCCTTGTTTTAAGTATGGTTTGGATCCACAGAGTTGGGAGGAATTTATTGCAAGTCGCAAAACCCCTACTTGGCAGGTTAGATGTGGATGTGTTTTTCTTCAATTTCAAATTGAATTTTTTTAATTAACTAGTTATAATTATTTGTATTTTATAGCAGGGAATACAAAAGAAGGCTCAGAAAATTCAAAAATACAATCATTGTCCACACATACTATCTCGTGGGGGTTCTGAGTTGCTTGAGAATAAACTCATGGATGAGAAAAGGAAGAAAAGACAACAAGAAGCAATGTTGACTAAGGACTCAACAATGATTGTCTACCTTTCATCTCCCATTGAGAGACATTTGAAGTGGAAGTTCGCCTGCACAAAACGATATGGGCAGATGACCTCTAAGGCGGCACAAGAAATTTCTGATAAAATTGCGAGTTCATTTTCATTTTGACATGTAAGTAATTTAATAAGAACACCATTTGATCAATGAACATGTCTTGTAAATTATAGGATTCCTTACAATAATATACGTCACAGGGTAGCTTGATTCCCCATGGTTGTCATGTTATACTCAATATTGAAATTGAGCGACCAAAGCACCCAGGTCATGTTCATGCTATGGGAGTTGGTGTGACAATAAGCCAATACTTTGGACATGCATCACGTGGCTCCAACAGTTCATTGACGCTGATTAACCCAGAACAGTTGGCTGAGATAATAGGAACCCTTAAAGAAGAGTGAAGAGAGAAGTAGAAGAGGAAAACAACTGTATCCTGGAGAAAATGAAAGAAGAGTTTAAGGCAACCATAAAATTTGAGTTTATCCAAATGACATCCTAGCACTCACCCCTGATTGAGGCATATATACAAGTATTGGTTGCATGTGTCAACACAAAGGAAAGTTGATGGAGGTCCAAGACAAGCCAAAGGTCTAGAAGGAAAGCTTGAAGCACTTCCTTTGGTGAGCTTTAAAGGACCAATGAAAAGAGCTAGGACTCAAGCACTTCAAGACCACATCCAAGCTAACTTGGACAAGCATAAAGAAGCACACCAACTCAAGAATGACAAAGGCTGGATTTTGATGTCTCAAGTTCAATTTAATTCAATAAATTTCAGCACTTGTTAGTAGCAAAACTAGTTAAAAATTAAAAGGCTTTTAGTGTAATTGTGTAAAGAGGTGTAGGTGCACTTGTGTGTAAATTGTGTAGCACCTTTATAAGCTTGTTGGCTGAACCTTAAGGCTTAAAATGCTGCACTTAGAAGCTAAAATACTGCACCTTTAGGCATGTTGGTTCAACCAAGAAGTCACTTAGAATGAAGCTTGCAATTCGAGTTCATTAGCTTGCATTTAGGCTTCATTTAGTTTACATTTCAAGCTTCATTTGCATGATCATTTGCCTTGCATTTGAGTGTAATTTTGTGGGCTATATAAGCTGCCCAAAAACTGAATGCAAATACTTTTGATGTCATTTTTACAAATTCTGAAATTTGTGTAGAGAGTTTTCTCTTTGTTCTTGTACAAGAATCTCTTGTTTCTTATCAATGGCTTCAAGCTATTGTGGCGATTCTTCCTAGGCTTACTGGAAAGCTTTTCCATGGTGCTATCCACCTTCATCCCTTACCTTCTTCCACCTTCCATTGCTGAAATTAAAACTCCTAAACAGCCAAGGTTCCCACGTGAAAGTGCTGCAGTTTTTTTTCTTGAGAAAAGCTTGAAGTTTGGGTTTTCAATGCAAGGAAGATTTGGGAAAACTTAATGGCTGTGGGTGCAGCCATACATCAGAAGTTGTGTTGATACTACTGTCAATGCATCTGCAGAAAAGCATGTTGTCGATGTGTTGCCTAGGATGGGGTTGTATGTTCAAGATGATCATTCTACCTGCTTGGTGGTCATAGGAAAATATATTAGGGGCATCGACCATACACCAAATGACTTATGCAAATCATGTGGTGAAGGTGAGTGTCATAGAAGTTAGCAATGGTAACGCTCAAGTACTGTTCCCCACTTTAGAGGTTCAGTATGTGAGGCAGACCCTAGACACATTCATTGGATGATCGAGACATCTTGTGAAACCTATTTCACCTGAGGTATTTTATTATGCTTATTTATATTAAGAAATTTGTATATTGTTAAAAAATCTTTACTAACATTACCTTAATTATTATTTTCATTTACTAAATAGGATTCATAGATACGTCCAAAGAAACAGGTTGAACCTGTTTATAGGTCGAATCCCACTATTTGAATTGATCCCTTATGTGATTTGATTAAGAATTTGTATGATCTTTACGAGAAGGCTCTTAAGTTGTTGTGGGATGGTACTAAATTTAGGATTCTGAGTGCAGAAACATCCTTCTCTGTAACATATTCTGATGTAAACGAAATAATATCAGGTGACAAATGTTTGAACATATCTATATTACAAATGTGGATGATGTAAGTAAATTCTATTTTATAACCTTGTGATTAAATTAATGGTTGGATCCTGAAAGTTAATATATGTATTAGCTGATTGCATCTTGTTTTGGTTTGGGCCTACATGTGCTTGACAACATGACAACAATTTGTGAATTAAACAAACTTGAGTGCAAAGTTAGCTATTATTATAGTGATTGTTCAATGTATTCCAGATAACAAAGCTTGTGTCTGCATGTTTGAATAATGTGTTAATATTTAGTAGAATATTAAGATAGTACTGTGGTATTGACCTTGTTGTTAAATGGTAGAAAAAATGGGTTGTGTTAGTTATCTGTCACCTTTCTCTGTCTATTGGAGTAAAGTCTTGTTTTTGATGTATTATTTAGCCTTTGATAACCTCTTTGCCACTATGACTTTCCTACTCCAAAATTCTCGTAGGTCAACTTTTATAACCTCATACCATAACCGAAGGTACTTTTCATTTTATATGATGGTCAAAACTTGTGAGGAAATTTAATAGTAGCTCTACAACTTGCATTTGATATTTGTTTCCCTACGTTTTTAATTTAGTTATCTAATTGTTTGCAGTGGGCATCACCTTATTGAGTTTTTGATGGGAAAATGGGTCTTAAAGTGTTTGAAGCTTCTTGATGGGTTTTCCTTCTTGCCATCTGACAAAGTACCACTGCTAATTGGTAACATTCAATTGGCAGATATAGCTCTTATCTCAACAGATAATGCCTGAGGTAGCTCAAAATATCTAATTGTTTAGCATTTATTATTGTTATTGTTATTACTATTAACCAATCCAAAATGTAATTGTGTTTTGTTCTGCTGTTATTCCTGACATGGGCATGTAAGCAATTTTTATTCAATTGTTGATGCCTATCTCTGTCTCTAGCTTTTTCTAAATCAGAAGCTACTCATTATTCAGTTATGTTATTATCCATATAGAACTTTGTTTCTTTAGCTAAAATATATTGAGAGAAAGCTATAGAGGCAGCATAACTAATTTATAGCAACTCTTAACTATTCACTATAAGTATTAATTTAAATAACTACTACAGTGATTTAATTAAGTATACTCTTAATTAATTTTTGTCTTGGTAATTAACTAATAATTAATTTTTGCATGCAGTCACAGCTCTGGTGTCTCTTACAAGTACCTAGCAGAATAAACCTCTCAATTGGAAGGGATCACCAGATCCTTATAATGATGGTTGGGATGGAATCAAGTGCATCAAGTCACGTGTTACTTCCATTTATCCATGTAATACACACACAGACACACACACATATATATATTTTCGGAAGATATCAAGTTACTGCCTGAATTGGAGACACTGTAGGTCTTTAATTTATTGCATTCAACATGTTTATGCAATAAATTATTTATGATTTGATCTCTTTTATTTTGTAGAGACCTATCTCACAATAAGGGCTTAACTGGTTCACTTCTACATTCAGTTGGAAATTTGACCAAGCTGTCAAACTTGTAAGGGGAAATTAATGGAATGTTGTAGTACTAAATTAAATATTATACCCCAAAACCGAATGAATGCCTGATGGAAATTAACGGTTGTTTCTCATTTATGTTTATGTTTCAGATTTCTTGTTGATTGTGGTTTCACTGGTCCGATTCCAGATGAAATAGGATCCCTTAAGGAGTTGGTCTTCTTGTAAGGACTTATTCAGTTTCTACTAGCAATAACAGAGAATGAATTAACATTTTGTTATGTGGATGTGAGTAATTGTGACAGTGACACTAAGTTTATTACTACTTTTTAATGGCAGATCTTTAAATTCTGACAGCTTTAGTAGAGGAATTTTGGCTTCTATTGGTAATCTATATAAACTGAATTGGTTAGATATAGGTGACAATCAGCTTGAAGGAACCATTCCCATATCAAGTGGCAGTACACCTAGTCTTCATATGCTTCTCACTACCAAACACTTGTATGTATAACATTCACTTTGCTTACTCGTTCTTTCTTATAGCAATGTTTCATTAGTAATTATTAGTATGCGGGACACGATTTTGTTTTGATTCTGTCACTTTTTCTTATTCATTTTTTGGTGGGTAAATTTGTTTGATTCTCAAAGTTTATGCTGTTGTTAGAAGTTGGTAGTGTTCAGGGGTTTGGAAATGTGAGAAAGCAACGAGATGGAAAGCTACTTGTCAAGTGTTCCAGCAAGAGTTTGAACCCAACTTCATCGCAAAATGTGATTCGTGTTGGTGTTCTTGGAGCTAGTGGCTATAGTGGTTCTGAGGTAAGCTACTTGGCGCAATCGTTCTAAGGGTGCTTGCTTTGTTTAATGTGTAGAAGTAGAATGCTTGGAAGATGGAAAATAGTTATGCCTTACAGTGGGAATGAGTTTAAAAAACAATTTCGGCTCCAATGTCAAGGTTTCTGGATCTCTATGACCATAATTGCAGCTGCATTGACTGCATTTATCTGCAATTTCCTATAACATCAAGGATCGTGATGAAACTGTGATTGACATCACAAATTTAAAACCTTGGTTACAATTAATTTATTTTGTTTTTGGCTTGTTGTGCTTTTGGCATATACAACTCAAGTGTAAACTGTGAAGTGTCTTTTGTTCTAAATTGTTTGCATTGCCACTTTCCATGTACTCACCCGAGCAAGTTGATGTCACTGTCAGTTTTGATCTGGTGTTTCTGTGTTGTGAGATTATGACACTTTTTTGGTTAGGTTCTGAGACTCTTGGCAAATCATCCAGAGTTTGGGAATGCACTAATGACTGTTGATAGGAAAGTTCGACAGCCAATTTCTTTTGTATTCCTACATTTGAGCACTTGGGTATGGGTGTGCTATCTTGTTTTGCTTCTTCTAAGTGATATTCACATACCTTTTGGTTGATGATCATGGAGGTTGTTGCTATTCTCAACATCATTTTCTTGAGCAATCATCATCGCGTTATTATGAGTATGCATATCGGTGCATTGCTAAGTAAATTACATAATTTGAACTTAACCCATGTTTGCAGGACTTGCGAGATTTGATTGCAATAAAGGATGCCCATTTTCTGATGTGGATGTTGTATTTTGTTGTTTGCCTCATGGAACTACTCAGGTTCTTTCTTATGCCTTTTGAGTTTTGTATTTCCCTGAGTTTGCCAAGAGAGCACTGGTTAAAGTATATAAAATATGAATGCTTAAAAGTTAAAACTATTCCTTAGATTTTCATCTTGTTTCCAGGAAATTATTAAAGGCCTACCAAAGCACTTGAAGATTGTTGATCTTTCTGCAGTATGTTTTAAATAACTTTTGTCCCTTTTAACTTTTTCAAAAGCAAATCATAAAATAGTATGAACAAAGTTTTGCTTCATATCAGAATTGTAAATGACGAATTTTGTAGGATTTTTATCTAAAAGATTTTTTCGAGTATGAAGAGTGGTATGGTCAGCCGCATAGAGCACTAGATTTGCAGGTGGGACCTCTTGTCCTCTTCAATCACACAAGGGTCTAGTTTATCTAGGTCCACCTTAAATCAGTATTGCACTTTATCAACTTATACTATAGACTTTGATGCTGTCATTCATTTCATCAAATCTTACGTACCAAATAGCTGAACCTTTTCTAAGTTAGAATTTAAAAAAGGTATATATTTGAGGAAGCACAATACAGTCACTTTTTATGAATTTAACTTATCATCTTTTATTTCTGTTCATATATGAGAATCTTGAATCTCAAGTTGAAACCACCTTTCTGCTTGTTGTATAATTTTATTTTTAATTCCGAGTTAATGTAGCGACCTGTATCCAAAAAGAAGCTATATATGGATTGACAGAGGTTTTAAGGGAGGAAATTAATAAAGAATGCACGTCTAGTTGCTAATCCTGGTTGTTATCTAACTTCTTTTAAACTTCCTCTTGTCCCATTGATAAAGGTACGCATGTTTACTTTGCACTACATAGTATGTAGAATAAGTGAATTTTCCTTTTAAGAAAATGGCGTGTGATTAAAATGCTAAAATTAGTATACAATTATGTTCTAAATTTCTAATGATTATGTTATGACTGTGACTTGTATCTACTAGCCTTTGCCTTGCCTTGGCTTAAAATTTGGTCTAGAGTGTTAAGCTTGATGTACCCTTAACCTTAACCAGATTTCTTTGGTGTTCAGTTCATGCCTGTTTAAGGGAATCAGTGTTTCAGATATGTGAAGAGACTGATAGCTCTGCTACGATGACTATTGTAGTTTTTAGATCGCCCTATTTTGAACTTGTTTGTTCTCCTTTTGTTTTTTCTTGTTGATGATTTGATTTCTTATCCTCCAACCTTTTGTACTTCTATCATTTTCTCTAAACAAATTTATTCTTTCATCATAAATAAAACTATGAGTATTTGCATTTATTCAATAACATAAATGATTGAACATTTATAGCACAAAAGGGAGGAGTATTGAAGATATGTTGTCCATATAGTTTGCATTAAAAGGAATTACATGACTATAGTGATATTACTGCTATCATGCTATGCAGCGCATTTACATCTATCTAGTGGATTGGTGAAAAATATCCAGGATTATGGTAGGCACTCAAAACAAGTGCATGCTCGAATATCATTAACCAACTCCTTATCAATTTTTATTCATTTCGATATGAACAAGAAGAATTAAACAAATTTTATTGACTAATATAATAAGTCTACAACAAAATAATGTATTCGCAATAAAAAAAGATTTTATATAGAAATATTCATTTTCATTTACATAGAATTCAACAACAAAAAAAAAATTTGATAAAATCTAACAAAAAAATTGAATTTTGGTTTAGATTATTAGTTCTAAAAATTTCTTACCGGCGAGCCACGACGATTGCACCTATCAAAGCAACTAAAAGGATTATTGAAATTAGTTCAAATGGCAGAAAAAAAATCTGTTGATAAATGAATTCCAATTGGATAACATATATTTGTATCTGTTTATTATTCTATTTTCCAAGTCTTCCTTAATGTTTATTTATTTGAACTGGTTTTTGTGTTCTAAGCATATCAATGGTTTATTATTCTACAGATTGGGTTGATTCATTTTTTATATTTTTCATCCACTCAAGGTATTCCTTATTAGGGCTATGCTTGTAATTATATCAAGTTGTAATTATATGTATTTAACATTTTCTCACGGATCTCTTCCAAGAGCTACTACAAATTAATGTACAAGTCATGGATGTATGGTAATGAAACATGTGAAAAGGGCTTCACACAATCTGAAATATGTTCTTACTACTTATGAGGGAGAGCATAAGGCTCAAGCTTCATACACCATTCAGAAATTCTTCTACACCATTTTTTTTGAAAACCCAAAAATACCCCTGGCAGCTTTCCTCTTATATTTGTGATACAGTTGAGTTGGTTGCGCTTTCCCCTTTTATTCACTTCATTTTGGTGTCACTGCCGTTGTTGGAAACGCTGTGCATTGGTGGTAGTCGGTGGCATTGTGTTGATTTCGTCGAAGTTGTGGCGTGGTGGTGGCCATCGGAGTCGTGAAGTGGCATCGTGGTTGCAGAGGTGGGTGGTTTTTGATTTTGTGTGTCGTACGGATTCGGTAATCTGTATGGAATTTACGGATTACCTAATCCGTATGGTTCATACGGATTGGGTAATCCATATGAAATATACGGATTAGGTAATCCGTATGGTTTATACGGATTACCCAATCCGTATGAACCATACAGATTAGGTAATCTGTATGGGTTAAAATCAGCAATTTGTCAAAAAAATTAAAAAAAAATGGTTAAAGCATGTATTTAAGGAAAATTCACCTCAGTTTTAATAATTATTTGAGTGACTAAATACGGAAAGTCAATTTTTGGATTGTTTATGCAAATAGTGATGTTGAGAATTTCATCATTTGTTAAATCACAATATTTTTTACAAATTATTTGTAAAAAATATGTATTCAATTAGAATAGAGTTTAATTTTAGAAATTATTTGAGTGAGTAAATACAATTTAGAAATTTGTGGATTGTTTATGTAAATGGTGATCTTTAGACTTTAATGATTTATTTAAAAAATGTTAATTTATGGATTGGTTATGTAAATGGTGATTTATTTGTGTGTGTTTTTAGTAATGATTAAATCAAATTTGTAGTTGTTACGATAGACACCGATGAGTGGATATATGAAAGTATTTTGTCTGAAGAAAATTATATGGATGAAGACATCGGAGCGGACCCTGATGCGTTTGAAGACAATGATTGTGTAATTGATTGTTCTGCAGCATTCAACACGACCGAGGTATTTATGTGATTTTTAATGTATTAAAAGTTGTTAAATGATTAAATTAAGAAGATTAAAGATGAATTATCCATTTGTGTAGGTGTTTGAATCCCGTGATGCGGTATTGAAATGGGCTCATGCGGTTGCATTTGAGAATGGTTTTGTAGTGGTTATAATGAGGAGTGACACAAAAAATGGAAAAATAGGAAGGACGTCATTTGTGTTAATTGGTTGTGAAAGGAGTGGAAAATATAGATAATGGAAAAAAGGTTTGACACCTTTGACCACTAGTACTAGAAAATGCAAGTGTCCTTTTAAGCTGCGGGGCAAACCAATCCCGGGAGGTCAAGGGTGGATGGTGAAGCTAATATGTGGAAATCATAATCATGCTTTGGCTAAGTCATTCTGTGGACAACTATACGCTGGTCGACTAACTGAGGAGGAGAAGATCATTGTTGCAGATATGACAAGGTCAGTGGTGAAACCAAAGAATATTCTGCTAACTTTGAAGGAGCACAATGCCAATAATGTTACAAGTTTGAAGCAAGTATACAATGCAAGATATGCATACCGCACGCGTACAAGAGGCAATAATACTGAAATGCAACAGCTAATGAAACTTCTTGAACGTGACATGTATATTCATTGGCATAGATTGAAGGATGAAAGTATTGTACATGACTTGTTTTGGGCACATCCGGATGCAGTACAATTGAGCAATGCATATCATATGGTGTTCTTGATAGACAGTACATACAAAACAAACAGGTATAGACTACCTTTACTTGACATTGTTGGTGTGACACCTACTGGGATGACATTCTCAGCTGCATTTGCCTATTTAGTGGCGGAACGTATAAATAATGTTGTGTGGGCCCTTGAACGGTTTAGAGGGATTTTTCTTAAAAGTGAATTTTTCCCTAAGGTGATTGTTACGGATAGAGATTTAGCATTGATGAGTGCAGTCGAAACCGTTTTTCCAGAGGCAACCAATTTATTGTGTAGGTTTCACATTGACAAGAATGTGAAGGCAAAATGTAAAACTTATATTCGGCAGCAGAATGCATGAGATTATGTCATGGAAGCATGGGGAAGTGTTGTTGACTGTGCTAATGAGAAGAAATTTGATGATTGTGTTATGAAGTTTGAGGTTGCATGTGCTATGTGGCCAACATTTATTGATTACGTGAAGGACACTTGGTTGAACCCTCACAAAGAAAAATTTGTGACAGCATGGACAAACAAAGTCATGCATTTTGGAAATACAACAACAAAAAGGTAAATTTCGCTTATGACATTGGTTAAATTATCATTTGCATACGTTTAAAGTCTTTCAAATGAACTATCTTCATATCATAAATTGCAGGGTTGAGTCTCACCATTGGACTTTAAAGCGGCAACTACAGAATAGTGTTGGTGATTTGTGCACGGTTTGGGATGCGGTGAACAATATGATCACCTTGCAACATATTGAAATTAAGGCATATTCGGAAACAAGTACACATGTGGTTGGACATGTTTTTAAAGTTACGTTATACAAGAGACTTATTGGCATGGTGTCCAGGTATGCGTCAAATCAAATTGCTGCTGAGTATGAGCGGGTGCATTATGCTGGAAAAAATCCATCTCGTTGTGGATGTGTGCTGAGAACAACGTATGGTTTGCCTTGTGCATGTGAGCTGTCTAAGTATGTTATTGGGAGCATTCCAATTAACACTGTTCATATGTTTTGGCGGAGATTAAACTATTGGGACAATGGTGCAGATGAATACCATGTAAGCATAACGGATGAGATCGAAGCCATATCTAACCATTTTGAAATACTTGATTTGTGTGCAAAAATGACACTAAAGTCTAAGCTTAAAGAAATTGCATACCCTGATCAAAATTCCATGTGTCCTCCCCCTGATAAGGTCAAAACAAAAGGTGCTCAGAAGAAGAACGTCACAAAGCACGAACGGTCTACAAGAAGGGACCCGTCTTACTTCGAGTATGTGGATGAGTTACATTCTGTACAAAATAGTTGCTCTACCCCAAAACAGTGCAGTTCCTCATCTGATGTTGTAATGAAAAACCGGAGGGTTCC
The DNA here is from genome assembly GCA_013407115.1 of Glycine latifolia. Taxonomy (NCBI): domain Eukaryota; kingdom Viridiplantae; phylum Streptophyta; class Magnoliopsida; order Fabales; family Fabaceae; genus Glycine; species Glycine latifolia. The sequence goes on from CM023955.1 coordinate 21,489,375, forward strand.
TATGCTCGATCAATTTCATCCATTTATGCAGAAATTTATTGTATACATAACTGATGTAAAAGCTTATGGTAATTGTGGATATCGAGTAATTGCTGCCTTATTAGGTTATGGTGAAGAGGCTTGGTCTTTGGTACACAATCATCTGCTCAAAGAACTTGCACAATGGACCGATCAATATATATCGTTGTTTGGTGGGATACATAGGTTTGAAATGTTAAAGCGGTCCCTACTAGTTGATGGATTGTCCAAGGTAAAACATCGTTGTTCTTTCAGATGCTTTGGCCAAACTTGAAAAGCAAAATGTATTTAATATATTTGATTAATTGATAATTTACAGGTTGCGATGGATAAGTGGATGGATATTACAGATATGGGTCATGTAATTGCATCAAGATATAACATCATTGTAGTATCCCTATCACTCCAGCAAAGTATGACGTTCTTCCCTCTGAGAAGTCAACCACCTAGAGATCCTCGAGTTCATCGCATTTTGTGCATTGGTCATGTGTTTGGAAACCATTTTGTTAAGGTAAGAGATAAAGTGTTTAATTTTGACGCATACATTGTATTTTACCAAAGTCATGATTTATGTCGCAATTTGTTTAAAACAGGTTACCTTGGTAGAAAATTGTCCTTTACCCTTGACGGCATGTTTGTGGGCTAGTAACTATACCAACGAAGCTCAACAGTGGCCCTATAATTACATTGATCGAATGAAATTGTATATTAAATCGATGCAGTTGCAGACAAAATATGTTCATTTAGGAGATGTATAGACATTTATTTAACAATGCAAATGTATGTCTTCAGTGATATAATATGTTCAATGATAAAAAACATGTTCCGTCAGTTGGTGTTCTAAGTAACTAAACAATAATTACAGTGTCTGTCTCATCTCGAATAAATAAATGTCCAATAAAATAAATGTCAATCACGGGCACCGGAAGGCCTCCTCTGCGGTCTAATAGTTCGTCTAGCTCGGGTGTAGACAATGCCATAGTCAGTTACACCTCGGACTAGATGCAGGAGTTGCTTTGTCATGGAGTATGCATCTGTGCCTTCTGTGACCATCCTCATGTCAAGCATTTGTTGGAGGCCCTCAGCAACACGTTGGCACACATGCTAAAAAAAACAATTATTATGGTTAACCAATGGATTATGAATAAATAAACGTTTATTAAATTTCAAATAATTAAATTTAACAATTATTACCACAGCATGAACTGGTCTCTGCTCATCGACATCAGTGTGGGACCCTAAATGTGTGGGTGGATCAGTAGTAGCATCACGGGAATGGGCCTGGGATGGTGCAGTCTGAGGCACAGGTGGAATCTGCGAAGAAGCCTCCTCATACCAAGATGGGGTCATGAATGGGTGGGAAATGCGAAAGAACCACCCCATGTATGCAGCACCACAGTGACCTGGATAATCAACCAAGTCTCTGATTGCCACCACGTAATCGGAGAAGTGGACTCACATGTCTTCGAGGTCTTCAACAGAGGGAACATCTGACACAGGCAGGGGTGGAATTTTTTGAACATACCCAAACTGCCTGACCACCCTCTTAGGTAAATACCTAGTGATATGAGGACCCCATCTCAGGAAACCAGAAAACAAACTGATCAGCTCAAACTCCTGTGGGCATGATGCTCTACATACGGTGTCCAACATATATCAGACAGTGTCAACCTATCTATACGTTTACGATAGGTTGCCACCGGTAATGCCTTCGCACTCGTCCACCTGCAGGCACGAGGTTGCCTCTCGTCGTAGTGCTTGTCTGCAACCACATTTCCTATAGTAGGAAAATGTTCGTATATCCAGCACTACAAATTTAAAACAATCAAAGTCAGCAAATAATGCAAACAAAACACACTGATACAATAAGGTTTAATCATTAGACACATCAAACGATATCATTACCTGTAACAGAGTAATGTAGCCTGCAAGATGTTTCCCGTGGTGCTTACATGCGTAGCTCAAGTTATCATACATGTGGATAAGACTAGTTGCACCCCACGCAAATCCCGCACACCGGTCGAAGTCTTGGAACGCCTCTAAGAATACCACAGCTATATGTGTGGCACTCTTGTTGGCAAACAATGTGCATCCAACAAGGTGAAGTAAATGTGCCCTGGCGGCCAATACCCACTGCCTCGACTCAACCTTCGCATAATACAGGTCCCGGAGCCATGATAGTCTAACATAAGCCCCGTGGCACTATGACGTCTCAGCTCCAGCCTCCTCTAGAGTGACATCGAGTGGCTCCACCAACAACATTATGGCCTCACCGATGTCAATCTGATCGTACGCATTGAATGTGCCCATGACAGGGAGATGCAGCAGTGATGACACGTAGTCCAGCGTCAGTGTCATCTCCCTCACGGGCAGATGAAAGGAACATGTCTCGGGGTGCCATCGCTCAACAAATGCAGATAGCAACCCCCTATCCCCAGGCTCCACTGAGCATCCAATCAATGGAGTAAGGCCAGTGGCACCCACAAAACCTTCAATCTCAGGTACAGGCTTCCCGAATTTAATGACCTTATGGCCATGGGAAGCAAGCTTTAACTCTGGACGTTCCTGCATTGGGTGCATCATTCAAGGTAAAACATTAATGGATAACCAAATCTAATACACGTTGGACTATGTAATTCAACATGTTAATACCTCTCTTGCCCAGACTGGTAGAGCCACACGATCGACGAACTCAGTCAGCACCGAAGAATCTTCCGGCCCTACGGGAAAAGATTCAGACGCAGTTTCCATATCCTCAGTGACCGGTTCAGCAGTCTCCACATGTGGTTCCTACACAAGAGGATCATGAGGAAGAGCAACACCTTCCCTATGACGACGTATAGATGCGGTAGGCCTATGCCGCTCAGGGGCATCTTCATCATCACCTCTACCATGTCTAATAGTTGCTCGGTCGGGACTTCGGCCAACAGCCCGACGCACTCCTCCTCTCGTCTTAGCCATAATTTGCATCCACATAGTGTTTTTCAACTTTTGAGCTTCAACGTACTAATTGTTCGCGAATTTGTGTATATGCTTATCTATACTAGTGTCATTCACAACCATACCATATAGTCAAGTCTAATTCTAATCAAAACCAACCTATTTATGGGTTCTGAACTGCAATTCACAAACATAACATATAATAAAGTTCAATTCTAATCAAAACCAACCTATAATGGGTTCAACAAGTGAAATTCACAAGCTTACCATATAATCAAGTCCAATTCTAATCAAAACCAACCTATAATGAGTTTAAAAACTATGATTCACAAGAATACCATATAATCAAGTCTAATTCTGATCAAAACCAACCTATTTATGGGTTCTGGAACTGCAATTCACAAGCATACCATATAATAAAGTTTAATTCTAATCAAAACCAACCTATAATGGGTTCAACAAGTGCAATTCACAAGCTTACCATATAATCAAGTCCAATTCTAATCAAAACCAAC
>CM023955.1:21497316-21681213 GCA_013407115.1 Glycine latifolia
CACACACACACACATGTACTTGAGATGTTTTGCACTTAACTTATTTATGTATTTACTTGATAACGATGGGTGTTGTATGTTCGTGAAAAACTTACTATTATTTTTGTAATCAAAAGAAAAGCTAAGGGGTTTTCATTTGAAACATGTTAATAATGTGATTAAGAGACAGTGATATAGTAGCGACAAGGCGGATCGTTACAACCACCACCCATGCCTAAGGCAAAATCAGAAACGGGTGAGACAGACATTTTTGTTACCTTGAGAGAAAATGGAAGCAAGAAGTATGAAGAAGAAGACTCAGAGAAAGTAGAAACATAGGAATGGCGGTGAAAATCGTAAAAATCTCCTCTATTTAAAGGCACAGTGAACGTCAACGGTTGTTGGCGGGATTTCGAAACGTCCCCTAGAAGCTCGCTGATTGCATTTACCCACTACCACACGATCTCCAAAACGTATCCACTCTTCGAGTGACACGTGTGCATGGGTAATGGTGCGTGGGAGGCACACGACTGTTAGCATTTATGAAGACATAACGCATGTTTTCAATGATCACATCAAATGGTCATATTTTGACAGAGTTCATCAGCCTTGACGCTTCATTTACTTGCTATGTTCAGACCTATCATTATCCTCGACGCTTCACTTACCCGCCAAGATCAGTCTTATTTACTAAAAGACAAAATAGTTTGCCTTGTACAACAAACATTCACAACCCGGACTACCTTGTCCAGGTTCAGCTATCAATACAATTTGAGCTATCACCTCTAGAAAGCCTAAGAGCTTCTCTTGGCATAAACCCAAGGTCCACCCTTGGTACTTTAAAAAATCCAAGGTCCGCCCTTGGTCTGAGGTCCGTCCTTGGTAAGTCACAGGTTAGTAAATCCAAACTACGCTGAAACCATCACGGTTTGTAAGTCAAAAGTTTTGGTTGACCTTAACAAAGCTATTGACCTTGGCACACAACACCACTCGTCCACCTTCGGGGGCCGATAACACTCGTTATACTACTATGATACTGGACATTCTGCATCGACACTCTTTCATCCTCTTTCGTCCATAAATTGGCTTAGAGGCTGGGGGGCTTATGTACAGTCCAAAATATTAAAATGACATGTGACCTTCATTGTGGGGTCACTGTACATGGGGACACCTTCCACGTCAGCACTGCCACATTAAATAATGCTTATTCATCCTCCAAGTGTAAACCTAGACACACGTGTCTGCTCTCCTCGTCAGCCCTGCTATAGGAGCGCGGACACAGACCTGCTACAGGAACATTAATGCCTACTGCGCATATCTTAATATTAACAGCATATCAACTATGCTTGGATATTCAAATAGGTGCAACCATCTTATCTTATCATATCTTCACAAGTTATCTACAAGCTGTTACTTATCTACAAGTAACAGTATAACAATAAGGTACCCATTATCTTATATTTAAATTAGATAACTGTATGCTATTATCTGTTATTATCTTATCAACAGATTATCAACAAACAAAGGCCCAAAGCCCACACTCCACACTATAAATATAGCTGTACAGGTTCTCTCTAAACATATCTCATAATTATCTGATTACAGAACACTTGAATGCATTACTCAAGTTACTCATTATCTAGATCTTATACTGAGTTCCCACACTCGGTTATTCTTTAATAATTGATGTACTTACTTGAATGTTTGAGTGTTTTTCCTTTGTTTTGTAGGTTCTTCCTCTAAACAATGTCTACTCATCATCCAAAGTGCAGAATTTGGAGTCCACATCGACCAAGCCTACCTCATACGTGGAATTTCCAGATTTTGGTAAGAACGCTTATTTTTCAAATAACTAAGAGTTTAATGATTTCTAATCAATTGCATAAACAATTTTATATGTCATTTAATTATAAATTATTGTTAATACTTTTAATATTATTATTGTAAAAATCTATAAAATAATTATATATGGATATGTGATTGAGTGACATTTTCATTGTATAACTTTTTTCTTTTATTAACAATATAGGTTAAATATGCTTTTAATATTTTGTAATTAAACTAATGTTTCTTTGAAATTCCTAAATAAAATTATCTCATTTTGATGCTTTATTTTTGAAAATATGTCAAATTAATGTAAATTTTTCCTTTTTTTAATAAGAAATTATCTCATATAAGTCTCTTGTTTGTGAAACTAGAAAAAAGTAAAAAGCAGAAGAGAGATAAATTAAAGTATTAAAAAAAGGTGATGTATAGCTTCGACCATGATGATAAGTTATCTTTGATGGATCACAACTAACTACTGTTGAATTAATCTCATTCTTACATTATTATTATGATGTAACTTCTGTACCGAATTCCTTGTTTGGTCTCCATTATTGTCCGTTTGTGAAACTCTTCATTGTCGCCTTCGAGTTTACACCCTGTAGTGCAATTTACATACTACCCAGCTTCCTTAAAGCCTTGATAGGTTTTGTATTTCCTATAACATCGTTCTACTTTAGAATCAAGCCATAAATTCAAAAACAGTAAAGCCTCGATCGGTTTTGTGTTTCCTCAAACTTCTTCGAATGACCTGAAGCTTCAATAATTCAAGCATTCTTCAGATTTTGAAAAACATAAATTCAGATTGTTATCATCACAACCATATGGGTACTTGAGTAATTTCATTGTCTTTGTACTGGTCTTCACCGCTAGATGAAAATCTCGAGTTTTTGTGAATGCAGCGATGCACTCTTTGATTCGTTCATTCCAAAGGTCTTAGGTTTTTACCTATTGGCATTGTAGAAGACGATGAGGACTGCTAAGAGAACCATCGGAATAGTTGCCACTGCCGTGACCATAGAGAGCAACCCTACGCCGCCGATGATGAAGTGAGTGTCGTTGCCGGCGAGAGGAAGCTCCGGGATGGCGTCACTGAATCCCATTCTGGCCCGGAGCAAGGTGACAATGAGGAGTTTCACGAATTGATCGTGGACGAAAATGGAGGGAGAAAGACTTCTGTGTGGAGGGTGCATGTAGCAATATATATAAGAATGAAACTAATATGATAGTTGTTAATTGTAGTCGATCAAAGACCACTTACCTTTGTGGGCCACGCTAAACACTGCAGCAGATATGGTAAAAAATATCATACAAAAAAGAAAGAAACCAAAAAATAAATAAACCCCCCCAATGCATCATATAATGACATGTGACAAGAGTTTAACAAATTTATAATACTAAAAATAAAGATCACATACACACACTGAGATTGAAAATAAACAATCAATTTTTGAGAGACTGAAATAAACATCGATCATTCTATTAACAGATGTTAAAAACTATATTTAATCCTAAAGTTATTTGATACTCCTCAAGCATTAATCCGTGTTCTAATAACACTTTTTAAGATCATTATACATTTACAAAATGGACAAGTCCTTCTTCCTTAAGTATAATCATAGCTTTGAAATCACTAATTATTCAAACAAGACTGGCTCTATATATGCTGAAACGTGAAGCAATGTGCACCCTTTCACGCGTTTGAAACAATTACAATTGAGAATGCCAAGTTACACGTCTTGCTGAGTCACTGTGTCCTGTTTGGATAGAGATATGTGCAATGAAAACAGAAATCCTTCTCATTTAATTGCTGCTTGATGGCGCACTTATCTTGAACCAGAACAACTTTCCTTAAAGAAGTAATATGGGACCACATAACCAATACACAAGCCTGGCTTGTGTGTCATACGAACGTATACAAACTTAGGTCTTTCAAGCCAATCATTACTCCACACAGTGCAGTATAGGCATAGCTTCTGTTAGAAATGTTTAAGAGGTGTGGTTCACCTAGTAACAAATGCTTTGAGTTTATATTGGAGGATAAGAATTTAATTTTCACACAATATATGTTTTGAGAGGAGGAAAGAACTTTATGTGTGACTAACATGTTTAGCTGTGCATAAAAAATTATGGATATATGGATCAGACATAAGCATATTATTTTATGTCAATTTTAAATATTAGACGTGAAAATTTTAGAAATATATGATTCTGGGACACTCAACTGAACACTAAACTTCAAACCGAGAATTAGTAAAATAGTCGATCTTTCTGAAACTCGCGAAATACTTGAGAGGAACAAAGATCTTTATGCGTGACTAACAACATGGTTAGTTGTGTGTAAAAAATTATGGACATGGATTTGACAAAAGCATTTGAAAAAAAATTCAAGTCTCTCATCTCTCTATGCTTGGCTTCTGGATGCTTGTCACAATTATCTTTCACTCTTTGGTATATAATCCCTGCAATTTGCTCCATGAGTATTGGATGGTCTCTACTTGCACCATCATTCACAATTATTATTGGAATACGCTCCTTGACTTTCATATTGTCAAGAAGACTTTTGACACAAGGATTCACCATCAGCTTCCTCAATACCCTTCTCTTCTTTGATCACCATGTTACAAAATCATTTAGCACTGATATTATCTTAGAATGTGAATTTATGCCTAATTTAACTCCAAAAATTTGTTCATAGGATAAAAATTACCTCTCACTTATATATTATATCTTAACATTATTTCTAGTTTATAAATGACTTAGATTTTTTTCAATATATGTGTCAATTTTAAAGATTAGATGTGAAAATGTTAAAAATACATTATTTTGGGACATTCAACCAAACATACTAAATTCTGAACCGATGATTAGTAAAATAGTAAGTCTTTCTAGAACTTTTGATATATCTTAAAATTCCACTTAAAAATCAAAGACTCTGATTATCATATTTAAGAAACAAAATGTCTAAGGATCACACACACTTTAATTTATTTGATTGTCAATGTGGGACTTCCTTTCCCTTTCACTCATTCACGTGTTGCTCTCCCTCCTCCTCAAGAGTGTGATTAATTCCTCTCTGACATTGTGGAGGGCCTTCACCCTTCATCAACCCTTATTGGGTATGTAGTGAAGTGCTGCCTTCAGCAACGGTTTTGCTGCTTGAAGGGTTATGGCATGTAGTTTTTTTCTTTTTCTTTTTGGATAAGGGAGGTTAAAAACTGAAGTCGGAATTGATTGCTTATAGGTCGATCTTCATCAATATTCTTAGATAAAAACGTCATTAATAGGATTAACCTTGCCTACCAAGGACATAGTTGAATAATCATAATTGAATAGGGGTATTATGGACCATGAGAAAATTGGTGTGGTGTTCAGTCTGTTTTTCTTTGACTATCGAGCCTACTTAATCGAATAAATCATATAAATAAAAGCAAGAATTGATTTTAGTAATTTACGTAATTCTATGGGATGAAAAATTTCATATATAAAAAGAGATGCTTATTGTATATGTTTTAATTTAGATGAAATTATGTTGCAATTCGGTTTATTATTTCACATCTCATTTTATTGTTTCACTAAAATGTGTTGTGATGTGATTTGTTATAAGATATTTTCATATGAATAACTATGAATATTAATATAATGTTGAACACATTATTGATGATGGCTTTGTAATAAAGAAGAAATAATTAAAAAAAGAAAAATACTGATGATGACAATAAATAACAAAGCATAAAAAAGTGTAAGTTTTTAAAACGTGAAGTATTAAGTTTTAGGTTTAATTCCTCTCATCAAATTTTAGAGAAATTGGATGTAACGATAAATCTCCTTCGGAATATAATGGAATCTCTTAAAGGTGGTTTGCACACTCGCTAACAATTTAGCTTATTGTTAATGATAATTTATATAATAATATGTTTTAATTTTCTCTTAACATGAGAAAAGAAAGGAAGTGATTTGAAGGTAAAAACTCAATTGATTGATTTATTTATGTTCTTTCTCTATGTTTGTTGTGTCCTTTTATGGGTTTAAGTTAATTCTATTGATATATTATTTTAGATCTTTTGATGAATATATACACCAATCAAAGAAATATATTTCATATGAAACATCTTAACTTAAGATTCTTAAGCAATGCATGGAAATTTGTTAGTTGGATGATTACCGTGTGTTGATGCAAGGAATTTAAGTGTATCTTTTAAGTTGAACCTAGTTTTGGGGGGTTATGAATGAGTTTTCAAACATGCATTAAACTTTCTGATGAAGAGACATGTCATTTCATGAAAGAGTACACATTTTTATAAAACTAGAGAGAAGCTTGTATTACATAATTTTTATGAAAACAAAATAGGAAAAAAGAGAGAAAAACACCCTAAATTTTTGTTTTTTTTACAATGATTAGACAGTTCTATAATACTATTGAAGATACAATGTTTCATAATTGTATTTTGTATTCTCTTAATGTTATGGTGAGAAGAGCTTCAAGAATAAAAAATATTTATGTTAGTCGGACACCATTTTTTTTACATTATTTTCATTTTAATTAAGGATAAATTACAGATTAACTTTTTTTTTACGGGAACTTACAGATAAATTATTATTAACATATTATTCAAATTTATCAATTTATAGTATATACAGTAAAAATTATATGAAAACTTCCGCATGCCAAAATCGTTTATGAGAGGTAAGAACAATAACAAATACAAATACAAATATATAATATGAAAAAGAGAAATTAAAAAAGAGTAAAAGACAGAAACAAGAAGAAAGATTGGAGAGAGGAGAGGAAAGAAATTTGAAGAAACAGCAAAGGAAAATTTCGATTTTGATGCCTTCTCTTTTACTGTCTGTAATGTGAATGATGTCACTTCCCTACACCTACCACTGATAATTCCATGCCTTCTTATTAACCCCACCATTTGCCTCTCCTCAGAATTTCATGTGCCTCTTGTGTTCTCCAATTCCCTTCAACTATACCACAGGCCCTGGTTAGTGCCTTTGCTGTGACCTCCTCTTTCAAGTGATGAGAGGGGGTCTCAGAATTTTCCATTTCAGGTTGGGATCAGACACCCTTTTGAGCTATTAAGAAATCCCAGAGAGCAAACTCTCACCTTGGTAAGGTTTTGTAAATGGGGTTAAACTTCTGGTGCTACAATGGCTTCACACCCAAGAGGGTTTTGGGAGCATAAGAGATCTAGTGTTTAAGTTGCTTCAGGGTCTGAAAAGGAGCTTGATAGTTGGAACAAATCTGTGAAGGATTTGGGTTGTGAACAGGTATTCATTGTACCTTTTTCAGTTCCAAAGAGTTGTTGCCCCTTTTTCACATATGTAAGAAATTTGTTGCAATGTTGGTGGTTACAACCAAAGAGGTGTTTACAAAATATGGTTCCTTTTTTGTTGTTTTCTCATTGGCTCTCTTGCAACTTGGCTCAATTATTTTGGGTTAGCTGAAATTTGAAATTTTATAGGGCTTGTTTTTCCTGTGTACTAAGAACAAAGTCCTGGTCTTTCTCGCTTACTTTGTTTTCAAGTGTTGTATAAAAAACATTTTTCTTTGTTTTTATGCTCTTTTGGCTTCTTACCATTTTGTATTTTGCAATAAGTTTGAAATCAAATTTGTTATACCTTTCTCCACATCGTAGGTGCTTCACTTATTGGGATGTGAATACTAGACCAAAATTCAGTGCTTATTTCTCTAAACTTTTTTTCCCCATTTCTTTTTCTGGGAAATGTACTCCTGTTGTCTCTCTTTTTTCAGTTACTTCTGTATATGGTAGCAAATATAATTCAGTTCGTTGCTGACACTTTTTACGGCTAATTGTGTGATTAACTTTCTCAAATCTGGTGAAGATTTGAGGAATCCAGTTGAAGAATTTGGTGTCATAATTCATATCCATAGTTAGCTAATCAAATGTTTTAATTTTGCTACTTGATTTGCTGAATTCATCCAAGTGCCTTATTATATTTTAACACTTCTGCAGATTTGTTTGGCTTTGGCAGAAGCAAAATGGCATCTGATCTGAATTCTGGGTTGTCCAAGAAAACATTTGTCTTTGGATTGAAAGTGTGGGTACTAATGGGAATAATAGTTGGGTTATTCATCATAATCATTCTTGTAGTGCTATCAATATGTCTCACTTTAAGAAAGAAGTTCAGAAGAGTCACTGGCAAGCTTCCACTTAGCCATGTGATATCTGTTTCAGACGAGATCAAAGAAATCAAAGTTGATCAAGTTTCAGCAAATAATCATCCACAAAATGGTGTTTTTACGAGTCTGAATGACAAATTTGGTTACAGGGAGTCGGAAAAGGTTTTGAACCAAACAAAGAATGGGGATAATAGGAGTCAATCAGGTTCATTTAATCATTTAGAGAAAGATGCCAATGGCTCTCAATCAGGTGAAGACAGCGGTGTTAAGAGTGTTTCTGCTTACAAATCTTCTTCGCATCCTATAACTGCACCTTCCCCTTTGTCTGGTCTGCCTGAATTCTCTCACCTTGGTTGGGGCCACTGGTTTACATTAAGGGACCTGGAACTTGCAACAAAGAGGTTTGCAAAAGACAATGTTATTGGTGAAGGTGGGTATGGAATTGTTTATCGCGGTCAATTAATCAATGGGAATCCTGTGGCCATTAAGAAGCTCCTCAATAATTTGTAAGTTTTGTCATTATTTTGTTGCATTGCAGCCTCTGTTTTCATTTTTAATTTTAGCATAGTTTTTATAACATCTGTTTCAAGTTTTATTAGAATGTCTACAGATGCAGCTAATTTATCTAATAACTGTTGATACCCATCATGCAGGGGACAAGCTGAAAAGGAATTCAGGGTAGAAGTTGAGGCTATTGGTCATGTGCGGCATAAGAACTTGGTTCGACTTTTGGGCTATTGCATTGAAGGCACTCACAGGTAATAAATTGTTTAGTGTTTGCGCTTTATGTGTGTCTTTGACTGTTTGATTCACTACTTGATTTGATCATTTGACTGGCAGCTTAAAGGCTTACCTTATGGTTAATGTATATCTCCATTAATATCATATTACAAATCTATTAACTGTTTGAACAATTAAGTCCAAAAGTCTTTTCTAGGATGGAATTCCTTGATGATTTGCATATATGCCTTTATATCACAGTTTGGGTTTGCTTATTAAATTTTAATTACTATTTACTGGTTTGTATTATTTGTAGATTTTATTGAACCTGTTATTAATTTCAGGCTATTGGTTTATGAGTATGTTAACAATGGCAATTTAGAGCAGTGGCTTCATGGAGCCATGCGACAACATGGCTTTCTTACTTGGGATGCTCGGATAAAAATTCTCCTTGGAACAGCTAAAGCGTATGCTCATTTTTTCCTGAAAAAAAAAAAGTCTACTATTTGTCTTGAGCTTCATCTTTTAAGGGGATGAATTTTGTTTTGATCCCTGATTGTTGTATCCTGTAGGCTGGCTTACTTGCACGAGGCAATTGAGCCAAAAGTTGTGCATCGAGATATTAAGTCGAGCAATATTCTAATTGATGAGGACTTTAATGCGAAAATATCAGACTTTGGGTTGGCTAAGTTACTTGGTGCTGGAAAAAGTCACATTACAACCAGAGTTATGGGTACTTTTGGGTAAGCTTGTATACAAATTTGGGACTTGTTTGTTCTCTGTGTAAAAATTAGTTTCTTTATAAATGTTTAGTTATGCATGGTAATGTAAACAACTAAGCATCATTTGTTCTTTTAATTATATTTTATACTGCAAATGGAGATATTGTTGACTTTTATAGGGCATTGCTTAGGGGTTTAGATTGACATTCTTCGGAATGTTGAAATGGGTATGTCACATTCTTAGGTTTGTTGTAAGCTTTGTAAAAATATTTCCATCTAAAACTTGTACCTAGGCATTTTGAGCGTTATTCTCACCAATATTGGGTGGTTATAGTGGGCAGTGGGAGAAATAAAGAAAATTTTATTCTTTTAGTGTATTTTTATCTTATTATTACATATTTCTGGGAAACCTATTAAATGATGTAAGATATGATAATATATTTTCAGAAGTATATTCCTGGGTATTTTATTCCCAATAATGTAACATCATTCCCCGAAATAAATGCAATCTTGATTAGAATTTTCTTCAGTGATCTCAGGCCTGTAGTCTAATCATGATTAGATCATATGCCTACCATACATAATATACACTATATAGTAGTTCATTTGCTTAAAAAAATTATGATGATTATACCAAAACATAGAAGATAATCGCACAAAAACTGACAGAGTTGGCCTTTTTATTCCTTAGACTAAAAATAAGTATGTGGAGGAATGCATCTGTCTCTAGTTGGCTTCTTTTCATGCTTGGATTGCATTTTCTGGATATGCGGCTCCAGAATATGCCAATTCTGGCTTACTAAACAAAAAAGAGTGATCAAGTGTTTCATTTTGCATAAACGATTACGAAAAATTGTCACTTCTAATTTTCAATTCAACCATATCGTAGCAAACATTGATTTGCATTCTAAGATTGATAAAGTTGATCTTTTTTGTTCTTTAGACATGATATTGTGGAAACTGAAACTGCCTCTAACTTGCTCATTCTTCTTTACATGTTTGCATTGCTTTTCCCCAGATATGTAGCTCCAGAATATGCCAATTCTGGCTTGCTAAACGAGAAGAGTGATGTTTATAGTTTTGGGGTATTGCTCCTTGAAGCAATTACAGGAAGAGACCCTGTGGATTATAGCCGACCAGCAGCTGAGGTGTGTCATTAGTTTTTGTGAAGCAATCTTTTAGACTGACATACTTTTTTGTATTTTTTGTATTTATGTATATTCATTCACTTCACTATTTTATGGGCTGGTTTGTTTTAAAGTTGAGTAGAATTGATTTTGATAAAATTAATTTTGAATCATTAAATGTAGTTAAGATGTGTACTCCACTTAATCTCAGATTTAATGGTTAAACGTGTGCCACAGTGGGAGGAACTGATTGAGTAATTGCCAAATGGGCACTATTTCTCCACATGAAATATGAATTTGAAAGAATGAAATACATAAAATCTCACATGGAATACACTACAACTTGGTTTATTTCACAATTTTTTTCTATTCTGACAGTTTGGATTCATTTTATAGTCATTAGACTTTCCATAATATTATCAGGTGGTTTTTGTAGGTAAATTTGGTTGACTGGCTCAAGATGATGGTGGGGTGTCGACGCTCAGAAGAGGTGTTGGATCCTAACATCGAGACTAGGCCATCGACAAGTGCCCTTAAGCGTGCCATCTTGACTGCTTTGAGGTGTGTTGATCCAGATGCTGAAAAAAGACCAAGGATGAGCCAAGTTGTTCGCATGCTTGAATCAGAGGAATATCCTATACCACGAGAGGTTTGAGTTCTGATTCTTACCTTCAACGTCACAATGTGCTTCCAACTTGGTTGTGTTTTATTATATTATATTTGCTTCACTGCAGGATTATATAAAATGGTCAAACAAAACAAATGTGAAAAAATGTGCAGATTTCATGAGAGAAACTACATTTGCAACAATCAATATTCCTTTTTCTGAAAAACTGACATTTCTTTTGGGATCCCTTTGAAGCATTTTATTCCATTTTAAAATTTACATTTGGTGGTGTGTTTGGAATGTGCTGTTTCTCAAACACTGTGAGTGACTTTTCAGGATCGAAGACGCCGAAGGAGTCAGGCAGGAAACATGGAGGTGGAGACTCAGAGGGATAATTCTGATACTGATAAGAGCGACAATCCAGATTATAAGCCCAGTGGCAGAAGAAACCAACGCATGTAGTGCCAGTGATCTCATAGAATTTCCAGAATGAAGAACACAAGTGAACTGGGAAATTTTACATTCTTTTGAGCTTCTGTAAGTACTGATGCTCCTGCCACTTTTTACATGAAAAACATGGAGCAGGAACCAGTTACTTTGGGGTGGTTTATATATAACCGTTGTTATAGCTTAGTTGTAGATGTTAGAATGTAGATTATTGTGTATGAATATGGGATTGAACAGCTCCCTTGCACTGATTGTGGTTTGTACAGTTCTTTACTATTCTTGCCCTGTATCCTTTCATTTGTTTCATTGTCATGGAGGAAGAACTACCCTTGCTTTCTGGAAGATCAGAAAAAAGATGAGCTGCTTGTTCATATCTCCAGTGCAAGAATTTCTTTTCGTTTTCTTTTCTTTTTGGTAAAGGGAGGCAGGGGGTTATGGAATTTCTTTTTTGAAAATCATTTACATTAAAAATAATTGAACCTTCTACTTATTTTAGAAGCTAATTTAAATAAGTAATGCTCTTTTTGGGACTTATTTTTTCTTAACATCGTATGGGCGTGTTTAATAAATTAGTTTATAGGTTACTTGAACGTTTATAAGCTAACTAAAACTTATAAGCTAGTATCTACGTCCCTAAATATAAGATTGTTTTTTCAAATTTGTTTGTTTTTTTATACATGATTCTTTTCACTTTTTCTTTTGCATTATTTTTTTTCAAAAAAAAATATTCATAATTATTTTACAATAAATACTATTAATTAATAAGGTAAATTCATTCTCTCTTATCATACACTAACTAATTGAATACAATTTTTTTTAATTAGCGAATAGTTACATATCGAAAATAAAATAAATTGATCTAATGAATTAGAGAATTATTGTAGTTTCTTACTTTGGACAAAAAGAAAAGAAGTGGCTGCCAAGTTGCTGATTAAGTTCCAGCTTTCTTCCACGCAAATTAGATAAGTTTTATCTCAATATTTTTTTAAAAAAATTAAATAAAACTTATATGGAGTAATATGTAGTCATGGGCTTTTAAATAATGGAATTGGGCTTAGATGTAACAAAGAAAGCTAAAATAAGACATAGACATACTAAAATAGCTAAAATAAAACAAAAGAAAAAAAAAAGTTAAAATAAAATAAGAGTGAAAAGAGGAAGAGAGAAATGAAAAAGAAAAGAACTAAAAAAAAAAGGGAACGACTGGAACATAGACATACTAATGAGTTTAACCATCTACCAAGCTTATAGATTTTCTTCACTCTGTCCGTCAATCTATATCTCACTCTATTAGGTCTTATTTAACTACTTTTTTCCAGGTGAGTTTCGATCGACTTCTACCTCTCTTTAACCATCTACCAAACTTATAGATTTTCTTCACTCTATCCGTCAATCTATATCTCACTCTATTAGGTCTTATTTAACTACTTTTCTCCAGGTGAGTTTCGGTCGACTTCTACCTCTCTTTGTGTCGAGCTCTTACTAACAAACTCTTGTTCTGACGGGAACATCAAATGGTCGTTTCATAACGTGCCAAAACCATCTCAATTTATGCTTAATCATCTTTTCACACACCGGAATTACTGCTACCTTTCATCGAATATCTTCATTTCTTATCTTATCTATCTTTGTAAAACCACACATCCACCTCAATATCCTTATTTCTGTTACCCCTATTTTATGTTGTCTATGTGTTGGCCAGCATTCCGTTCCATATAACATTGTCGGTCTTATAGCTGTTCTATAGAATTTTCCTTTTAGCTTAAAAGGAATTTTGCGGTCACACAAAAACCCAGATGCACTCCGTCATCTCATCCACCCAACTTTGATTCTATGATTTACATCCTCATCAATCTCACCACCTTTTTGCAAAATTGATCCCAAGTATCTAAAAGCATCTTTCTTGGGTATTTTATATAATTTTTCAAAAATAAATTTTATTAATTTTTCTAAGCTAATAAATTATTTTATTTGTCTATTTTATATTAATTCATTTTATTGTTAACATTTTTATTAAATTCTAGGAAAATAAAGGGTATTTTATCATTTCTCGAGTTATGACCCGTAAAATTATTAAAAACCTACACCAAAGCACATTTGTTATTTTGAACACCATTGCATATTTTGTTATGTGGGGAGGGAGATTATCTTTGGAGAGAGATGTTGATATCAAAATATGGAAGTGGGAGAGATTTGGAGATGAGTAGCTATAGTAGATTAACATCTATATGGTGGAGGGATCTAAAAAGGTGTGTAGCGGAGGGAATCCCACCAAGTGGTTGGAAGTGTGTATTCAAGGGAACTAGTAGATGGTAGTAATATAAGTTTTTGGAGAGATGTGTGGGTATGGGAGAGCTTTTTGAAAGACAAATATCTGTTGGGTAAAATCGGTGCAACAGTTTTACCCTCAAATAAACTCAAATGTGGGTTATCGTCAACCCACAATCAAAATGCGGAAACGTAATAAAAAACAAAGGGAGCGAGAGAGACAATTACACAACAATCTATTTTACATGAGAAAACCTTCCCTGAATCTGGAAAGGAAAAACTCACAGGACCTTGTCCAGAATCAAATATCCACTATAACTGAGAACGGTTACAATGAATCAAAACACACCAAGGTGGTGGTACACTCGACCTCTCCAACAATGGTGGTAATTAAACTCTCAAAGTGTTTCACTCTGAACTCTCAAATATACAGGCACGCAGGCTTGCTCAACAATGGCACTCAAGAATGTCACTTGAGGCTCTCAAAATACAAAGTCGCACTCAACGCTCAATCTTTCTCGATGTCTGTGTCGTTTCAGCTCTACGTCTCTGTCTAACCTAATTTCACACTCAACCAATGTATTTATAATGGTAAATTAGGTTTGAGATATTAAACCCCTCAAACGGGCTTTCGCCAACAAAAGAGTAAGGTCCAACAATATCCTAGGCTTTTTCTTCTTTTTGAACAACAAGATGCAATGTTAAAGGACATGGGTTTGTGGGAGGACGGGATGTGGCAGTGGAGTCTTAGTTGGAGAAGACATTTATTTGTATGGGAATGGGAAATTAGGGAGAGTCCAGAAGGTGATATAAATGCAATAGCTCCTATAGAGGGGAGGTGTGATGGATGGAGGTGGGAGGTAGAAAATTCAGGATTATACATGGCAAATTCAGCATATTGTGTTATTCACAAGTTCATTGTTGATTCGACCGCAAATAAGTTTGACATAGCATGGAGGTTGAAGGTGCCATCGAAAATTCAGCACTTTGTATGGAGATTGTGTATAGATCAGCTACCAACCATCAATAATTTGCAAGGAAGGAATGTGCTCCTAGGAGACTAAGCGACCTTATGCCAATTTTCTAAGGTGGAGGAAGAAGCAACAGGTCACTTGTTTTTAGGTGTTGTAAGATCGCAACATTTGGACCGAATGCTTTTCTTGACCGGGTATTAATTTTGTTCTTCATCAGGTACCTTTACAAATTTTTTTACAACACGTGATTCTGTTTGGTTCTCCAAAAGTAAACGAGATGTGGAAGAGCATTTTTGGTGTGCCATAGTGTTGAATTGTAGAAACAAATGCATATTAAGGGAGACAACTTTGATCGCTGAAGGTTGATGGATGATATTCTGTTTGGAGTTTGGTCTTGGCTAAAGGGGCATTCCTGACATTTTGTGTTTTCATATGTGTAATGGTCAACAAACACAACAACTTGTTTATTGGACTAGTTATAATGTTTTAAAGCTTTGTAATGTTACTAATAGAGTAGTTTCAGTGCATTAATCTTGGGTGTTGTGAACATCCTTGATCTGAAAGTAAAAATGAAACTTGTATGTGTTGAGAATTTTTTGTAATAGGATGCTGAGAGTATACAATGTGCAGGTTTTTATATTAGGACTGAGGGAGATGATATAGTTATGAGCATGGGCATTTATACCTTGTGGGCTAGGTATCCCTGGTACCTTGTAGCCTCTCCTTGGATGTTGTTTTCTTTTATGAATGATAATTAGCCGTTTCGAAAAAAAGATAGAATTGGCTTCCAATTAGTCATTTGTACAGTGATGCATTAGCTTCCAGGACTCCATTTTTTTTGTAGCTTTTCTTTTGTCACAAACGTAGCGGTTGATTTGCAACTATACATCTTGAATTTCTTTAGTAGAGCTTCAATATATTTCTTCTGAGAGATAAAATGTTAGAGAGCTAAAACTACTCTACTTTTACTCCTTAGAAAACACTATTAAAACTACAAATAAAAGCTAAAGAGAATAAGATAAATTTCTGATTTCATTCATTAATTCCTCAACAGGGTGCAAAGCTTATATTAAATAATAACCGTAATGAATGACAACCATATACTTGTCATTATCTTATTTTACACTACTACAAAAAGTACTTTTAACATTGCTAAGTTAACATCGGTTATCTGGAAAATCGATGTTAACGAAAACGCGATGGTAAATTCGTAATTAAAATAACATGGTTAACATCAATTTTGTTAAAAACCTAAAAAACCGATGTTAAGTTGTTGCTGTTAACATCGGTTTTCTTAAAAATCTGGAAAAATCGATGTTAACGTCTTACTGTTAACATCGGTTTTCCAGGTTTTTAACAAAAACCGATGTTAACATCGATTTTCCAGATTTTTAACAAAATCGATGTTAACGACTTCATGTTAACATCGGTTTTACAGGTTTTTAAGAAAACCGATGTTAACATGAAGATCTTAACATCGATTTTTCAATGAAAATCGATGTTGTTGTTATTATAAGATTTGACCACCCAAATTAAACGTCTATCATTCTTCACTCTCGCGCGCGCCTATCTCTCTTCTCTCTGTCGTCCTTCACTGCGCCTACCACGGTCAGGATCACGGTCACGACGACGCTTCCATTGTCGGTGTCGGCTCACTTTCACGAAGCTTCCATTGTCGGTCTTGGGTTTCATTGCGCCGCCTCCATTGTCGGTGTCGCGGCTCCCACAAGGTCTGTGCACTCTCACGACGCTTGTTTTTCTTCTGCATTTGTCTTCTTCTTCTTCTGAGCTTCTTTTTGTCTTGTGTAGCTTGTTTTCCACTGTTGGTGTAACTTCTTTTGCTTTTTACTACCAAGAAAAACTATGAGGTAAGGGAAGAAAGACAAGAAAACTGTGAGCTGATTATACCTTTTCTTTTGTGTTGAAAGTTCTTATAATATAATGGACATGCTTTTGCTGTCTGTAGATTGATTTTTTTACATGTTTTCGAGATGTTTTGAGTGTCTGTAGATTGGTGATAATTTGGGTAATTGATTTCTGAGTTTTTTGTTTGTTGCGGCTTCACAATGAGTCTGAATGCAAAGTTGGTTGCCATTGCTCAAGGGTTGCAGATTGCGTGGGATAAGGGTGTTAGAAACATCATTTATGAATATGACTCCAAGGTTTTTGTGGACATGATTTCCCTTGGAGTGAGTTGTTGTCATATTTATGCTCCTCTGGTCAACAATATTAGGCATTAGTCCCTTGTTGTGGACATTCCAATGAAGTGAACTGATTCAGCTGATTTTGTCTCCTGTTATGTATTGGTTACATGCATGAACTGAAAATATTTGCTTATTTTTAGCCCTTAGCCAGAATAACAAGTTGACAAACATGAACTATGAGGGCATTTGTTTAAAAGGAAGCATACAGTACATATGATGTAGGTTAAGACAAAATCGGTAAATAATGTGGTAATATGCATACTAGTTGTTGGTTTTTTGACTGAAATTAGAAAGTCAGAAGTGGATAAGTTGGGTATTAACTAGCTATTCCATTGAGGAAACAAAAGTTTTGGATTTGGCCCATTAACTTCCCTTATTTTGTATTTAATTAGCTTTTTTTACTTGATATCATCACCAAGCAAATTCCCTTTATTGGTAATTCTTACATGTTGTGAAGGTTGACATGTATCATTCCAGTGCATGTGAGAAATTTCTTAGCCTCACATGCTTAGTTCACTATGTAGGAAGGATATACATACATACATACATACATATATATATATATATATATATATATAATATTCCTTTTTTGTTGTATTAAATGTTCCTATAAAAATAGTTCTTAAGTTGATCCATAATCTAGATAAGGAATTCATATTAAACATAAATGAAGTTTCTTCTCATATATTCTCAAGGGAACACTTCCACTGCATAACATGTATTTTTTTGTGTTAAATTTTGTGGTCCTTCATCTATATACACTATTGTGTTGAATTAGCAAACCATTATACCACTCAGTCACACATACAATAGTCAAATGTAACATATAGATAAGGCATAGCATGAAAATGCAACACAAGTTGTGTATTTCCTTTATACAACACAAGGTTATTTTCTCGGTATTCTATTCTTTTTATATCCTAATCCAGTTTCTATGAGTTTATCTAGCTTACCCGTGCCGTTGTTAATGCCCTGCTAGTCAACTGGTTTTTGTTTGTGGTTTTGGTATGGGTCAAGAATTTTGTTTTTGTTTATGTTTGACAAATTAATTAGTGTATTCTTTGAAGCTGGTCTAGGTATTTTTCTATTTTTAAGCTTATCTGGACCTAACTTAGCTCACTCTCATGGTGCTTCCACTGTTGGTGTCATTCTCGGAGGTGGTTCTCTCGCTTATCTGTGTCTAGCGGCTCCCACAAGGTTAGCAACTTCCATTGACTTTGTATTTGGTGCTTTTGTAACTTGTTTTATGTTATTAATGACGATTGGTCTATATAAAATTGAAGTTCATTATGAGTGAACCTTAGTTTCCCGTTTGATATTCATTACAGTGATTCTTCCGGACAATTTGGATTAATCATTGTATTGATTCTTGAATTTTCCATTTGGACAATTTGGGAAGACTCATTTTTTTATAGTATATTCATATGTATATGTTGAGTTTATTTTCTTAAATTTGATGAAATTTCGGTACAATGTATTTCACTTTGTTCTCCGAGTGCAAACTTGACTGTGGTGAAACTCGTGTCACCGCTTTCATGTCGTGTACTTGGAGACCAAAGCGAAATGCTGCTAAAATTTCGTCAAATTTAAGATAAGAAACTCAACCTATACATATGAATATACTATAAAAATATGTCTCCCTGAATGGGATAGGGCCACACCTTCAATGAAAAAAGAGAGGTTTTCATGCATGGAATAACTTTGTGAGTATCACAGAGTTATTAATTAGATGGATCGAAGTTGGATGAATGCAAGTCGCATGATGGTTGAGTATGAGGAAGGCGTTGAACATTTCTTGCAATTTACCTCCGAAAGAAGTCGACCGGATGGGGATGAAAAATATTTCTGTCCCTGTATCAATTGTTTGAATGGAAGACGCCAAGCACTGGACAACATAGGAGACCATCTTCTGTGTGATGGGATTAAGAAGAATTATACCACATGGACATGGCATGGTGAATTGAAAGACACGCTGAGGGTCTCGCAAACTCAACTGGTTGATGTTGACATCGGAGATCGATTAGAGGATATGATTCATGATCTGGGACATGAGTCTTTTCAGCAAGCACATGCCCCTATGTATGATACATTGGAAAGTGATTCGAAGAAGCCATTGTATCCGGATGCAAAGAGTCATTGACACTGTTGTCAACGGTGTTAAATCTGGTTAATGTCAAGGCCAGATATGGGTGGAGTGACAAAAGCTTCAGTTCATTGCTTGAGGTAGTTCAAGACATGCTTCTAGATGAAAACACGTTGCCAAGAAGTTACTATCATGCGAAGAAGATTCTTTGTCTGATGGGTATGGAGTATCAGAAAATTCATGCCTGTCCTAATGATTGCATATTGTATAGAAATGAATTTCAAGAAATGCATAAATGTCCCAGGTGTGGGGTATCACAGTACAAATTGAAGGTCAATGACGACTGTAGCATTGATGAAAGCACAGAAAAACCCCCCCGCGAAGGTGTTGTGGTATTTTCTGATCATTCCAAGGTTTAAGCGTCTGTTTGCTAATGAAGATGACGCAAAAGACCTTACATGACATATAGATGGGAGAAAATGTGATGGAATGTTCCGCCATCCGACAGATTCCTCCTAGTGGAAGAAGATTGACCATTTGTATCCGGAATTCGGGAAAGACCCAAGAAATCTTAGGCTTGCACTTGCCAGTGATGGAATGAATCCCTACGGCAGTTTAAGTACTCAGCACAGTTCTTGGCCTGTTTTGCTAGTCATTTACAACCTGCCTCCTTGGTTATGCATGAAGCGAAAATACATGATGTTGTCTATGATGATATTGGGCCCAAGACAGCCAGGAAATGACATTGATAATTATTTTAGTCCCTTGATTGAAGACTTTGCAAAGTTGTGGGACGAGGGGGTTGTCATGTTTGATAGGTATCGTAAGGAGACACTTTTGTTGCGTGCAATGCTATTTTGTACCATTAATGATTTTCCTGCGTACGGGAATTTGAGTGGATACAGTGTTAAGGGCCATCGTGCATGCCCTATCTGTGAGCAAGACACGAGTTACTTGCAACTTACACATGGAAGAAAAACAGTTTACACTTGCCATCGACGTTTTCTTAAACCTTATCACCCTTATCACCGATTGAAAAAAGCGTTCAATGGAAGTCAAGAGCATGAAACTGCACCGATTCCGTTAACCGGTGAGCAAGTTCTTGAGCGGGTTGAGGACATTCATACTGTATTTGGAAAGACCCAAAAGAAGATCAAAGGTAATACTTGCATATGGAAGAAGAGGTCGATATTGTTTGATCTTCCATACTGGTCTGATTTAGATGTTAGACATTGTATCCATGTTATGCATGTAGAGTAAAATGTGTGTGACAGTGTCATCGGCATGTTGCTTAACATTCAAGGCAAGACAAAGGATGGTTTGAACACTCGTCAAGATCTTGCTGAGATGAGTATACGTGAATAGTTACATCCTAGGTTCGATGGTAAGAAAATTTACTTGCCTCCAGCATGTCACACTTTGTCAAGAAAGGAGAAGATAAGTTTCTGTCAGTGTCTGCGCCGAGTGAAAGTGCCACATGGATACTCTTCAAATATTAAGAGCCTTGTACAGATGAAAGATCTGAAACTAGTTGGCTTAAAGTCTCATGATTGCCATGTGTAGATGCAACAACTGTTAGCCGTGGTGATTCGAGACATTTCACCTAACAAAGTGAGGCATCCTATCACTCGCCTGTGCTTTTCTTTCAATGCCATTTGTACGAAAGTCGTGGACCCTATAAAGTTGGATGACTTAGAAGAAGAGGCGGCAATTATCTTGTGTCAGTTGGAGATATATTTTCCTCCTTCATTTTTCGACATAATGGTTCACTTACTTGTTCATTTGGTAGGGAAATTAAACTGTGTGGTCCCGTTTATTTACAGTGGATGTACCCGATCGAGCGATACATGAAGATCTTGAAAGGGTATACAAAAAACCTACACCGACCTGAAGCATCCATAGTTGAAAGGTACATTGCAGAAGAAACTGTAGAATTTTGTTCAGAGTACCTTGAAAAAGCAAAACCTGTTGGTCTTCCCGAGTCGCGACATGACGAGAGAGTGGGAGGAAAGGGTATACGAGGGCTGCATGTTATAACGCCTGCTTTGCAGGAATTGCAACAAGCTCATTTGTATGTCCTCAATAACAGTAATGAAGTCCTACCCTACATGGTTCGTCACCAGATATTACTCAAGGAAAGTAATCCAAGAATGACAAAGAATAGGCTGTTGAAAGAGCATAACAAGACTTTCCTGAATTGGTTTAAAGATACAAGACTTAGTGATGAATCTGCATCTAAAACAATGAGGAAGTTAGCAGATGGGCCAAAAAGAAATGTTAGAAGTTGGCAAGGGTATGATATCAACAAGTACTCCTTCTACACCAAACAACAAGATGAGAATAGCACAATGCAAAACAGTGGGGTTAGCCTAAGAGCTGAGTCGTAGCACTTCGCTACTGTGTATGACCACAATCCACGTTTGGCATGCTTGCCTTACTTTGGAGTCATTAATGACATCTGGGAGCTTAATTATGTTACTTTCATTGTGTGTTTTTAAGTACAAGTGGGTTGATATCAATAGCGGTGTGAGAACTGAGGACTTCAGATTTACTTTAGCAGATCTTAACAAGCTAGCTTATCAAAATGAACCTTTCATCATGGCAAAACAAGCTAAACAGGTGTTTTATGTTCAAGATCCATGTGATGAAAGGTGGTTAGTGGTACTACATGGAAAAACCATTGGTATTAATCTTGACGATGATGATTCAACCCTTGATACTGGTGTCACTCAATTCTCGACACCAATGGCTGACGTCAACAGAGAAGATGTTCTTGACGACGTTCATGCAAATCGTAATGATCATGATGAAGGAGAATTAATTAACATCACTTAATGTAATTTTTTTAATAACTTTTTTCGAATTTTACAATTTAATATGTAACCTTACTTGTCACTTAACTTTATTTGTCTTTGTTTTTGTTTTTAACAGGATCTTGACTACACCACCGACCTCATTTCCTTGTCTTCAGTCACCACCTCCTCCTCTTGAGTCAGCACCTCCTCGTCCTGAGTCACCCACTTCCTCC
This sequence comes from Glycine latifolia, assembly GCA_013407115.1. Taxonomy (NCBI): domain Eukaryota; kingdom Viridiplantae; phylum Streptophyta; class Magnoliopsida; order Fabales; family Fabaceae; genus Glycine; species Glycine latifolia. The sequence goes on from CM023955.1 coordinate 21,519,451, forward strand.
TCCTAAGTTAGCACTTCCTCGTCCTAAGTCACCACCACCTCCTACTGAGTCAGGACCTTCAGCGTTCACGGGGAAGAAGACTAGGAAAGCAACACGGTTGTGTTCACTGTCTACCAAACCTGCTGGTGCTGATAGACCATTGGTTCATGTCGATCCTGCCACTGGGAAGTCTGATGGTCCTCAGGCGAAGAAATTGAGGACATACCTAGGGATCGTTGCAAGAGACAAGGTGGATGTCACCATTGCCAACTAGAAGGAAGTTCCTGCTGCGCAGAAGGAGTTGATCTGGGAGGACATTCAGGTATTACAATTAAATCTCCAATGTCATTGGCTGTAGTGATACAATTTATATGTTATTGTAATTGTTAAACCCACTTCATTATAACGCAGGTTGAATTTGATATACCTGAAGCGTCCGACCAACGGACTAAGAGGAAAATTCTGGAGACAGTAGGAGAGTGATGGAGCCAGTTCAAGTCAGACCTAACCAGGAAATGGGTTTTGGCACAAGGAAAAGACGATGATGCCGATGCTGTTTGCGGAAAATACGGCATAAGTAAGGAAAAATGGCACCAATTCTGTGAGACACGTAGAGTCGCTTCCTAGGAGGTTAGCCGAGTTACATTGTTTTACAATTTCACAACTTTGAAGTCAAACAAGCGCTTTTTTTTAACCCTATATGTTTAATTCTTACAGGATGTTAGAAAGAAGGCCCAGGCCATCCAGAAGCTGAACACCGCCCCTCACGTGTTGTCTCGCGGGGTTACGACTTCTTAGAGAAGAAATTGATGGATGAAAAACAAAAGAAACAATTGGAGGAAGCAACCCATGCTGATAGCACCGAGACCATCATTCACCCTCCGTCCCCTGTGAGATGACACGTCAAGTGGAAGCTGGCTCACACGAAAAAACCAGGGAAATGGCTTCTGAGGCGGCAGGTGAGATTGCTGAGAAGATTGTAAGTCAAACAACAATGTCATACACATTTAATGAATTTTTGCATCACAAATGACAAAACTAATGTTCTACTTATTTTGATTGCAGGATTCCCTAGATGAGCAATCCACACAGGGTTCTTTTGTCGCTAGTGGACGTCAGGATGTCCTAACTGCTGCCATTGGACGACCAGAGCACCTCGGCCATGTCCATGGTGCTGGAGTCGGTGTTACCATCACACAGTACTTCGGACCGGCTCCATCAACCTCTTGCAAGTCGAAGTCAATGGCACCTAAAGACTTGGATCGCCTGAAAGACAACATTAGGGTAGAGCTGGAGCAGTCGACCACTGATAGACTTACACAGTCAATCACTGAAAGAGTTACGCAACAAGTGATGATGAGCTTCAGCCAGCTGCAGACCCAGATGTAGTCTCAGGGTGCCATGCAGCCTCCAGAGGTTCAGTCATGTCCTATTGGTGCCCGTGTCAGCACCAAGGGAAGCTGTGTCGATCCCTCGAGGAATGAACCAGACACGGGTGCATCTGACAGACGTGGGTTATATGTCGATGACAATCCTCCCCGCCTTGTTACCCTTGGCAGAGTTGATGAGGGATCGACGACCGTGCACAGTGTCCCTCTTGCCACTGATCAGGTAAAGGTGAGTGTTGAGTAAGTACAAGATGCTGATGCTCACATCCCTGTACCCACTGACGAGGTTCAATTAGTGGGGTAGGCCCTTAACACTTTCCTTGCTTGGCCGACACATCTTGTACAGACTATTTTGCGTAAGGTTTTTCATTTTTGCCTTCTTTCTTCTTATTTACGAATGATTTGTCTCATATAAAGTTAACCTGATCGTTCACTTATGGTTGTTAACTGTGTAGGATAAACAACAACCCAAGGGACCGACGAAACCTGTAGATAAGCCGGAACATTTTTCTAATCCCTTGTACTAGATAGCATTGACCATCCTCGATCTTTTCCTCAGACCCTTGCAGGTGCCATGGGACCCAGAGATGTTCGGGGTGCATAATGATATCTTCCCCTCGTACATCAAGCATGAGGTTATTTCAGAGATCATCCATGGTGGTCAATGTCTCAACATCTCTGTTATACAATTGTGGATTCTGTAAGTCACTTTCAATTGACTACCATTACTTGGTGAATTGTTTTATATTCTTGCATAATTGACTTCATTTTCACGGTACAATAGGCATATGAATGAATTAAGCCTGCAATTGGATCATGCCAATGTGTATGGATTCCTCAAGCCACAGTCCATACAGAGATCTGGCCAATCTCAATTTCAAATCGAGGACTATAGGAAGAAATGGATGCAGAGTTCACAGAAACATGTCTACCTTGCACCGTATTTGAATGAGTAAGTATAAATGAGTATCACAATTTAATTAATGTATGCAGTATAATAACTTATTTTTTGACAATGCAGTGCACATTGGCAACTAGTCGTTATATGTCCTAAGGCCAATGTAGTCGTTTGGTTTTGTTCATTGCATAACAGGCCTGATAACTACCTTAAAGGAATTATTAACAGGTAGGTTGTAATTTGTAACATATTTATGTTATTTCTATGGCATGAATATGTTAATTGTACACTATGCATGCATGTTTCTCTTAAGCAGTGCTTTGAAGGGAGTCCATGACACTCAAGGAAATAAATCAAAGGCTACTACTAAATGGATTGAGCTTAAAGTAAGTCTTCTAATAAATCATGGTTTATGTATTGAAAATATTTTTTATTACTATTTACACTAATTGCCATTTAACTTTGACTATGTTATTCAATTTAGTGTAATAAGTAAAAAGGAAGCACTGAGTGTGGCTATTATGTCACGCATTGGATGTCAACAATAGTCCAAGGAGGCTTCACAGATAACTGGGACATGGTAATTAATTGTCTAATTCAAAACTAATTTTTTTTACTTGTTTTTGTTTTGTACTTATTAAATTATGTTTTCTTATGTCATGTAGTATTTCGCTGATGAAAGACCACTGGAAGCCGACACCTTGAAGGCTATTAGGGTTCAATGGGCGAAGTTTTATCTTAAAATTAGACATGACATATTAGTAGATTAGGTAGTTATTGGATTTTCAAAACAATTGTATAAACATTAGGTTAGGAAATTCTTTTATGTACATTGACACTATTGAATTTTATTTGTTATTGAAATATTAATTTATTTTAATGTATTCTGAAATTGGCTGGATGTCTGGTATTTAATTTACAGGTTGAAGAATTGCTAAAATTAAAAAAACAACATCGATTTTAAGAAAAGCGATGTTAACTTAGACTACAACATTGGTTTTCAGGGAAAATCGATGTTAACTTAAACTACAACATCGATTTTGCAAAACCGATGTTGTTACATGAAATCAACATCGATTTTTGTTTAAAACCGATGTTGTGGTGTTCCTTAACATCGATTTCTTAGGAAAACCGATGTTGATGTTCCATTTTTTACATTTTTTTACGTTTTTATTATCAGATATCAACATCGGTTATTGCTTAAAAACTGATGTTGTTTAATTTCGTTAACATCGGTTTTGAAAACCGATGTTAACTTGCACACTTTCAACGTCGCCTGATTCAACATCGGTTCAAAACCGATGTGAAATGTAAAAAATAACCGATGTTGAAGACTGTTTTTCTAGTAGTGTTAAGAAGTTAAAATAAAACTAATATCAACAAGATAATATCTAAGTCCTATAGTAATTAAATCACCTAATTGAGCCTTCTTATGTCCATCCTATCATTGCCACCAGGTTCCCTTAGACCTTGTCCTCAAGGTCCTTAGGATTTTGGTGTAGGATATTATGAAAATGCATGCTATTGTGTTGGAACTTGGGGCGTAACATTAAAAGACATTAAGTGGGCTTCAAATTTTTTGGTGTAAGTTAAAAGGAAGGAAGCTTTTGGCTTGTTTGAAAATTGAAAGCCATAAATTGAAGGAAAAAAATGCATTTCTAGAATGAAGAGAAGGCATATGATAGGGAATTGAAAGTGTGAAAGGGAAATAGGCATATCATTTGGGCTTTTGATTGGGTGATGTTTGCAAATGGTAGGGAGGGATATGCTTGTGTTTTTTTTTTTGCTGAGTGGCGCAGGAAAGATAAAAGGCACCTGCAAAGTGGGACCTATGTGGGGTCCAAAGGTATAGTGGATATTTGAAAAGTGGATGGTGTAGAACAGACTTTGGAAATTAGCGTGGTTTAAGCTCCTTGAGTAGAACGGGCAGTTATATGGTGCCGTTGGATTAAAGTGGATGTGAGAATATTAGGCATAAGGGCTTTGTTATTTATTTGAATGGTGCTGAATCAGAATTCAATAGTTTTGGGCAGATTAACCTTAAGCAAATTCAAGACCTGCACGTCTGTATTATGGTCATGCAGAGAAAATAAAACATAGAATTCATGCCTTGTTCAAAGTCACAAGCATGAAATTCATGGATGCAAGATAAACATGAAGCAAAAACGCCTCTAAAATAGTAATTAACATGCATTTCAATGTGTAAACAAAACAAACATAACATTTTTATAATAAATATCAATGCATGCTATCATTCTCTGCTGCACTAAGAATTAGCCATGAAGACAACAATAACATTAAGCGTTGCTATCATCAATCTTCTTGTCTTGTGCAATCTATGGATAACTGCAAGTGCATGTCCTACAATGCACAATGATAATTCATCTGATTCAGAAGTAATGAGGAAGAGGTACGAAAGTTGGCTGAAAAAATATGGACAAAAATACAGGAAAAAAGATGAATGGGAAGTCCATTTTGAAATATACCGAGCAAATGTTTAGTTTATAGGGTCTACAACTCTCAAAACTACTCTTACAAGCTCACAGACAACAAGTTCATGGATCTCACAAATGAAGAGTTTAGACGTATGTATTTGGTTATCAACCTAGGTCGCATTTGCAGACAGGATCCATGTACAAAAAACATGGGGATCTACCAAAACGCATAGATTGGAGAATAAGAGGTGCAGTTACACATCAAGGATCAAGGCCATTGTGGTAAAGTTTCTTAAAATAAATAAATACACATATTGCATACACACATGTGGTTAGTCACACTTGCACAACAATTCCAGGTGAATTTTACCTATATTGACTAGGCTCACAGATTCACAGTAATATTTATAGGGATATTATATTCTTGAGATTCCACACATCTTAAGGAATTTTTGTACAAAGGAACGTATATAAAGTCTTTTGATATTATCTAATGCTTAGTTAGGTAAAGATCATGTTTTAACATTTTCCAAATTATGACTGGAGTTGACATTATGGAACCAAACTTTTTATGCAGGAAGTTGTTGCTCATTCTCTGCAGTGGCAGCAGTGGAAGACATCAACAAAATAAAAACAGGAAATCTGGTTTCTCTTTCAGAACAACAACTGATAGATTGTGATAATAGAAGTGGGAATGAAGGTTGCGATGGTGGTGACATGGAAACATCATTCACATTTATCAAAAAGCGTGGAGGACTTACCATAGATAAAATCTATCCTTATCAAGGATCTCCTCCACAGAAAAAAAATTATCCTTATCAAGGATCAGATGGTGACTATAATTGTTAGATTCAAGAATCAGAAGACAAGTGTTGTTTTGATATTTGTTACATGCCCACTCATATTTTGATGGCATTTGTAATTTTTTCTTTTTGGTTAAGCTTGGTTCATTAAGGATAAAATCCTACAATCCTTTGTGTTGAGTACAAAGAAATCACTTGATGAATGGGCAAGAAGATCAAGCTTGGTTTTGAGCTTCCAACATGCCTTGAAGACTTGAAGAAAATCTTGTAATTAATTGTAAAGAAAAAAGCATCTCTGGTGATCCAAGTGCATAGCATTCATATCATACATTTAGCATTTCAAAAAGGGTCATAAAATTAACAAGGCTTTGCTAATTTGATTCAGTGTTTAAATTGAAACTAAGGTTTTTGGAAAAATACTGGTTTACACTATTTAATCGATTACTGAGGCATAATAATCGATTACTTTGTTCTTAACTTTTCTGGAAAACATATCAAGAACAATGTAATCGATTACATATCGAATTAATCGATTATTTGACCTTAGCTTACTTATAAAACAACATTGAGAAACATTTTAATCGATTACCAAGCTATTGTAATCGATTACCAAGGCCAAATAGAAATCACCTGGTTTATGAAGCTCACTGCCTTAATCGATTACCAATACTTGTAATCGATTACATTATACATCACTGCTTCACTATGTATTATAAAATAATCGATTACCAAAGTCCGTAATCGATTACATAGTTCATTTGGCCAAAACCTGTTTTATGAAGCTCTCTGCCATAATCGATTACCACAAAATCGTAATCGATTACACAGTACTTTTCAGCTGTATTCTGAACTTCAAGTTTTTCTAAAGCTCACTGTGATAATCGATTACGCTACGGAATAATCGATTAATTAGTTCGTTGCCATAGCCCAAAAACCTATAGAACATATTAATCGATTACATATGATAAATAATCGATTACATATAATAAATAATCGATTATTAGGCGCTTGTAATCGATTACAGGCAGTTAGAAACATTTGTTATAAATAGAACTCATTCTGTGCAAGATGAGTGACTTGAGAATTTTCGAAATCTGAGCTAAACTAAAGCACTCTACATACTTTCCTAAGGTTCTTTGGGTTCTGGGTATTCTTGCTTACATCAAAATACATATGGGTTGTTGATTGTGTCTTGAAGCAAGAAAGTTCTTGTCAAAGCTTAAGGATTGTGCTTTTCTGAGTCTTGTGTAGATTCTTAAACCTGATTCATTCATTCATTTGCATCATTAATCATTGGATCATCAGGTGATATCTTTCCTTAACTTTGAAGTTGTACTCTTTTTTTTTGTTTGTAATTGAATTCTATTGTAATTAGGGTTCTTGCATGTAATCTAGAGGAAGGGTTTCTCTAGGGAGTGCTGAGTGGATTCTCAGTGGGTTGATCTCTAAGAACCTAATAGTGTTTTAGGTTTCTGAACTTTATCTAGGGTTGATAAAGAGAGACTTGTATAATTCTTGTAAGATAGAAAATTGCAATAGTGGAACTCCATTCTAGTGTTGAATGGAAGAAAACTGGATGTAGCTTCATAGTGTTTGAAGTGAACCAGTATAAATCTTTTGAGTCTTGTGTTTAAATTAGAGCTAGCTTATCTTCCACATATATACTCTGTTGAATTATCTTGCTAATCATTTTAACTTTGAATAATTGCATACCTTGGACTGAGCAAGTGATTGAATAAACATTTTTGGTTTCAAAGTGATAAAGATCCTAAGGGAAAACTCTGATTTTGCTAACAGAATTTTTAATTTACCAACTCTAACCAATTCACCCCCCTCTTGGTTAAGTGTGAAGTGTTCCTATCTTTTACACTTTGCAGTCATTAAAGAAATCATACATGCATGCATTCACACTTAGGTTAAGAATCATATTAGTATATGTAACTAGTTAGAAATACATTTGTAAATCTAAACAAGCATAAAATGATTTTTTTACTGTGTTAATCGATTACATAAGTCATATAATCGATTACATAAGGCATCTGCATAAATCAGTTTAGCCTGATGAACTGGTTTAATCGATTACCAAATAATTGTAATCGATTAAATAGGCTCTGTGTGCTTTGGACATGTTCTGGCGTAATCGATTAAAGTGAATTTTAATCGATTACCTCTGCTTGTAAAGAATATTGGTATTTCTGGCGTAATCGATTACATGGTCAAATAATCGATTATTTTGTTCGTTCAAGATTTCCAGAAATATCATGAACAACTTAATCGATTACATAGACGGAATAATCGATTACACATGTTAAAATAATTGATTATCATAACAAAATAATCGATTACAGTCTGTTAAATCTATTTTTTTATAAATAGGAAAGCATTGTCAGAGAAAAGAAAAGAGAGATTTCGAGAGCTTTCATTCATACCAAAGTTTTAATAATCTCTGAGGGTTCCAAAGAGTTTGAAAAATCATTTTGAGAATGTTGTTCATTAGAGTAAGAATCATCATGCTTGCTTAAGAGAAGGAGTTATTTTTTTTGTGATCATTCATGCATTGAGCTGTATCAAGATCAATCAAGAAAGCATATCATTCATCACCTCAGGTTATAAATTTTGTGTATATCCTTTATGCTGCAAAGGAATATAAGGTGATATCCTTCTTGAACATTAAGCTTTGTTCTTTGTAATTTTTTCTTTTGATTACTATAATTTGTGTTGATTTTTCCATGTAACAGTTGGAGTTCTTTAAAGCATTACTAGAAAGGGTTTTTCTAGGGGTGGAACTGAGAGGGGTTCTCTAGTTCTAGGTCTTTTGATAAATCTAGGGAGTAGATTTAGAGTTTTGCCTAGGGTGGGTGAAAGAGACCTTGTTGATTACTTGTAAAGAACTAAAATCTGTTAGTGGAACTCTAATCTGGTTTGGATTAGAAGGTAAACTGGATGTAGCCTCAATGGTTGGAGGTGAACCAATATAAAATTGTGTGCATTTAAGTTTTGGTTTACATTTCATTAATTGCTTGAGATATTCTGTTTTGTGTATCAACTCATACTTTGATTCAACACAAGAGTTAATTGATTGGAGAAGAAAATTGTTTTCTAAATTTGTTTTTGATTTAAGATACGATCCAAATTAATTCTTCCGCTGAGTTTTGATTTGCAAGAAAAGTTCAAAAAGGGGCAAAAACCAATTCACCCCCCCTCTTGGTTTATTGGATTAGGTATTCATTGTATTTTCAATAATAAGGCCAAAGCTAGAAACCATGCTATCACCATAAGCGGCTATGGAAACCTACCTGCTCACAATGAGAATACGCTAAAAGCAGCAGTTGCTCATCAACCTGTCTCTGTTGCAACTGATGCTGGAGGTTATGCATTTCAACTTTATTCAAAAGCTATCTTCTCTGGTAGTTGAGGAAAAGACCTCAATCACAGCATGACTATAGTTGGATATAGAGAAGAAAATGGTGAAAAATACTTGCTTGTGAAGAATTCATGGGCAAAGACTGAGGTGTATCTGGCTATATTAGGATGAAGCGTGATACTAAGGATAAAGATGGTACTTGTGGCATTGCCATGGAGGCTAGCTACCCAGTCAAGCATTTAGCAGTATACTAGGCTAACTGACCTACTGTGGTTGTAAACTAGGAAATTTTTATGGTTCATAAACTAGGTACACGGAGGAAAAAAGAAGTTAGCGCCACAATCATATCAGAACAGTAAGAAAAAATACAAGTGAAGTAAAAAATTCACAAATGCCCTTAGTTTCTTTCTTATTCTCTTCTCCCACTGTCCTTTGTGTCGAATTTAACATCCCAAAAATTTAAATATGTTAATTAGAGATAAAAGAGATAATACAAAAATGCTTGAAGGAGAATGACCATATTACCCTTTCCCATAATGTGAGAATTACCATAGTACCCTTGAAGTGAGAATTACCAAAATACCCTTGGATATTTTGCCTTAGATATTTTTGTGGAATCTTGAAGAAATTACAAAAATACTCCTGGGATGAAAAATTACCAAATTACCCTTAGTAACAGATAAATATTACAAGAAAACTAGAAGTATCACGTTTCATCCTAATATAGCCAAATGAAGATCCCATCACTGATGACAGAAAATTTATGATTAGTATCTAAAGCTATCATAAGTTAGAATTTTTGACCATATGAACACATTAAGTACAAAGATCTTAGGTATTTGATAAAATCTTAGAATGTCTAAATAATATCTATGATGTTATGAGGAAAATTATCACATGAGGAACACATGTGATTGTAGTTTGATACAAGAAGAATAGGATAAAATTTATTTGAACAAAAATTGTCCAAAAAATGTCCACTACTGTCACCCGTTTTTAAAATTTTATTTCTCTCATTTCTTACTCAAATTAGGTGTATGATGTATGGAATTAAAGATCTACATGTCTACTATAACATATAAAATTTCAGATAAATCTAGATTGTGTACTACTAGAAATTGTGAGCTTGCTTGCAGCTTTGGAGTCTAGTTTTAAAAATGCTATACCTAGAGTTTTATAAATCCAAATAAGGCATGTGATATCTTGTTAGAAAGCTTAGGAAGTCTAGTTTAACATACTAAAAGATGAGAATTTATGGACTGGTAGATTGGAACAGAATATACTAAGAACGAACCACATCTAGTTAAGTGTTTGTAGCTATTTGAAAAATCTGCATTGGGCAAAACGTGTAACTCCTAGAATTTTGGCACAATGAATAAAAGCTTCAGCCAAAATTGAACCAATCATAGGTTTCCCCATGCAAGGTCCCTTTCCACATGCACAAAAGTCATTAAATAAGGGAATCTTGCACTAAAACAGTAAGCTAGAAGCAAAGCTGTGAAGTGTAGGTTGCTGTAGAAATTTTGAAGGCTGAAAGGAAAAGATAAAATATGGCTTTGTGTGCATGTGTAATTACCTAAGCAAAGCAAATACATTCCCTTTGCTCAGCCATGTTCCACATAGCAATAGGCCAGCTGCCCCAAGTCAATTATTAAGGGAATCTTGACCAAGAAAATCTAGGAAGATAAGGTTTAGAATAATATCTTTCAAAGTAATGATGATTTAGTTAAGTTCTAACTAAACTAACTCCTAATTCAGTTACAATCTAACTAGATTCACTTAATTTAACTAATTAAATTAGTAGAAATAGCTAAGGATGTTGAAAAAAATTTCACATACAAATTGCTAGCTTCACACCTCCACGGCTACTTGTTTTTCCTTGCACCTAGCTTTTCACTTCTTACCTTTTGCTTACTCAAACCATGGCTTCACCTCTACCATCCTATACATCAAATTTTCTTCTTTTCAAGACTTCATTCCTTAAAGGATTTCCAAGAGAAGCAACCACTTAATCAATTTCAAATTCAAATTCAATTGAGGTAAGCTAGGCTTCAATCTCTAATAAAGGATTTATTTGGACTAACCTATATGCTTAATGGTGAAGATTTATGGTTGATTATTTAGGCTGGAATTTCATATCATTGAAGGTTATTTTATGATGCAATAATGTTGATTTAACAATAGGATATGTTCATGATTTATATGCTGAAATATTAGTGTCATTTGGACTTAATTTTGATGATCCTTGGGATTGATTTTGATGGCATTTGGACTGGTTATTTATATTTTTATTTTGGGACTATTTTGAATTAATTGTGAGAAGTAGAAGTTGAATTGTATGTAGATAAATGGTTAAAATACTTAAGTGGTTCAACTTTGAGGATTAAGTAGTAGGGTGGAAGGTGAAAGGAGAATTAAGGTCTAGACTAAGTTCTAATATTTTCTTGTGAAGGTTTAAAGGAATTAGAAATTATTTGAAAGATATATTGTGGATTATTAGTTAGATTACTAACATGTTGTCTGTAGCTTGAAGATATTATGTCGCCATGCATAAGTTGGCATGATTTTGCTTGAATAAGGTATGGTAGCCTAACCATACTTTTGGTACGTATGATAAAGATGGCAACAGTGGTCAATTTCATTGACGCCTTGGACTGGTGATGGTACAAAGATAAAGAATTGTCTCTGGGAAATGGATGATGAAAGTGTTTGTAGTATCTCTATGTTTTGTTAAGAATTAGGGTTATGTGTAAACCTCATCGTTTGCATGATAACTACAACTTGTGTTTGGTACTATGAGGAGCTTGTAATTTGTATAACAAACAATGGCGTTTTATGTAACAGTGATAAGTGGGGTTTAATAGAAGTTGAAAATTTTAAATCTAAAGTTATCCGTAATTTTAAACCAACTATACTAATATGCGCTTCTTAAAATTAAACCTAATAAAAATATAATATCTAGAATAATTTTAAGTTGTTACATCGAACCCCTAGTGATCCCCAAGATCCACCTTAGTAATGAACCCACCTCAAAACCAATATACCCAACAAAGGACCACCAAAACCTGGTGATCAAAATAAGTTTATTATCATTTGAGCCAAACGAAAGTGAAGTTAAGCCATCTTGAAGTCATTAATTGATCATTCTACAAAAACAAACAAAAAGGATACTGGAACACTGCAGCACAAATTACATTATAACACCCAACAATTTATAACCAAATGCATTTAATATACTTGCATTTTTTGTGTAATTAATATTATATTTAGACATTTAATTATTTCATGTGACAAAAAATCTGTTTTATTGCCAAGTTCTATTGAATGAGTTACAAAATAACTAACAAATTTAAAGCTAGGCTAAGTACGAATGTTAATTCCACAATTCAAATGAAACCAAATTTCATTGAATATGCTCACCCTTTCCATGCTTTGACGTCATAAATTATACAGTCAAACGCTTTGCAAATCCGAGATCTTTGGGCCTTCATTACTTTGCCTCAGAGCATGAGATAATCTTCCAGTAATGTCATTGAGAAAAGAACAAAGACACTATAATGCTATATGTAGTCACTTGATTGGCATTAAGCATTTTACTTGGCCCACTATAAATAATTTAACAGCTAAGATTTAAGTGATGCAAATCTTTGTCTCACAGCACAAGCTAACTTCCGTTCATCGATACTAGCCAAGCCTTCAATAATCTTCTACCTGACCCTGATATATGGTATAAAACCTCTTTCTGCCATCCCTGTTGCAACCTTTGCAGCCAAAACATACTCACGTTTCTCCAAGCACCCTTCAATGACTAACTCATAACTCTCAAATCCAACAGAGTTACTCTCTTTCTCAAGGAATTCAATCATCTCAACAGCCTTCCATATTTCCTTGTTTGCCCATAATGCTGCCAGCAATTTCACCAGTGTTCCCTATCCTGCGGTTAAACCGTATTGGACCACCATTTGCTTCATCAAATCCAATACCTTAGCAGTCTTTCTCACTCTGCACATTGCACCAATTACAGTGCCATAACTACTCGAATCTGGAATACATCTTGCCCCACCCATGCCCCTCAGGACTTTAACTGCCTCCTCTAGTTGATCAACATCACATAGAGATGATAGTAGATAATTACAAGTCCCAAAGTCAAGATGATATCCAATTGATTGCATCTGAAGTAAAATATTAGCTACAGAATGAGACAGACAACGCTGGTCCAACCAAGCAGATGATAGGAGAACATGGGTCTGAGGAACAGGAAGGCAACTAGAACGTAAAGTCCGTTGTAGGACAGCTAGTGCAAGGGGGAAGGGATGGGAGCTTTAAAGGATGTAAGTAAGAAGATAGGAATAAGTTAGCTGGGGCTTTGAACGTGGTCTGATAGGTATTAAAGATTGCAACATTTCATCAACAGTTTGTACTCATATGTTCTGGGGAAATGAAGAAAAGAAAGAAAAGGGAGGTGATTTTGGTACGACAAAACTCTCGTCATCGCTTTGATCATTGTTGCGATCAAACAACTCTTGATCCTCATGCTCACTAAAATCATCCATGTTTTCTTCGTGAAATCGTATGATGGGATCTTCACTAGTGATGGGATCTTCATTTGGATTTGATGTTTGTGTTTGTGGTTGTTGTGATGGGGGCGATGTTGTAAAATATTGTGATGGATGATAGTATTGTTGGTGAAAGGAGGTTTGTTGGGCATCAGAAAAAGAATCATTTTGGGATAGTAGTTGTGTGTATGAAGTGTAAACGTCAAAGGGGTCTTGTGTTTCAAGGTCTGTGTATGAAGACACTGGATTGTTGAGGTCCAGGTTATTGTACAGTAATGGTTGTGGAGATAATGGTTGTCGGGATGGTAGTTCTAGTTGTGGAGACGGTGGTTGGGGTTGAGGAATAAGCTCAGTAACAACATACAATTTGGTAGAACCCAATTGTAGATTTTGGACAATTGTTTCCACCACGCCTCTGAGATCGTCATTATTGTGTAATTGTGCTAAAATAAAATGTGTTTGGCCAGGATACAATGAAACAGGGACACGATATAACAACTAAACAATTGTTTCAGTTGCTTGAGTAGGGAGACATTGGTTAATTTTCCGAATAAGTTTTGTCAATGTAATAGACCTACTCCCGTATAGAAAAATTGGTTTCGCACATGAGTACATCGATTTGTTAACCGAGTCGTCTAATATCTGACCATGGTAAAAAATGACAAACGTTATTTCTTTACATGGAGCCATGGGTGATGTTCTAGGGATGTGAGTGGGAAGGCTGTGAGAGTTAGGAATAGAGGTTTGCATTGTGAGTATGTTGTTGTGGGTGATGTATTGTGAAATGGTGGGATTATATATAGGGTCAAAAAGTTAGGTGGGAGTTAAGTGCGAGGGTTAGGTAGGAGAGTTAAGTGGGAAGATTAGGTGGGAACGTTTAGGTAGGAGAGTTAGGTGGGAGAATTAGGTAGGATAGTTAGGTCGGAGGGTTAGGTAAGAGAGTTAGATGGGTTATTTAGGCATGTGTGCAACGTTGTGCATCATAGACTGTGGATCGCACTATTCTGCATCGATCACGGAGCCCACGTGGATTACTAACATCCGTATTGATGCGGTTGCCAGTGCATATGAGTGAAAAATGTGTAGCTGCACAGACCACAGGCAACAGGCTGTTCTTAGCGTCATAGACCCTAGACCACACTATTTGACATCGATCACAGAGCCCACGTCGATTAGTGACATCCGCATTGATGCAGTTGCCAGTGCATGTGAGTGAACAGTGTGCAGCTGCACAGACCACAGGCAACAGGCTGTCCGTAGCGTCATAGACCCTGGACCGCACTGTTCCGCATCGATGCGATTGCAAGTGCATGTGAGTGAACAATGCATTCAAGATCACATTAATAAAGTAATTTGAAAATAACAACTTAAAGGCATGAAAAAACAACAAATACATTTGAAAGACAAACAAATAGATAAAAGCAATACAAAAACAAAATACGTTAAATTATTCATTCTAATTTCAAGGAATTGTCCAGCTTCCGCTCCATCTCCGCCTAGCTTAGGTCATTAACTTGAGAAGGTGATGGCGAGTTTTGAACATCAACTCTAAGTTCCATACATATTACACTCGTCATTTTTGCAAATGTATTGAACATGCACAAAACACCTTCTTCGTCAACAATTCGAATGGTCATGTACTCAACACATCCATGGAATTGGTATAGAGGACAACGATACCAAAGTGCAGTAACTATAGGCGTAACACCATAATCTGTAATTGATGACTATATACTATTGATTATGTCTGGCAGGGTTATTGTTGAATTCAGCAGTATCGATTTTGTCTTGTCACTTTTGAAAATTACATTTCCACTAGAACTGCGGATGATCTCACCATTGATATAAACATACGCACAAATTGGCTCTGCACTCATTTTGCTTGCTCTCTCTATTTCCGCACAATGTTATTTAATGCAATTATGCAAAAGCTGTGCTGATATGATGCCTATATATATAGCATCAATCACAGGTCCATGGTTCACATGATTTGGAATCTCGATGCATGATAGTTAGACATTTGTCTTAACATGCTTTGGAATCTCGAGGCCTTACCATGAACCAAAGTGTAAATGTGGTTTCGGATCCCGAGGCAATTTATATTATAAATTGATGGGAGGTGCATGTCAACTACACATTTTCATCACCCAACTTCAAATTTTATATCATTCGCTATCGTTTTACAATTAAACCTTGTTGTCATGGCTCATATACCTCTATTGTGTCATCAACACGTTCACTGTTCATGTACCATAAATAATGACTTAATCAGTTCGTATTACCATACAATACTTGAACCAGGACCACAAATTATACCATTATTATCGTCTATCGGGTTCCAACATATTGCCCTAATCAAACAATGCAGAATTGATCCTGCATTGATTACTACATTGGTTGAACGATGGAGGCCTGAAAGACATACCTTTCACCTGTCATGGGGTGAGTGCACAATCACACTTGAAGATGTTGCACTGGATCTAGGCATTAGGGTCGATGGTCGTGTTGTGACAAGACCTAGCTTCTTAAATTGGAATGATTTATGCCATGAGTTATTAGGAGAAGTCCTTCCGGATAATGCACGTAAAGGAGCTGCAATGAAGCTGACATGGTTGCTTAGCATCTTGCGCTCACCATTACCTGAAAAACCAACTATACACCAACTACAATGCAGGTGTAGAGCTTACATAATGTACATCTTTTGTGGTGCTCTAATACCAGATAAATCTGGAAATAGAGTTCATCTAATGTATTTGAACCTATTACGTGATTTCAACAACATAAAGAGATATAGTTGGGGTTCTGCTTATTTAGCAAACATGTATAGAGAACTGTGTCAGGCATCATCAGAAGTTGGTAGAGTTATGGGTGGTTGTGCCATACTGTTGCAGTCATGGGCTTGGTACCGCATGCCTTTTATTGCACCAAGAGTCTTACGACCCGAAACAACTTATCCACTCTCTAAAAGGTTATTACAAATAATGATATCAAATATTTTCATTTGAATGAAATACATTATAACATTTTAATGAATAATGACTTAATTTCATTTTTACATTTCAGATGAAGTGGTTGTAGATTACAACATACGGGCACACCTCATGGTGACTTGGTCGGGTATAGATCTTGTATAGATCATATGGAAAGCCATCAGGTATGTTACTATCATGAACGACACCATCAATATACACATATTACAATTTAGTAGTAATGTTGCATTGTTTACATATATTCCAGTTTTGTTGGGTCCCATATAGAGGATTTGAAGAGCACCTACCAAGACATGCATACAGAGACATGGGCATTTGGTCTGCATGCACTGCAATTATTTGTTTTTCTGTTGTGGAATGGCATCAAACAAATTGGGTCAAGCTACAATTTGGTTTACATCAAGATATCCTTGTTGATCTGATGAATCTAGATCGACTTCACCAGATTGACATGCGAGGTAATCATTACAGTGACTAGATGGAATATCATGCAGGGTGGATTAATTTCTGGTAAAACAAACACAATGTTTTAACTGGACAATTGGTTGAAGGGCCATTGACACATACACTAGAGTATATGGAATGGTATAGGCAAAACACTATTCTATTCTTGTCGATTGGACAACAACTAAATGATCCACACACAAAAATTACCCATAATGCTATAGGGACAACCTTTGAAGAAGCACAATTTCTAGATCCACCACCTCAATCAATGTTTTCTACTCCATCACCTATTCATCAACCTTTTGGCCAGACTCGCAAGTCAGTAAGTGCAACTAGCCATGAATGGATGACCAATTTATTTGGTGTCGATTTAAATACACCAAGTTCTGCAACATCATATTTAGCTTCTTTGCAATAGTTCAATGCACCTAATTTGTTTGGAGAGCAAAGACAAAGTTCTTCAGTTGTAGCAACCCAAAATGAAAACCCTAGGACAGAACAACAACAACATCATGACGGAGAACCAGTGATACATGAGAGAAGAAATCCGCAATGTAATCGACGTCCTCCGCCTTGAGGGACTAGTCATCGTCTTGGACATTAAAGTATAAGTTGTTGTGGTAATGTGATCAACTTTGTTTAACTACCCTTTTGATGTATGTTTCACAATTATGTGCAAGTGGTCATGCCATGTTATGCAATGTTTAAGTGGTCTTCAATTTTTTTCATAGTTTTCACGTCAAATAATCCAAAAGAAAATATATCGTCTAACAGTTTCATCAACAACGCCCTAAAAAAATGGCCAAAAAATCAAAACAACATGTTTTCGACCCTTAAAACAATGTTTAAGTGGTCATGTTAGACATTTTTTTAAAGATTTCTCCAAGACATTAAAAAAATGTCTTCCAAGTTTTTTTCATAGTTTTCATGTCAAACAACCAAAAAAAAAATCTAACAATTTCATCAACAAAGCCCTCAAAAAATGGCCAAAAAACCAGAAAAACATGTTTTTGACACTTAAAACAATGTTTAAGTGGTCATGTTAGGCATTTTTTTAAAACTTTCTCCAAGACATTAAAAAAATTTCTTCCAAGTTTTGTTCATAGTTTTCACGTCAAACAACCAAAAAAAAATATTGTCTAACAGTTTCATCACCAAAGCCCTCAAAAAATGGCCAAAAAACCAAAAAAACATGTTTTTGACACTTAAAACAATGTTTAAGTGGTCATGTTAGGCATTTTTTTAAAACTTTCTCCAAGACATTAAAAAAATTTCTTCCAAGTTTTTTTCGTAGTTTTCACGTCAAACAACCCAAAAAAAATATATCGTCTAACAGTTTCATCAACTACCCCTCAAAAAATGGCCAAAAAATCATAAAAACATGTTTTCGACCCTTAAAACAATGTTTAAGTGGTCACGTTAGACATTATGTCAATAAAATTAAAAGTTGGAACAATGACATGTCTCAATCAACATTGGATACCTGACAAACCTATTCCAAATAATGGACAACTTCCAATTTAAATTTAATGTATGACATCAATAAGGGACTAGTACACTACGTACAAGGCTAAAATCATAGTCTAAAATGACAACACTATGCACTATATTGATAAAAGTAAAAGTTGGAATAATGACATGTCTCAATCAATATTGGATACCTGACAAACCTATTCCAAATAATGGACAACTGCCAATTTAAATTCAATGTATGACATCAATAATGGACTCGTACATTACGTACAAGGCTAAAATCACAGTCTAAAATGACAATACTATGCACTATATCAATAAAAGAAAAAGTTGGAATAATGACATGTCTTAATCAACATTGGATACCAGACAAACCTCTACCCAAATACACAATTCTAACCTTATCATAATTCGATAACATCAACGTGATAATTATTCAGTTGTTTATAAATAAACAAAACTCCCTCAATACAGCCACACACTTTGACACAATATACCTTCACAAACAAAATTCAATCTTCATATTATGGCATTCTTGGGAGAAATAAGCACTTAAACCATTGCTAACTCGATATTAGCATTCATTTTCCCAAATGGATCAATTACAACAAAACTGGTGTTTATTTTCAATGTCCTACTCCAATACCAATGCGAGTTTCTACTGAATGTTCTTTCCAAACACTAAAGAGTAGAATGCACAACACCCTTCAGCTAACCAATGACCAATCTTTATATGAAATCTACTATCGACAACCATCCATCGATGCAGTTCAACAATATTTTTTTCATTCTCTACAACTGAAAAATGATGATGATGTTTGCACAATGTTAATGTGCCATGAAAAACACCCGTGTGTTGGTCCTATAGAATTATTATGTATTATCGGTAGAACACCCGATGGTATACTCAACCTACTTCGATCCACTATCACTCATACTCATGATGCAATGTTGTATTACAACGACAAGTGGAAGATACCACGACAAGACAATTTTTTGGGTTACTCCTTTGCAGGAACAAATCCAATAAGATTTCAAATTCCTTCCCGAGGCAACATCGAAACACTCAAGGATATAATCAAGTAAGTTGCGCCCCTAGGGGTTCCCCCTTATGTAATTCATGAATCACAGGTGGTCAGACAATTGTTCTTCCGACAACCAAGCCATTCAAAATATTCAGAAAAATTAATCGAATATGAATTAATACAACTGAAAAACGATGAAGACTTACCAATAATCCAATTACTGGAAGAAGACATATCCGCTGTACAACATCTGTCAAATTATGATTAGTTTCCTCATTTTCATGTTTCAATTGTTATTATTAGTATGTTTCGTTATTTTCGCTTTTTAATGTTCTGTTTGTTGTGTTTCTCTCTTTAATTACTATTTTTTGTACTTGTTGTTATTCTATTATGTTTCCATTATTATATTTATCTATCTAATTATTGTTATTTTTTGTTGTTTTAATGTTTTAACTGAGATATGATAATTATATATCCACTTTATTTTTAATCAATTTATTTTTTAATCACTTTTCTCTTTTTTTTATTTATTTTAGCATTATATATCCACTTTATTTTTAATCTATTTATTTTTCATCACTTTTCTCTTTTTTTATTTATTTTAACATTAATATTTACTAATTTTAATACTACTAAAAGTTATTAAATAAAAAAAATAAAAAAACTATGCAAAAATTGGGTGGTGAATTTTCAACTTCCTAACATCCTTAAATTTTTTTTTTACAAAAAAAAATAAAATATGTACAGTGAGAAGTCGGGTTTGGAGACCCAGACTTCCCACTTTCAATAAAAAGTAGTGTAGTTTGAGAATTGTTTTTCAAAAAATAGTGTATATTGAAAAATAATTGATGGAAAGTGGTATACATATGGAAAAAAACCTGTGATTGTTAGCGAGATGTGGGATAATAGAAGGTATGGGGTTTCTGATGGAGGAAGTATGGGTTTGAGGACAAACTTGATTGTTGTTGCCAGTGTGGTAGAGTGGGAGAGGACTAGAAAGAACGATGTTGGAACTGGGAAGAACGATGGATTTGCTGAGGTGGTGGCTGAATTTGGTGAAAGTTGTATGGTGGGCCATGGGGACCGACCACTTATTGCGGCAACAAAGGTTGGGTAGGGGAGTATATAAATTACCATATGTGGTGGCAGCAGTGGATTGAGAGGCGGAGTAAGATGATGAAAGCACCATTTGGTAGAGAGCTGAAACTACTCTACTTCTACTCCTAAGAAAACACCATTAAAACTACAAATAAAAAGCTAAAGAGAATAATATAAAATTCTGATTTCATTTTTGATTCCTCAAAAGGGTGCAAAGCTTACATTAAATGATAACCTTAATGAATGATAACCATACATTTGCAATCATTCAGTATCTTAGGAAGTTAAAATAAAACTAATATCAAGATAATATCTAAGTCCTATAATAATTAAATCACCTAATTGGGCCGTCTCAGGCCCATCCTATCATAAATATCCCTTCCTCTTGTTGTTTGGCATTAACTTCCTACACCAGCCAAATTTCTTATACACCCAACAATTTCAAAAAATGCCAATACTACCCTTGTTGCTTTTTAACATACACCCAGCAGGTTTTTTCTTCCATTTTCTTCCATGCGCTTGCTCTGTTGTGCTTCTTCGCTGCGTCTTCGCTGTTGCTTGTTGGCTGCGTGTTAGTGCCTCTTGCGTTGTTGGTTTGCTTCGGGAGGTCATGGTTAGCATTGGTGGAGCTTGCATTGGCCGCTGCCGTCGTCGGAGGTAAGTTCTGCAACTTGATCACTGTAGCAGAAATCATACGGATTGGCAATCCGTATGAGTCATACGGATTGGCAATCCGTAAGTTTCATACGGATTGGCAATCCGTAAGTTTCATACGGATTGGCAATCCGTAAGACTCATACAGATTGCCAATCCATATGGACCTTACGGATTGCCAATCCGTATGGACCTTACGGATTGCCAATCCGTAAGTTCCATACGGATTGTCAATCCGTATAAGTGTTTTTCCTTCTTTTTTTTTGTTATTTGTTTTAAATATTTGAAAAGTTTTAATAATTAATGTATTTGTCCTTTTAGAGGGATTTATTGATTTTGGATTAAAATAACTGTAAATTTTGTGTAGTTAGTTTTAGGGTTTTATTTAAAATAGTTTGTGAATGACTGGACATTTTTGATAAAAATAATATGACTGGACACTTTTAGGGTTTTATTTAAAATAATTTTAGGCTAAAAATAATATTTTTGATAAGATATTTTGGTGAATATGATTATTAGGCATATACTTTTTTAATGATGGTTATTTTTTAATTTGTTTGTGAAGATGGATAACGATAATTGGATGTATGATAATATCATGTCTGAAGAAATGAATATGAGTGAAGACAACGGAGGCGAACCATTTGACAATGACAATGACAACTGTTCAATTGATTGTTCCGATGCTTTCAAAACTTCAAAGGTATTTATATGATGTGATATTTCATAAAAGCTAGCAAATGAAATATTTAACCACTGTTAAATAAAATGATGCTATCAATTTTTGTAGGTGTTTAAGTCTCGTGATGAGCTATTGGAATGGGCTCGTAGCGTTGCATATGAGATTGGATTTGTAGCTGTGATTATGAGGTCTGACACAGCAACGGGCAAGAGGGGAAGAACCTCATTTCTTTTGATAGGTTGTGAAAGGAGTGGAAAGTATAGAGCATTCACCAAAGATTTAGTACGGACGACCACTAGCACCAGAAAGTGTGGTTGTCCGTTTAAGTTGCGAGGGAAACCTGTTGTAGGAAGTGAGGGCTGGATGGTGAGGTTAGTATGTGGGTTACATAACCATCGTTTGGCTAAGTCAATGACGGGACATCCATATGCTGGTCGTTTAACTGAGGAAGAGAAGGTAATTGTTGCTGAAATGACAAAGTCAAGGGTTAAACCAAAGAATATTATGCTCACTTTAAAAGATCGCAATCCCGAAAGTTATACAACAATGAAACAAGTGTACAATGCAAGATATGCATACCGGACTTCTGTAAGAGGCAACAATACTGAAATGCAACAGTTAATGAAGCTTCTTGAGCGCGATGCATATATCCATTGGCATAGACTAAAGGATGAAGATGTTGTACGAGACATATTCTGGGCACATCCTGATTCAGTGAAATTGATAAATTCATGTAATTTGGTATTCCTCATTGACAGCACATACAAGACGAATAGGTATAGACTCCCTTTGCTTGACATTGTTGGTGTCACACCTACTGGGATGACATTTTTAGTTGCTTTTGCGTATTTGGAGGGTGAACGTATTAACAATCTTGTTTGGGCTGTTGAACGATTTAGAGGGCTTTTTTTAAAGAGTGATGTTTTCCCTAAAGTTATTGTCACTGACAAAGATGCAGCACTTATGAATGCCATCCAACAGGTTTTCCCTGAGACAACGAACTTGTTATGTCGGTTCCACATTGACAAGAATGTAAAGGCTAAATGTAAAACGCTTGTGGGACAAAACAATGCATGGGACTATGTCATGGAAGCGTGGGGAACTCTTCTAGATTGTGATTCTGAAAATGATTGGGATCAGTGTCTGATCAGGTTTGAATGTGTTTGTGCACCATGGCCAATATTTTTCAAATATGTCAAAGACAAGTGGTTGATTCCCCCACAAAGAAAGATTTGTCACAGCATGGACTAATAAAGTCATGCATTTTGGCAACACCACTACAAACAGGTAACTCCTTCACACCAAAGTATCCCTGCAGTATCATTTCACTGCATCTTTTGTTTTCCTAACTGGTGTTATTTGAACCTTTAACTACAGGGTTGAGTCTGCTCATTGGACCTTAAAGAGACTACTGCAGGATAGCCTTGGAGATCTATGTAATGTATGGGATGCGATGAACAACATGATCACATTGCAACACAGTGAGATTAAGGCTTCTTTTGAGACAAGCACACATGTTGTTGGTCATATGTTTAAAATTACCTTGTACAAAAGACTCGTAGGCATGGTTTTCAGGTATGCCTTAAATGAAATTGCTGCGGAGTTTGAGCGAGTTAAGCATGTAGGTGTTGATAGTTCTCGTTGTGGCTGTGTGTTCCGAAGCACGCATGGTTTGCCTTGTACATGTGAGTTAGGAAAGTATAATCTTGGCAGCATACCACTGGGTCCGGTGCACATGTTTTGGTGGAGGTTGCACTTCTCCGACCAAGGTGTTGATGAGTGCGAAGTCACCATAACAGAAGAGATGAAAGCAATATCGAAGCGATTTGAAATCCTTGACATGTGTGGCAAAGTTACTCTGAAGACTAAATTAAAAGAAATTGCATATCCTGATAAAACATCCATGTGTCCTCCTGTTGAAAAGGTGAAGACAAAAGGGGCTCAAAAGAGAAACCTGACCAAACACCAAAAATAACCAAGCGGGATCCATCGTATTTTGAGTACGTCGACGCGTTACATTCTCAGCATGATAGTTGCTCGACTGTACCAAAGTCTGCTTCAACATCTTCAGGTCCTTTACCAACGGGTAATATTCCAATGCTAGATCAATTCCTTCCATGCATGAGAAATTACATTGTTGGTGTATGTGATGTTAAAGCCGATGGTAACTGTGGATATCGGGTTATTGCAGGTTTACTGGGTTTTGGTGAAGATGCCTGGGCTGTGGTCCGCAACCATTTGCTTAAGGAACTTACCAAATGGTCTGAAGAGTATGTTGTTTTGTTTGGTGGCTTACAGAGATATGAGGAGTCGAAGAGGTCACTACTTGTAGACGGATTGTCAATGGTAAACCTTTTCGTTTGTCTTTTCATAAGAATTGTCATACTATTGTCAACCATTACACTTATACTTTGTGTTTTGCAGGTAACACAGGATAAATGGATGGATATTGCTGACATGGGTTATGTCATTGCTTCACGTTATAACCTCGTTCTCGTTTCCGTTTCTAAGCAACAAAGTATGACGTTTTTCCCGCTTAGAACCCGACGCCTAGAGATGCTGTTGTACATCGCGTCATTTGCATTGGTCATGTATATGGAAATCATTTTGTTTAGGTATTTTGAAAACAATTTAATTCGGTTGAAATGATGTTAAGCAACAACGTATTAACAAGTTATCGTTTGTTGAGGTCACTTTGCAAAACGGATGTCCTATGCCACCAACTGCTTTATTATGGTCAAGACATTGTCATTCTCAAGCACAGCAGTGGCCAACAAGCTATATTAGTCGCATGCAAAGATATAAAACTTTGACAACATTACCAACAGATTATGTTGATCTAGGAAGTCAAATGTGAATTGGTTGACATTACTTTGTTTTGTATTTGGAACCAAATTTTGAAACAACCATGTAATGTGAATGCGTAAATTAATGCAATGAAATGTCAAAATTGTGTTATACAATTTAAATGTTTAAAATGTCAAACTGTATCATCCTAATGTCCACGTGGACGACTACTGGCTCCCCGTCTAGAACGAACATAAACTAATCTATCATCTGTGACACCTCGCGCTAACCGGATACACTGGTCAGTAATATCAAATGCTTCAGTGCCAGCGGTGACCATCCCAGCATCTATCATGCGTTGCAACTTTCCTGCAATCGTTTCACACACAGCTTGCATAGAAGAATGGGTATGTTTAAATATAAGGTTAAATGGATAATGTGTTTGTCAAACGTGTATGAAAATGAACTTTACCACTGCATGGCGAGGCATCAGGTCAGGAACATCATCACCAGGCATTGTATCTGGAGCTGGTGCTGGTATAGAGACTGATGGATGCACGGCACGAGAACGACGACCATGTTCACCTGGCTGAGGAGGGCTCATGAATGGATGAGAAATGGTAAAGAACCACTCCATGTAACCAGGATGACACTGCCCTGGGGCCCTGTCCGTGTCTGCAGTGATAACCAAATGCTCCAAATAGTGGGTCCACCTATCGTCCACCTCCTCTATCGATGGGGGGTAGGGGCAGCTATCAAAGTCCGGTATGCCCTGCACTAACCCAAACTGTCTCAGCACCCTCTCCGGCTGGTAACGAACAATGTAGGGCCCCAATCTGATATGCCCTGAAAAAAGGGCAATGTCCTCCAACTCACAGAAAGGACGGTGGTCGTCATACGGTGTCCACGCAACACCATTAGTCGTCAACCTATCTAGTCTCCGTCGATAGGTTGCGACAGGTAATGCCTTCCCTGGGTTCCATCGGCATGCCCGAGGGTGCCTCTCGCTGTAGTCCTCGTCCCTAATCGTGCTAGCAAGCCCCGAAAAATGCTCATACACCCAACACTGCATCAACCAAATTAAGTTAAGACACATCAGACCAAATAAAGTTTCAAGGAAACATTTAATAACACACACAAGTTAGCTAAATTGATAAAATACCTGCAACAGAGTAATGTAACCAGCAAGATGCTTTCCGTGGTGCTGGCACGCGTAGTTAAGGTTCTCGTACATGTGCTCCAGTGCAGCTGCGCCCCAACTGAATCCACCAGCCTCATGGAGATCACGAAACGCCTCCAAGAATACCACACCGATATGAGTGGCACTCTTGTTGGCGAATATCGTGCAACCAACCAAGTGGAGCAAGTATGCTCTGGCTGCGACTGTCCACTCCATCTCCTGACACTTACGAACATACAACTCTCGTAACCATGAAAGACGAACATATGCACCATGGCATTGTTTCGTCTCAGCTTCAGCCTCTGCCTCTGTCACCTGAAGCAACTCCACAATCAACTCAACTGCCTCCTCTACATCCAATACATCGTACGTCAGGAATGCACCGATGACTGGTAGATGAAGCAACGATGACACGCCGTCCAGGGTGATCGTCATCTCTCCAACTGGCAAATGGAAACTACTAGTTTCCTTATGCCACCTCTCGACAAAAGCTGACATCAGACCTCGGTCATCGGTCTCCAAAGAACAACTGATCAGTGGGCTTAACCCCGTCCCGACGACCATCTCTTCAATCTCAGGCGCAGGCACACCAAATTTGTGCACCTTCCTTCCATGTGAGGCCAACTTCAACTCAGGTCGTTCCTGCACGCACATGTTATATATAAGCCACAAAGGGATTCACAACTACTTATAAAACTCAAATGGAAGTATGTTTGAATTCAATCGTACCTCTCCAGTCCAAACCTTGACCGCGACATGATCACCGTAAAGAGACAACACTGATGTGTCATGCGGCCCACCAGGAAATCCGTCAACCGCAGCATCCATGTTTCCCTCCACATCAGGTTCAACTCTTCCCGCATCAGGGGAACCAACGTCACCAACCTCCATAATATCCTCAGCCTCATCAGGCCCAACATCAATACGGATTCCGCGTTGCCTTCTTGCGGATGCTGTCGGCCTCCTCCGTGCAGGGGGTTCTTCTTGAGTGGCTTCTCTTCCTTCCCTAGCCACAGGACGGCGTAATCCTCTCATTTTAACTATGATCTGAAATTCCAACCAAATTGTTACATTACAATGTCATATCAATTCATATTTAGGATGAATAAATTACATAACAACTTGCAATCATACACATGTGGATCAATATCAAAAACAGTTCCATAACATTTGACAATATGTTATTCAAATTACTGTTAACCATAACCTAACATTGTTAGAAAGTGTTAAATAACAACTTCAAACCAAAGCCATCCTGATCAAATACCTTACGGGTTCCCTACCATATGACAGCTTTCAAATTAATATTGCATTGCACATCACTTCATTCATTAACCTTTACTCTTAACCATATCCTGAGAAGTCCTACCAAATCTTAAATAACAATTTCAAATCATTGCCATGTACAACAACATCACTAAGCCTACCATAACATTTGACAATATCATTTTAAATTACAGTTAAATTCAACTCTACTTCATTCATTCATAAACTTTGAAAATTACCCTTTTACTTGCATTGAATCAATCACTTAAACCATTACAACTTTATGATTGACAATTAAACTTTACTTATTGGCATCCTAAATATGAAAAAAATCTACTGCATTCACTGGCAAAAAAATCACAGGATTCATCCAATTTTTAAAAAATCAGAATATACCATACGGATTGGCAATCCGTATGGATCTTACGGATTGCCAATCCGTATGGATCTTACGGATTGCCAATCCGTATGCATACGGATTTCCAATTTGCTTCTTACGGATTGTCAATCCGTAGCCATCAACGCCCATTCAGATTTCAAATTAACGTAACGGAAATGGAAACAAATAAAAATCAAGCTAGAACTCACGGATTCGACAATGGCGGCAGTAGAGACAACTGTTTTCCTTAGCCTCCTTCTTCCTTGATCAATATTAATGGCGGGTGCGTCTGTGGAGAAGGCGAACGACACGACTGGGCAGAGGGCGCGGAGAAGAAGAACAGTGTTGTGCTGGGTGTATTAGAAATGCTTCAAACTGATGTATAAGTCACCATTTTAATGAGGGGTAGTTTCGGAATTCCACTATTAAGTGCTGGGTGTATAAGGAATATTGCTGGTGTAGGAAGTTAAAGCCTTGTTGTTTTATCCTCTATGTTGAGGACATAATCCATCAAGTCAAACTTAGTCATCTTGAATGTCTTCATAAGGTATTCTTTGAATTCATGCATCATCTTCATATTTTTCCTATGTAGATAAAATCATCTATATACAAGGAGACGTACAATCAAAATATCATGCTTACCTTAGAGGTCTTTACGTATAATATTGGCTCAATATTTCTCCTCTTAAACCTTTGATTGGTGAATTGATCACATATGTATTATACACTCGAGGACCTTGCTTGAGACTAACACCGATGACAAATAGTAAGCTATAAAAGATGATGAAATCCTAGAAGTTGACAAATATTGTACGTATCTGACAACGACAGATACATTATGTAAGCTTCAAAGTCTTCTATCAAGATTTATGCAAATATCAAGTTTTCTTTAATTTACTAAAAATTATAATATTAGACATGACAAATATTTTGTTTCACGATTGATTTGAAAAATGATTTGGTACCATACAAATCAAACAAATGAGAATACAATAAAATATTTAATTTTTGTTAATCAAAAAATCATCTAACAACTTTTTATCTCAAATATAAAGTATTAAAAATAAACATATAATTCTATTTCTATCTCTTTAATAATAAAAAAAGTAATAATTAACTAACACAATCATTTAAAAAAAAGGAAACACCATATTTTTTATATTCTAATCTATATCTCTTTCTTTATTTTGGTAAAATATTAAATTTGACATAAATTACATTAAAATAATTAATATTAGATATTTGAATAAATTTTATATTATTTTACATGTACTATTTATTATTCATCAAATAATATATAGGATAATAATTTATTATATAACTTGTACCTTTATTTTTATTGTTCTTAGATCTTTTCATGTCCAAATATTATATTTTTAACAAATAAAATGAATCCAAGTCAAGTTTAGTTCAGAATAGGTGAAAGATTTCTAAGATACTTGCGGCCACAAAAGAGTTTGGTATATGGCATAAAATCATGAAAAACTCCAGATTGTTCGACTATACCAACATCAATTGAGCAAATTCAGTAAGTGACATGAAAAACACATCAAACTATACCTTCAGTATTAAGTTAATCGCACTAAACCGAACCTAAGAAAGTATCAACTGTTTTGAAAAAACAATTCTAACCGAACCACTTTATAAAAATAATTCGTTTAACTTAGCCATTTTTTATAAAATACCACATCATTATAGGCGACAACCATTTCATGTTGCTCCTAAGAAATCGAATTCGAATTATCATCATGAGCCCAAGCATTCGTCTCAACCCCCAAGATCTCGCTCTTAATATCAGCATGATGAACGGGTAGCACCGGGCACGTTGGTCAAATCAATAGTCTCAAAGAGAAGCTGGTGGAAAAGTATATATCCGATTCCTAAGAATATTTTCTTATAAGAGAGTAAGAAAATAATTAATAATAATCATTACATCATTATTAAAAATAATAAATAATTAAAATCAAAATTTAATATATTTATTAAATTTTTAAAAAATCTATTAAATAAATCATACTTTAAAATATTTCAATTATTATTTATTTATTAATATTATCTTTATTACTTTCATCATCATGATAATTATTGTCATTGTTGTTGTTACTAGTGTCACTATTGGCAACACTGTCGACAACAACAATCATGATGATAAAGATAATGGTGATTGACGACATGACAATAGTGATGGTAGAAGCAACAATTATGATAGTGATTATGGTGATGGAGCTAATAATCATGATGGTGATAGTGATGAATTATTTGATATATGTTAGGAAGTGATAATTGAGAACTTCATTAATTTGTTTGTTATTTGATTAATGTTTTAAAATTTTAATTATATATTAAATTTTAAATATTATAATCTCAACCGTCTATTATTTTTAATTTTGATCTAATGATTATTATTAATTGTTCTCATGTTCTCCCATAAAATAATATTCTCATGTTAATATCATATTTTATATATATATATATATATATATATATATATATATTCAATTATTTATCGATTAGCTAATGTTTAATTATTTACTACATTCTAGCACTTGGAAGAAAGTTTCTATTCCTAAATAATAAAAAAAAGGCAAAAGAAAAGGAAGTTCTTTTCTAGAATGATCCACTAATTTACAAGCATTTTCTAGCACAAGCTGTTAGTTTCTAGGATTTTCTCATCTGAAATTTGTGTCATCTTTCAATACATATTACTATCATCATCATCAAATCAACATTGCATATACAGGGAACTCACATTCCAGTCTAGCTAGCCGATTTTATACTTTTGCATTATCAAATTCTCAGCAGATTCATCTATTATTCAAAAATCAAAAACAAATTATAGACCCTCAATCCAAATGAACTTGTGATTAAATAATCATATATCTTTGATCTCTTCCTTACCCTGAAGCTGCAGGTTCTTTTCCTTCTCCTCTATGGTCATAAAGGCTGTGGCAGGGTAGGACTTACCAAGCCCCATAGGGGTCTTGAAGAGTATCTTTTTCCCATTGTCCCCATCAATACTCATCTCAGCAATTAGCACCCAAATGAACACTTGCTTGCTCTTGATGCCATTCATCTTCTTCATCTTGAACTTCTCCACATAAGCGGTGACCTCCGCCGCGTAGCTCACTAGGGTCTTGGTTGCCTCGAAGAAGTGTTGGCTTGGCGCCTTCTGCTTCATCCAAATGAACCCCGTTTCGCGAACCCGGCCGCACTCCACAAGGTCCTTCAATGGCATCACCCCTTTGGGGAATCCAAGCTCTTCCAGGAGCTCCGTGGAGCTGCGGTGGCATTCCTCGGCGCCATACACGATCTCCGCCACTGCTCGCTCGTCTACCATGGCGGTGTTGCTTTCCATTGTAGAAAATGGCATGTGTTGTTTAGGGACACATCATCATATAATATATACTACTACTAATGGAATGTGGCATCATATAATATATAATACATAATTTAAGTATTATTAATTTCTTTTGTAATATATAAGATCTTGAGAAATGATAGTTTCAAACTAGTTAATAATTTCTCGTAAAGTTGAAGGTGTTGCATGAAGGAAAGTTGGTTTTGAAGTTTTGATTGATTGAAAGTTGAGCCGTATGGACTGTTTGAACGTGGTGGTTCAACCAACTTAAACGGCCATTATTGTTGTTATTTGGTAAGCTATGATTTCTTAGCGCTCACACACATGGAGATTGAAATCACCTGTTCAGTTTTTGTTTTTATTTCATGTTTTAGAAAGAAAAAAAAAATGTCATTTAGTTAATAAGCTATTTGTGAGTGTTGGAATTTTAGTTTTTTTTTAATTTTATTTACTCGTGTTTCTTAAAACATGAAATAACATTTTTAAGATTTCATAATTAACGACAGTTAAACGGAAAAATATAATTAAAAATAAATACAAATTCCAGAATACAGTTAAAAAAAAACTCCAAAACTTAATTTAAAATAGCTAAATAATTCATGTATTTACAAATTAATTTTAACTTTTTTAAAATACCGAATGAATTTGGGTTCCCTTTCCATCCTTACACGAAAGCATACCTGTATGAATGTACGCAAGCAACCATCTCTGTCGGTGTCTTGGTTGCCATATTTCTTTTTTCTAAAAATAAAAAGAAGTAGCAATTTGAGTCTTCTAGATGTTAGATTACTGGTATAGTCAGAGGATTTTGTCACTGTAATGAATTTTGTGTGTGTTTGAAGGATATTGTCACTGTAATTTCATGTGTTTTGTGTGTGTTTGAATTAATGTTAATTAAAGAACTTTTAAACATTCATTTGGATATTCTGAGGCACCAAAAACAAAAATAACTCTAGTAGCTTTTGAAAACATGTAATCATAGTTGCGAAACTGATTCTTATTAATCCGGTTCATAATAGTCGAACAAGTGGATTACGGTAAAAGAACATAAATATTATTTTTTTAATAAAAAATTACCAATTTAAGGTTGTTTATGTTGGGCGTAACTAAATCCGTCTCTAAATCGGTCGCTAACAGTTTTTCGACAGAATATTGTATTTTTTAATTTTTTGTTTGCGACGACAAATTTCGTCGCAAAAATGTTAGCGACTGATATAGAAACTAAAATTGGTGTGATTTAATTTTTGACGTAAAATATCATTTAATATTATTAATTGTTATTTTAATCTAATTTTAAAGTATTTTTAGATCGATTTTCACCATAGATATGCTCTTTTTATTTTTTTAATATTGTTTTAATTTTATATGATTTTATTTAATATACTCAGAATTTTTGATATATCTAATTTTTAATATATTATTTTATTTAATATAATTTCTAATTTTTTATATGATTTTGTTTAATATTTTTGGATTTTTCATATAACTAATCTTCTAATTTCAATTTTTTTTCCAAAAGAGGCCTCTAAGTGCCTCAAAATTGGATTTAATCTTTGAACTTCCAAAAAATTTCTTGTTTTCTTATTTCTTATTTTTTTCCAAAAGAGGCCTCTAAGAGGCCTTTAAAATTAGATTAAAATAAAAATGAATAATATTAAATGAAATTTTACGTCAAAAATTAAATCACGCCAATTTTAGTCTCTATATCAGTCGCTAACAGTTTTTGCGACGGAATTTGTCGTCGCGAAGAATAAAAAATAAAAAAAATATATTCTGTCACAAAAACTGTTAGCGACCGAATTAGCGATCGATTTAGAGACGGATTTGGTCACGCCCAATTTTGGGCGTGACCAAAACACCAGATTGGTAATATGTTTCAAAACAGTCCCAAATTCGTAATTGTTTTATTAAAAAAACAATATTTAGGTTCTTTTGTCAGTGGATTAGTAATTGATCCTGTTTGACCCAATATATATTAAAAATTTAAAATTATATATGTATTTATTATATATAAGTTTATAACTAACATTATTTGAGTAAAAAGGGTCTATTCATACTCCAAAATCCAAATTAAAAAAAAATTCAGATTATTTTCATTTAAAAAAACGGTCGGGTGGGACTGGGATTCGGTGATCAACTTGGTCGAATTTGAACGGGTCAAACCGAGTCAACTGCATAATCGGTCAAAAAGCAGAACCATCCAGTTTGATTATACCACTGAGTCCCGATCCGACTGGCAGTCTGGACCGGGTTTGATAACATGCATGTAATGAACTCCCATACACGCTCTTAGTAGTGGTGGTAGGTAAGGATTTTTGAAAGTAAATAGAATCAGATATTGTTTGTATGTTATTTTAACATGGGTAGTTGTCTTATTGGACTCACTAGAGAGATCAAGACCTTCAAAATTTAGTGGACAATTTTTTAATTATGTTATCATGTTTTAATTTGATTATTGCACTAATAAGAGTGTAGTTATCCCAATCAATTATATAAGTACAATAATCAAGAGAACTACTATTGGCCCTTTCTTATTATGGAGTGTAAACCTCATTTTTTTCCTTATTTCAAAAACTCCCCCCTTTTCCTTTTTCCTCCCCTCGTTCCTTGCAGCCCTATCTCTTCTCTTTTCCTCTTCTTTCTTCCTCTTCTTCCCTTCCTTAACTCTTCTCCTTCTCAGCCTTCCTCCTTTACCTCCCATTCGCACCCAACCCTTCTCCCTCTCCTTCCCCAACTCCCGAGGTACCTTTTTTTTTTTTGCAAATTCGCCTTCAATGAAATCCTGATTTTGTTGTAGATGTTGCTACAATGGAATCTCGATTTTGTTTATATCTTTTATCAGAAAAATAGGTAAAGGAATCATAATTTTGTCGTCTATTTTGACACAACAGAATTACGATGTTGTTACCTATTTTTTTGGGTTTGGAAAATCACAATGGAATTGTGATTTCGTTGTGGCTATGAAAAACATCAAAACGAAATCACGATTCACAATTCCATTGTGCATTCTGATGAAACACACAATGAAATCATGATTTCGTTATATATTTTATAATTTTTTATTACTTTTAGACAAATGTAATGTTTTCTATTTTATTTTCTTAGTTAAATACAATTGTTTATTATGAAGGATTACTGACTTAGTTTTTTCATTTTTTTTAGATGGCTTGCACGAAGTAGGCATCATACGTTGCTAGGCATGACCTCTCACATGATGACCCCTTGTAGGAAGGGGAAGATGCTGCAGAAAGACGTCGTAGAGTGACTGTGTCGACATGCCAATGTCGTGATGATGAGCGGTTGCAGCAACGACAGTAGGTAGAGCCAAAGCCACAATCGCAGTCAGGGCCAGTTGTTGGTAGGTTCATTGGACCTCCAATTGGAGGAGGTCCAGTCTTATAGGGGCCACTGTGTTGTTCATGGTTATATCCATCGGGAGCGGTCATAGCTGAAGGTTATTAGCCACAGTGCTCAGGTGCTAGCACCCTTTACTCATTCACAAGTAAAGGCTTATGTAGAGCGGTCGGGGTTATTAGCTCTTGCTACAGTGTGGTATCCTGCCGCAAACAAGGGCTTGGTGAATGCCTTTTTTGAGAGGTGGCACTAAGAGATGCTTTCCTTCTACCTGCCTGTTAGAGAGATGACCATCACTTTGAATTATGTGTCTTGTCTGCTGAACTTGGCTTTGACAGGCAGGCCCATTGATCATGTCCCCTCACTCTTTGACAAAGAGGTGTTATAGATCCTTCAGATGACTCATCTAGGCATTTCAACAAAGACAAAGGCTTATGGTAGCGAAAAACGTAGGTGCCAAGGTGAGGTTGACATGGCTAGAAGACCTTTACCACCGCTATGTTGAGTCAGGCTCGTATGTTTGGGCTTGAAAACAATATGAGTAGCACACAAACCAAGAGGGGGGTGAATTGGTTCTTCTTGCCCCTTTAAAAAATTGCTTTAAAAATCAGAGTTTAATGGATCATATCACAAATCAAACTTAGAATACCTTTGATCAATCAACCTCCAACCTTTATAAAATGCAATTACAATAAGATTGCTTATGTTGATTATGAAAGAATTGAACCAATGAATGACAATCAATAACCTAGAGAAAATATTAGAGAAGAAAAAACAACACAGAATTTATACTGGATCACTTCTCAATTCAAAAGAAGCTACATCTAGTTTCTTAACCAACAAGCTAGGATCTTACTATATGCAATATGTTCTTACAAGTTTTACAATCACTCTTAATCAATCCTAGACTAAGAACTAGGCATCTAACATCTATAGACCCTTTGTGAGTCATACACTGAAATGCACTTACTAACTTTTCTCTCAAAAGAATGGGTTTCAAAATTTTATTCCAAGTGCAAACAAGTATCAACTATTTATAGATTAAGTAACTACATTTCCTGCTTCAACGGTGGCCCTTGTTGTCATTCCTGCTTTTCCTTCTCCTCCTACTTCTACTACTTCTGTTGCACTTGCTGCTCCTGTCATCGTCTACTCTGTCGTCTTCTTCCTCTCACCCCATCACCTCCTTGGATTTCATTCATGCTTTGAGGGACATTGAATCTTTATGGAGTGTGGGGCATAAGCCAGAGTGAAGGACCCTGACCCTCTTTGACAAGAACTTGATCCGTTCGGTCGAATTTGAGAACGCCACTGACTCTACGAAGGCCTTCCTTCAGAGGAGCCTTGCAATTTTGGAGGAAAATAGTTATTGCCACCAAAAAGTTATGGACAAGGTGGCGTTGCTGGAAGCTGAGGTGGCCAAGCTGAAGTCTGCCATCCATACTATTTGGAGGGTAGAACTTGCCAAGGTGAACAATGTCGTTGTGGCCTTGGTTGAGGTTGTCAGGTCTCACCAGCATTTGTTTGCCAACACTAGTGGTGCTTTGGCCAAGCTTTTATGCACCAGGTTGGAGGGCGACAAGTGGGCTAATTGTGGCAAGGTACTACTAGGTGCGAAGAAGGAGCTAGCTGCTAAGGTTGACAACGTCACTGTCGAGAGGGATGATCTTGCTAAGAAGGTGGCTGCCCTAGAGGCCTGGTTGGACGAGGAGAAGGCTACTAGAAGGGAGCTTGAAGAAGAGTGTTCCATCTACAAGTGGGAGGTAGTAGAGCAACATGAGAAAGGCTTTCTCAAGGCCATCAAGTAGGCTGGTTTCTTCAATAAAGACCTTGACTTGGGTCTCTTTGACCCCATTCAAGGATGTGAAGGACGGTGTCCTTCTTGATGAAGAGGAGATTACTTCAACCAAGGAGGGGACTGATGAGGAACAAGATGATGGGAGGGCCAATTTCTAGGTTTCCATCTATCTTTGTATTTTTGTATTGTCAACTTTGGGCCGTAGAGGCCATGTAAAACGTTAACCATTATTTTTAATGCAAAGGTTCTTCTTTTCATCGTCTTCAATATTTTGTGTTTATTTTTGTATATTGTTGTTCTTATATTTATAAGTTGCTTGTGATGATGAAGGTAGGCCACTTGAATGGTGTCCTTTCATCGCAAGGAATGAGACCTTGCAGTCTGATGGTGTCTCATGTTTTCCTCTTGTATAAAGACTAATAGTCGATCTTCGGACCTTGCTTGTTGAGGTTCTGAAGGTATGGAGTGACCAAGAGTATGTCCTGGGTTTTGAATGTCAAGGGTGAACCTTGGATGTATGTTCCTACAAATAACTAATTCTATGTCCTTGCTTGTCGAGGTTCCATAAGGGTGAGCATACCAAGAGCGTGTCTTGGATTTTGTGTGCCAAGCATGGACCTTGGATTTTTATGTTTCTGCAAATGTGTACTCCTACGAGAATAAAGTTTAGAAATAGTAAAGAGTGACAAGGGTAGACCTTGGGTTTGTCGAGCCTTGTACCAGGGAAGTTGTCCATCTTGGATTTTTGTCTGGGTTCATCGCGATTCCTACCAAAGGCTGATCCTGGATTTTAAGAAACTTTGAGATTACCAGGAGGTCCACCGAGGGTGCTACCGAGAAGGCTAGCCCTTGATTTTAAGAACCTTTGGAGATTACTAAGAGCTGGTCTTGGGTTTTGTTGGAGGTCCACCGAGGGTGCTACCAAAGGCCGACCCTAGATTTTAAGAACCTTTGGAGATTACCAGGAGCTGGTCCTGGGTTTTGTTGGAGGTTTATCGAGGGTGCTATCAAAGGCCAACCCTAGATTTTAAGAACTTTGGAGATTACCAGGAGATGGTCCTGGGTTTTGCTGGAGGACCATCGAGGGTGCTATCGAAGGCCGACCTTGGATTTTAAGAACCTTTGGAGATTGCCAAGAGCCGGTCTTGTGTTTTGCTGGAGGTCCTCCTAAGGTGATACCGAAGGTCGGCCTGGACTTTAATAACCTTTAGAGATTACCACGAGCTAGTCTTGGGTTTTGCTGGATGTCCTGACGTGAGTCGTCAAACTCAGTCAAATACTAGGCTAAACAGATTCAATAGTATAGTAGTAAACCTGGATCGTTTCACACTTGGAACTGGCACTGTATTGTTAGTATTAAGAGGAATGTAAAAGGGGG
Organism: Glycine latifolia; assembly: GCA_013407115.1. Classification (NCBI taxonomy): domain Eukaryota; kingdom Viridiplantae; phylum Streptophyta; class Magnoliopsida; order Fabales; family Fabaceae; genus Glycine; species Glycine latifolia. The sequence continues at coordinate 21,556,743 of CM023955.1, forward strand.
GTTTGAGTTCAGTTTCAAAAAGATTATAACAATAGAACGTCAGAAGTAATTTAACGATTTAAAAACGAGTAACCAACTCAGAATTGAGATTCCTTGGATATCTATCATCGGATAAAATAATAAACAGCTTTGTGGTTGATTCTAAACAAACTGAAATCTCTGCATTTGCTTAGATTATCCTTCCTATTAGACGATCACCTAGAATTCAATAAAACACGGCATGTTCACAATTGCAATTGCACGGTGATCATTTTAAACCGGTCTAATTAATGATCATTGGAAAAATCAACCTAAATACTAAATCTAGCATTTAATCCCTTCCTTCCCTATTATCAGAAATTACACACACAATGCACAGAAAACACAATACAACAACTAGATACATATAGAAAAATACAAAATCAATAAAAATGAAATATAAAGGGAACCAAAAATAGAAATACAACCTACACCAAAACAGGAATTTCAACTAACCAGAAAAATAGAAAAATAAAAACCAGAGAGAAACTAAAACAAAAAAAACACACAAATACAACTAAAATTGAAAATAGCATATATAGGAGATAGCTCAAAAATGAAAATGGAGCATGATACAAGGGTAGAAAATGGAAAAGGAATCAGAACTTAGAAACATACACAAAACTATGATAAAAAACATGATCAAGAAAAAAAACGAAAATAAGGAAAGAGGAGAAACAAATCTGAGCAAAAGAGAACAAATTCTCTAGATTAATCCATGGAAATCTCTATTATGAGTTGGTTACAAGGATCTTAGCCTACCATAATTACATCTGCAGAAGAAAATACAAGAAAAGATGATAAACCATGAAAATAAGAAAATGGATATAAGCTTTTCTTTCTTCTCTATGTATTCGTAAGTCTCTGTTTTTTTAGAAAAAAAATGTGAACTGCTCTGTTCCAGCACTGTCCAATTGCTTAAAAGTGAGAGGAAATATCTCACTTTAAATTTTGGGTGAAATGACATAATTGCCCCTAGCTATTACATAAATTCAAGATTTTTGCTGTTGACTTCAAGGCCAATTTTTTTCATCTATTTGACAGAATTTGAGCTCAATTTCTTCATGAAAGTTGTAGATATTTGAATCAAAAAAAAAAAAAAGAAAAATTAGTGCAAACGAACATTGGTATCAAAAGTTATGGCCAAAATACAAAAACTGTACAAATCTGAAATTTTAACTACTAAGAGATAAAAATCTATTTAAAAGCCTAAACTATTAATCCATACTAAAGACATTAAATACACACCAAAAAGGTAATAAACTACTAATCAAGAGCAGCAAATAAGTGATATAAAAATCACTTATCAAATTCCCCCACACTTATCCTTTTGCACTCCTGAGCAAAATTAAAACTTAAGCAGTAAAAAAATCAAAAGATAACTTTATGTCCAATGATTGCAAAAAATGCAAGATGGTGAACAATAGTCATGAAGCTCAAAAGATCAACATTACAAAACAATAGATATTCCTTCATCTCACATTATAAAATAGGACAATCTCAGATATTGATGTTAACTATGCAATATGGTTATCACAGAAAGTTCACAATCATTCTCTCAAGTGTATCACTCAAATCTACTCAAGAAAATTATCCTAACATAAGCTTGCTCAATTTCTACCTTCTCCACTATTTATAACATGCATGCTTAAATCAAGAGGACTTTTTAAGGTTGTAATGGGGCTAGGGACAAGGTGGATAAATCTGGAAATGAAGCTAAGCACCAAAGAAGTTTATAGAGTACAAAATAGAAATTTACAAGTAACTCCAAACTCTTTTCCCAACCCCAACTCATCATTACATCACAACTTTGCCAAAAATAAGCATTTTTTTTCATTAACAACTTTTTTTTTTCTTTTTCTTCTTTCTTTTGTTGCATTTTCTTTTTTTTTCAAAGCAAATTAACACTTTGTTAAAGCTAGTTTTTTTTTTAAAACACAATGATCAAAAACACAAAATATAATACCTCTCCCCCACACTTAAAATGTCGCACGTCCTCGAGCAACCTCCACACTTATACAAAACACTAAGGCAACTATAGGAAACAAACTTTAAGGTGCGGTATCAAATGGTTTTTCACTTAGGCAGTTAATGTGGATATGAAAAAATTAAGTCAATCAGGCACAAAGGGGCTAACAAGGGAATATAATGTAAGGGATAACTATATGGCCAAAGTGGGAAAAGAAAAGAAAGAAGGCCTCAATCATTTTCATGCATGCAAGTTATAAACATTGCTTTGACAAGAAAGGGAGCAAGTTCTAGAGAATGAAAATCATGAGCAGTATCACACTAGAAAGAAGGAATGCTATAAGATATAGATTCCATTCAAGCAGGCCCAAAATCTCACCAGGTACCATATCACATAATCAATACCATAAAATCAATCACCAAGTCAGATAATGCAAGAATTCAGAATTCTTCTAAACCAAAGTAATCCAAATGAAAGCAACATGACTAAGTCCATACTATGCATCACTCGGCAATTATCAGATGGAAGTATGACTTGCTAACAAACAAAGCTAAAAAGTAAAAGTGCAAATAAAAAGTAAAAGCAAGAGAGTAGAGACTCCTTGTCCTCCTCCTTATAGAGGGTAGATGGCATCACGGAGGGTCACATCTGCCTCCTCAGACTACTGTCGGGGTCCCTCGTAGAAAGGTTTGAGTCTATGTCCATTCACTGTAAAGGACCTCCCAGTCTGCTTATCACAAAGCCCAACTGCACCATAGGAAAAAACATGTGAAATAACAAAAGGCCAATCCAATCTAGATCGAAGTTTACCTGGCATGAATTTGAAACGAGAATTAAACAGAAGAACTTTTTGTCCCTCAAGAAACTCTTTTCTCAGGATGCGCTTATCATGGAATGCCTTTGTCTTAGCTTTATATAAACGAGAATTCTTATAGGCATCCAACCTGAGTTCTTCCAATTCTTGCAACTGTAGTTTTCTTTCCACCCCTGATTTTTCCAAATCCAAGTTACACTGCTTAACTGCCCAATATGCTCGGTGCTCCAACTCAACAGGAAGATGGCAAGCTTTACCAAAGACAAGCTGGAATGGAGACATACCAATTGGAGTCTTATAGGCAGTTCTGTACGCCCACAAAGCATCTTTAAGTTTCTTGCTCCAATCTTTTTTGTTAGAGCTAACAGTCTTTTGCAGGATTTGTTTAATCTTTCTGTTTGAAATTTCAGCTTGGCCATTGGTTTGAGGATGGTAGGCTGTGGCTACTTTATGAATAACACCATATTTTCTCAACAAAGCTGCAATGGTTTGATTACAAAAGTGAGAGCCTTGGTCACTAATTATAACTCTTGGAACACCAAACCTGCAGAAAATGTGAGATCTAACAAAATCTGCAACCACAACTGAATCATCAGTACGGGTGGCTTTCACTTCAACCCATTTTGAAACATAATCCACAGCAAGCAAAATGTAAGTGAAACCAAAAGAAACAGAAAAAGGACCCATGAAATTAATACCCCAGACATCAAAGATTTCACAAAATAATATAGATTACTAAGGCATCTCATGCCTACGGGAAATATTACATGCTCTTTGACAATTTGTACAAGACTTACAAAATACATATGAATCATGAACTAAGGAAGGCCAAAATAATCCAGAATCTAAAACCTTCCTAGCTGTCCTTTGGGGTCCAAAGTGGCCACCACATGCAGACGCATGACAGAATTGCAAAATAGAGTGAAACTCACTATCTGGTTCACAATGTATAATTATTTGGTCACTACCAAATCTCCACAAGTAAGGATCATCCCAAACATAGTATTTAGATTCATTTTTCAATTTCAAAGTTTGGCCTTAGTGGCATTTACAGGTAAAACACCAGCAACCAAATAATTCACCATGTCAGCATACCATGGTAACGTACCTTGTAGCTGTAGAAGCTGCTCATCAGGAAAATCATCATGAATTGGAGAAAGATCAGAATGAGGGTGAGTAATGTGACTCAAATGATCTTCTACCAAGTTCTGTACTCCACTTCTATCTTTAATGACAATATCAAACTCTTGGAGCAATAACATCCACCGAATGAGTCGTGGTTTCGCATCAGCTTTCTTCAAAAGATACTTCAAAGCCGCTTGATCAGAGAAAACAACAACTTTTGTGTCTAGCAAATAAGATCTAAACTTATCAAGTGCAAATACTATAGCTAGAAGTTCCTTCTCAGTGGTGGTGTAATTTGCTTGAGCAGAGTCTATAGTTTTTGAAGCATAGACTATGACATGTGAGGCTTTGTCAACTCTTTGAGCAAGAACCGCTCTAACGGCAAAATTAGAAGCATCACACATCAATTCAAAGGGTAGGGACCAATCAGGAGGTCTGATCACATGAGTCATAGTTAGACACCGCCTCAAATGATCAAAAGCAAACTTGCATTTATCTCCAAATTCAAAGATAATATCTTTTTGCAGAAGATTGGAAAGAGGACAGGCAATCTCACTAAAATTCTGAATAAAGCGCTGATAGAAACCTGCATGACCAAGAAATAAATGCACTTCCCGCACAGACACGGGATAAGGTAAAGCAGTAATAACTTCAATCTTAGCAGGATCTACTTCTATTCCCTTCTTAGACACTATATGGCCTAATATTATCCCTCTTTCAACCATGAAATAACATTTTTCAAAATTTAATACAAGATTAGTTTGAATGCACTTATTTAAAATGCTAGCTAAATTATTTGAGCATACATCAAAAGAAGATCGGTAAGCAGTAAAATCATCCATGAATACTTCCATGCAATCCTCCAAAAACTCAGAAAATATGCTTATCATACACCGTTGAAAGGTGTCAGGCGCATTACAAAGCCCAAAAGGCATCCTTCTGTAAGCATATGTTCCAAAGGGGTATTTGAAGGTGGTCTTCTCTTGATCCTCAGGTGCTATATGAATCTGCATATAACTTGAAAATCCATCTAAAAAGCAATAGTGAGATTTACCTACCAACCGCTCTAACATCTGATCAATAAACGGTAAAAGGTAGTGATCCTTGTGGGTGGCATTATTGAGCATGCAGTAATCAATACAAACTCTCCAACTACTTTGAACTCTTTGTGGAATCAACTCATTTTGTTGATTTGCAACCACAGTAACTCTGGACTTCTTTGGCACTACTTGAACTGGACTTACCCACTGGCTGTCAAAGATAGGATAAATGATACCCGCTTGCAGAAGCTTGGTAACTTCTTTCTTAACCACATCTAGAATCAGTGGGTTCAGGCGCCTCTGAGGTTGTCTGACTGGTTTAGAACCTTCTTCCAAAGAAATCCTATGCATACATGTAGAAGGGTTACTACCAACTAAATCTGCTAAGGTCCACCCAACTGCCTTCTTATTTTTCTTCAACAATTGAAGCAACTCATCTTCTTGATCTGGTAGAAGATCCTTTTCTATGATGACTGGCAATTTCTTGTTGTCTTCTAAGAAAGCATATTTCAAATGAATGGGTAAAGTCTTAAGCTCCAATTTAGGTGGCTCAACAATTGATGGAAAAAGTCTATTTTGTTGCACTAAATCTGCAACAAGGAGAGATAAACGTGAAATAAAAGCAGAAGAACTACATCCAGACAACTCATTAGTAACATCAGAATTACTATCAAAATGATCAGCATTGCCTAACTCAGAATGTAGCAAAGATTTCAAATTAGCATTAGAAGTAGGCAATTCAAAATTTTTCTCAAAATCATTATGTAAATTAGAATGCATATCAAGATTATTCATCAAGGCAGAATCATGGTCAAGTGAATCTAGTGAATTATCAATTTCAACACAAATAGGACAACACTCACTATCACTACAACCACATACAAATTCTGCAAAATCTGAAAATTCAGAGCATAGTTTATCATATATATCATCTATAGCTTCATCAATAACATCAATGTATAACACAGAATGCTCCTCTCTAAGATGTCGCATGGCATCAAAAATATTATAGTGAACAATGTTATCACTAAACTCCATGGAAAGCATATCAGAATGTACATCTATCTTAGTCCTAGCTGTCTTTAAAAATAGGCCCCCTAAACTTATTGGAGGCATAATACTAGGAGATTAAAATTCCATTTGTAAGATGTAAAAGTCTACAGGAAAAATCAATTCATTGACTCTAACTAATACATCCTCAATCAGACTTGCAGGGTGAATATTACTCCTATTAGCTAGCTGAATGACAACACCTGTGGAATGTAAAAGGCCTAGACCTAGAGATTTATAGACAGATTCAAGCATAACATTAATGAAGCTCCTAAGTCTAGCATGCAATCATCAATTTTCTTATTTCCTATAATGCAAGGAATAAAAAATGTCCCTGGATCTTTGCATTTTTTAGGCATGGGCTAAATGAGTGCAGAAACATTCTAGATGAAGCTAACTCTCTCATTTCCCTTCAACCGTCTCTTGTTTGTACACAATTCCTTAAGAAACTTGCTATATTTGGGAATTTGCTTGATAGTATCTAGAAGAGGAATGTTAATTTCAACCTTCTTGAAAGTGTCAAGAATCTCCTTTTCTTGACTTGTCTCTGCTTGCTTCTTTGACTTGGATTGCATTGCTCTTTGGGGAAAAGGCAAAGGAATAGGAATTTCAGAATCATCATTTACTGGCTTCTTTCCCTTCTCCTTCACAAGATCCAACTTCTCTTTTTCTGAATTCATACTCTCTGGTATTGGTTCAAACCTTTGAATCTCAGCTTGTTTATTCTCCTTGACAACTTGCTCTGGCCATTCAAATTGCTTACCAGACCTCAAAGATATTGCACTTACAATACCTTTTGGATTTGGAGTAGATTGAAAAGGTAGAGAGTTATTGGCTCCTTGAGGTTGCAACTGAGTCACAGAAGTTGCAAGTTGGCCAATCTGAGTCTACAAGTTCTGAATTGTTGACTCGGTCCTTTGCTGAAATTGTAAATTATTGGTAGCAAGTTGTTCGAATAATTCTTCCAAAGAAGGTCCACTGCTACTGGCTTGCTGTGCAGGTTGCTGAACAGGCGCAAATTGTTGTTGCTGGTTTTGCTGCTGATAATTCTGCCTATAATGTGGAGGTTGGTACCTCTGTTGATAAGGAGGGTTTTGCTGGTTTTGACTCTGGTTCGGATTCTGATTCCACCTCAAGTTCGGATGATCTCTCCAACCTGGATTGTAAGTACCTTATGGAGGATTATAATTCTGCTGATATTGAGGTTTACCTGGAAAAACACCAACTGCTCCAACTGATGGATCAGATGAGCCACTCTCTTGTAAGGTAGGACAAGCATCAGTCAGATGGTTAAAGTCAGCACAAATGCCACATGCCTTAGCAAAAGGTTGGACGGTTTGTGTAACAGCAAGTTTCCTTACTAAAGAAGTCAATTCATCCAATATGTTTTCCAATCTTTGGTTATCTGAATTCTGTTGAGTTGCTACCTTTTGCACATTCTGATATTGAGATGAAGTAGGCTGCTCTCTGACTTGGTACACAGCGCTACTGTTAGCTCTTGTACCAAAGTATTGTGAATTGGCTGCCATATTTGCTAATAATTCTCTAGCTTCATGAGGAGTCTTATGAACTAAAGCTCCACCACTTGTTGCATCCACCAAACTTCTATCCATAGGTAACAAACCTTCATAGAAATAAACAAGAAGAAGCTGGTCTAATATCTGATGGTGAGGGCAACTGGCACACAATCTCTTAAACCTCTCCCAATTTTCATCCAAATTTTCCCCATTGGCTTGTCTAATACCACATATTTGCTTTCTAATTGTTGTAGCTCTTGAGGAAGGAAAGAATTTTTCCAGAAATACCCTCTTCATGTCATTCCAACTTGTAATGGATGAAGGTGTGAGATCAAGTAACCAATCTTTGGCTCCTCCCTTCAGTGAGAAAGGAAAAGCTCTCAACTTTATTTGTTCTTCATCCACTCCTTGAGGCTTCATGGTACTACAGACAACATGGAACTCCTTGAGATGTTTATGTGGATCCTCACCTGCAAGACCATGAAATTTTGGAAGCAGATGTATAACACCATATTTAAGCTCAAAGTCAGCATCTAAATCAGGATATTGTATGCATAAAGGTTGGTAATTAACATTAGGGGCAGACAGTTCCTTTAAAGTTTGATTCTCCATAGTATCAGAATTAAATGAACTAACACTAAAATTGGACAAGTCTACACTATGTGAAAAACTAGCAAAATCAAATAAAGCAAAGTCAGAATGAGAATCAAAAGCAGAATGCTCAATGTGATGAGATACAGGGTCAGATTCAATGCTAATGCCTTGACTTAGCCTATGCGCTCTTCTAGTAGCATGCAATGTTCTTTCTATTTCAGGATCAAAGTCTAAAAGCTTATTGTTACTACTTCTAGTCATTCAACCTCAAGCAAAATAGGCATAAAGCATGAAAATAAGTCTAATATATCAGCAACTTAGACTCCACCAAAGCTATATGACATAATATTATGTGCAAGTCAGAATCTAAGTTTCAGTAGAATATTGATCTCTCTCAATAGAGACCAGCAACACAAAGCAAGTTCCCCGACAATGGAGCCAAATTTGACGTGAGCCGTCGAACTCAGTCAAATACCAGGCTAAACAAATTCAATAGTATAGTAGTAAACCTGGATCATTTCACACTTGGAACTGGCACTGTATTGTTAGTATTAACAGGAATGTAAAAGGGGGGTTTGAGTTCAGTTTCAAAAAGATTAGAACAATAGAACGTCAGAAGTAATTTAACGATTTAAAAACGAGTAACCAACTCAGAATTGAGATTCCTTGGATATCTATCATCGGATAAAATAATAAACAGCTTTGTGGTTGATTCTAAACAAAATGAAATCTCTGCATTCGCTTAGATTATCCTTCCTACTAGACGATCGCCTAGCATTCAATTAAACACGGCATATTCACAATTGCAATCACACAGTGATAATTTTAAACCGGTCTAATTAATGATCATTGGATAAATCAACCTAAATACTAAATCTAGAATTTAATCCCTTCCTTCTCTATTATCAAAAATTGCACAAACAATGCACAGAAAACACAATACAACAACTAGATACATATAGAAAAATACAAAATCAATAAAAATGAAATATAAAGGGAAACCAAAAACAGAAATACAACCTACACCAAAACAGGAATTTCCACTAACCAGAAAAATAGAAAAATAAAAACCAGAGAGCAACTAAAACAACAAAAACACACAAATACAACTAAAATAGAAAATATCATATATAGGAGATAGATCAAAAATGAAAATGGAGCATAATACAAGGGAAGAAAATGGAAAAAGAATCAGAACTTAGAAACATACGCAAAACTATGATCAAAAACATGATCAAGAGCAAAAACGAAAATAAGGAAAAAGGAGAAACAAATTTGAGCAAACGAGCACAAATCCTCTAGATTAATCCATGGAAATTTCCATTATGAGTTGGTTACAAGGATCTTAGCCTACCATAGTTACATATGAAGAAGAAACTACAAGAAAAGATGATGAAACCATGAAAATAAGAAAATTGATATAAGCTTTTCTTTCTTCTCTATGTATTCGTACGTCTCTGTTTTTTTTAGAAGCAAAACGCGAACTGCTCTATTCCAGCACCATCCAATTGCTTAAAAGTGAGACGGAATATCTCACTTTAAATTTTGGGTGCAATGACATAATTGCCCCTAGCTATTACATAAATTCCAGATTTCTGCTGCTGACTTCAGGGCCAATTTCGTCCATCTATTTGACAGAATTTGAGCTCTATTTCTGCATGAAAGTTGTAGATATTTGAATTATCTCAAAAACAAAAGAACAATCAGCTTAAACGAACATTGGTAGCAAAAGTTATGGCCAAAATACGAAAATTGTACAAATCTGAAATTTTAACTACTAAGAGATAAAAATCTATTTAAAAGCCTAAACTATTAATCCATACTAAAGACATTAAAATACACACCAAAAAGGGTAATAAACTACCAAACAAGAGTAGCAAATAAGTGATATAAAAATCACTTATCAGGTCCATTGAGGGTGTTATCAAAGGTCGACCCTAGATTTTAAGAACCTTTTAAGATTACCAGAATGTTTTCATCCTGGATTTTGGTGAGAATCATCAAGGGTGGACCTTGGATTTTAAGAACCCCTGAAGAGCAGTCAAGCGTCGGTCCTAATTTTTGTCGTATTCCTACAAGGTTGACACAAGTATATGAAATTCAATGAGAGATATGTTTTATTAATATGACATTCAAGTACATATTCTCCTTTTTATTCTTCGGATGGGCCTCATTAAAATCTCTCAAGTCAAAACCTTGCTTTTTTCTTGGGATAAAAAACTCGAGTAGAAAAAAGAGTATGCTAACTGACCTTCAATATGTTAATTGTAGTAGAACTTTAGGTGGGTAGCATTCCATGTTCTTGGAATTGCTTTACCACCTAGTTCCTGTAGCTTGTAAGCTCCATTGTCTAGGATGGTGACAATCCTGAATGGGCCTTCCCAATTGGGTCCAAACTTTCATGTACGGGGATCGTTTCTGGCTTCACCCCGGACATGCCAGACTAGGTCGCCTGGTTGGAAGGTTCATGGTTGAACCTTAGTGTTATATCTTCTTGATATCTAGTGTTCGGTAGCTTCTTCTCTGATTCTAGCCATGTCTTGGATTTCTTTTGTTGTTTCTAGTTCAACCCTCATATTTTCTTTGTTTTGTTGTTCTTGAAACAACAACCTCCTTATCGATGGTTCCCCAAATTTTACGAGGATCATGGCATTTGTGTCATATGTGAGTCGATAAGAGGTTTCATGTGTAGTTGTCTAGAGTAAACAATGATAAACCCAGAGTATACTGAGGAGTCCATGGGACGTTCGCAAATTCCTGGCAATTTTTGCACCTTTGAGTGAAATCAAAGGCATCGGCCCTGAGTGTCAGCCAATAGTACCCTGCTCGTACTGTTTTGGTGGCAAGGGAGTATCTTTTTATGTGAAGATCGCAGATCCCTTCTTGAAGTTCTCTCAGGACGTAATTTGCTTGCTGGCTGTCCAGGTATTTGAGTAAAGGTGTTATCAGCCTTCTTTTGAATAATTCGCTATTGAGGATGACATAGTGACTGGCCTTCCTCTTTAGTCGCCGTGCCTTATTTTCATTTGTTGGTAGTCCCCCTTTGATGATAAAATTTTTGTAAGGGGTCATCCAGTTGGATTCCTCCTCATCGCCTGTCATAACCTCTTGGGTGTCTATGGTGGGAGCTTGGAGTGTTTCCTGGATGATGGTTTTGAGGTGTTAGTGTTGAATTTAAGGGAAGCTGCAAGAAGATTGAAGCAAGGATGAAGGCTTGATGTTTTAGCTTTTTACATGCCCAATCATTTGAAGGCATTTGTAATTTGTCTAAGTGGTTTAAATGCATTGCCTTGTGATCTTTCATTTGCATTTGCATTCTCATTCTCATGCTTACCTGTTTTTGGATAAAATCTCAAAGCAATCCAATGATATCAAAAAGAAGTTAAGTTCTCATGGCTAAGTCTTTGAAAAATGAAAACTTACTGCTTTAATCGATTACACAAGCATTTTAATCGATTAAAGACATTTATACTAGTTCTGCAAAAGCCTTGAAGAACAGTTTAATCAATTACTGACTACTTGTAATCGATTACATAATGCAAAATGAAAAATCATGCATCACTGGAATAATCGATTATCTTGTTATGTAATCATCTTAACTCATTAGTCATTATGCATTACTGGTATAATTGATTACCATTTTCAGTAATCGATTACACAGGCCATTTTCGTGTTTTGAGCTTTACTGGTTTAATCGATTATTTCTTCATGCTTTACATTCAGTAAGACTACTTTAATCGATTACAGTATGGATTAATCGATTATCTTGTTCATGAAAATATTTCCAGGGAGCTCAAGAACATATTAATCGATTATGTGATATTTGAATCGATTACATATGATTAAATAATCAATTACCTTATCGTTTTAATCGATTATTGTCAGTTAAATAAGTTTTTTTAAAGCTTTGTGTGACTGATCTTTATAAATAGACTTAGAACGAATTGTTCTGAACAAATGTGTGAATCACTAAAAAGATAAAAAGCTTTTTCAAGAGCCCAAATACTGATTTGTTCTAAGAGTGAAAAACCTCTTATGAGATCAAGAGAGTTGAGTCTTTGAGATGAGGTTTTAAAAAAAAAGTAGAGATTTCAAGAGTTTTACTTCTGAGCTTTGAATTGTATTCAACCTAACTGATTGGTAACTTCATTCATTCATACATTTGGAGGATCACAGGTTGTGTCTCTTGAATCTTTCTTTAGAATTTTTCTATGTATTAAATTTTGTTGTTGTATATCAAGGTGATTTTTTAAAGTTGTTTTCTAGAGTAGGGTTCTCTAGAGGGAAGAACAGAGGAGGGTTCTCTCATTCTTGATCATTTGCAGTCTATAAGGTTTAGATTTTTGTTTCTTTATCTAGTGTTGATAAAGGTGATCTGTGTAAACTACTTGCAAAGATTATTTGATATAGTGAAAACTCTAACCTAGTGTTGGTTGGAAGTAACTGGATGTAGCCTCCATGGTTGTGAGGTGAACCAGTATAAATTGCCTTGTCTCTTTTTTTAAATTTTGTATATTCCATTTCTTGTCTTTGTGAAATCAAAATATTATTATCAAAGAAAGTATTTTCTGTCATTGCATGCATATCAAGGATTGATCTTGATAAAAGAAAGCGTTCTAGATTTTCAAAAGGTGATCAAGTGATACGATCCAAGATTTTAATTCCGCAATTTGTTTTAAAAAATTTTAAATATCAATTTTGAACCAATTCACCCCTCCCCCTCCTCTTGGTTATTTGTAGTGTATTCATTGTGTTTTCAGTTAGTTCACCTTCATACTAGCCAGTTTGGAGAGTAAGTCAGCTCTAGTGTTACTCTCTCTCGGTATGTGATATATTTCGAAGCACTCAAAACTGTCGATGAGTGCTCTCGCAATGTGATAATATTGAAGGAGTATGGTCTCTTTAGTCTAGTATTTATTGGTGACCTATCCTGGACCAGCTGTGAGTCAGAGTAGTATTTCAGCAGCTTAGCTCCGACTTCTTTTGTGAGTTTGAGACCTGCTGTGAATGCCTCGTACTAGGTTTGGTTATTTGAAGCTCTAAAATAGAGCTTAAGAGCTTGTTCCAGGGTAACATTGTCAGGCCTTTCAAGGATGATGCCTGCTACGCTTCCTTGCATATTGGACGCTCTATCCAAATAAAGATTCTACCAGTCTGGGGTGGTTTTGTCATTACTTGTGAATTCTGCGAGGAAGTCTGTCATGAATTGTGTTTTCATGGGGCCACGAGTAATGACAAACTATGCCTTAGAGGTCACATTCTGACAATTCGACACACCATGCCACCATCCTACCTTCTAGTTTGGGCTTTCATAGTACCTGTTTGATGGGATAATTTGTTTTATCTACCACCTGGTGACTTTGAAAGTAGGGCCAAAGGCGTCTGGCAGAAGTGACAAGTGTCAATGCTATATTTTCTATCATTTGATAATGCTTCTCGGCATCGTGCAAAATGTGGCTAGTGAAGTAAATAGGGAGTTGATGCTTCCCTTCTTCTTGGACAAGAGCTGAGCTGGCAGGCTCGTCTGCTACCGAGAGATAGAGGAGCAGTGGTGTCCCCGGCCTAGATTAACTCAAGACAGGTGGCGTAGCGATGGTCTTCTTAAATGCTTCGAAAGCTTGCTCACAAGCCTCGTCCCAAAGGAAAGGCTCGATCTTCCTGAGTAGCTTGTAAAAGGGCTTCGCCTTTTCGACAAGCATCAAAAGGAATTTGGACAGGGCCGCTAGTCTGTCATTTAGTTTTTGAACTTCGGCGGCGTTAGTCGGGCTGTGCATCCCTAGTATAGGTGCACATTTGCCAGGGTTAGCTTCAGTTCTACAATGTGTAATCAAAAAACTGAGGAACTTTCTGCCACTTATCCCAAATATAAACTTCTCTGGGTTAAGACGCATATCATACTTCTGGATCTCTTCAAAAGCTTCTTCTAAGTCCATGACATGTTGGGCTATGCTCTAGGATTTGATGACGATGTCGTCAACATATACCTCAACATTACGTCCAATCTATTTTTTGAAGACTCGGTCCATTAGTCGCTGGTATGTTGTGCCTACATTTCTTAGGCCAAAGGGCATGACCCTGTAACATCAGTTGGCATCTTCAGTGATGAAAGTTGTTTTTTCCTCGTCTGGGGCGTGCATCTTGATTTGGCTGTACCTGGAATATGCATCCATGAAACTTAATATCTGGAACCCTGATGCATTGTCAACCAGCTTGTCGATGCTGGGCAATGGGTACACGTCTTTGGGACATACTTGTTAAGGTCGGTGAAGTTTGTGGACATGCGCCACTTGCCGTTGGACTTTTTGACCATCACAACATTGGCAAGCAAAGTAGAGTACCTGACTTCCCTAATAAAGTTGGCATGCAATAACTTATCCGAGCTTAGGTCTTTGTTGAGTTGTGTGCACTGTTCGGGCTTAGGTTCGAGCTGCAACTTGACAAGTTCTTCAATGGGCTTTGGTCCTCTGTCCATGGTGACATTGCGTGGATCCACATCAAATGTGTCATCTTGGTAAGCTATGTAGACAGTTAGGGTGTGAAGGATAGATCCTTTGTCCATGCTTATGACTTAGCTGATACCCCCCGATGTGGGGTGGTATCTACTAGGCTTCATGGTGGGAGGTTATAGTGACACTTTGAGACTTTCTACATAGCACTATCGAGCTTGCTTCTACTCTGCCTTGCCAGTAACTATTTCTCTCGTCAAAGTAGGGAACTTCATCTTCAGGTGAGGTGTGGATACGATAACCTCGAGCTCGTTCAGTGTTTTCCTGCCAATTAAAGAAAAATAAGAAGTTTCAACATCGACTATTAGATACCTCTAGAAATTTTTCCAATGCAGGATGTATGCATAACTACCCTGATCAATGAGGACTTTTGATACCATAAAGTTGGTAATAATGACATGGAGCACCATGGGATCATCCTGATTGACAGGGTTAATGCCTTTGAAGTCTCTGTCTGTGAATGTAATGGGAAAGAGGCTCTTTGGTGATGGAACATCAACGCAGTTGATGTCGATGTCTCGAATAGCATGAAGGTGTCCTTTTCAGGATTGGTTAAACGGTCCTCCATAGGAGAATCCGCACGCAATTGTGTTGATCACACCTCGAATTTGCTGGGCTGGTTCATTTACCCTTTCTTGTGGGGGTTGAGCCTCACGTTTGGTTGGAATTGTCTTTGTCTCCCCTATCTTCCACTATGTTTCTTCTTCTATCAACTTCCTGGGTTGGTCTTCTCGATATCCTCTGGTTCCTGCTGGGTAGTTATCGGGTCTTTTTACAAATTGCAATAAATATGCTATAAAGACCCACATCGTCGCTACGATATCACTAACTCTTAATCGTGCAGATCTCAATTTTAATAGAAACTCCATTAATTTGATTATGAAAATGATGGTAAATTTTTCGCGATAATACAATTATCACACACATATTACAATTACATAATTAAACACATATGTACATATATATTAAATCAGTACATGTCATCCACATGTTAGAACTTCCTTTAGTTTTACATGTATATACACTTGAAATTACATATCTAACAAAAAGTCGAATAACTAACTAAGAAAGAGTTGATTAACAAAACACAACTCTTTCCCAAAAAGAACTTCAACGTCATCACGTCGGCTTGGCGGCTCCAACCAAAAAGAATCTCCTCTAGAGTCACCTAATGCTGCTCATCTGCTCACATGAACTAAAGTTTGCGATCATCACAGGTACCAACCACACAGTACAACAAATACAAGGATGAGTTTATTATATAAAACCAACAAGCATCAAATAGCAGCAGTTGGGAAAGAAACAACATTACCCACCACAATCATTAACAAAAATCCATTATTCCAATACACACTCAATAAACCAATCATCCAATGCATTTCACAATTCAAACAATCATGCACAGAATGATGCATGCACCTGACTCATCTATCAGCATGCAATGTGGTATCATCCTCATGGAAATAGCCTCTCCCAGGAAATTGATGCAGTAGCTTGTCGAAGTCACCCTGTCGTGCACAGGCCGCTCCCCCCCATGGTGATCAGCCCTGAGTCACAAAGGAGTTCCAAACAGAGTGATCCCCCTAGTACCCTTGTACCTATTGCCACCATCTTATTTCCATCAATGCAAATGAAGTATGAAACATGGGCATCATCAATGTATGACCCGGCTAGGAACACATCCTTCCTCGCAAGGGTAACCCGTCATACACCCCCCATGTACATACATAACACCCCAATATGGGCTCACCGCTGCACTGACCATGGCTAGGAACACATCCTTCCTCATAAAGGTAACCAACCAGTCACTGCATCCCACGTGTACATACACAGCATACAATCATGGGCACCATCAATGTATGACCTGGCTAGGAACACATCCTTCCTCGCAAGGGTAACCAGTCAAACACCTCCCATGGGTATCCATGTATATCCACATCATACAATGACAACAGTGGACACCATCAATGCATGATCCGGCTAGGAGCACATCCTTCCTCTCAAGGGTAACCAGTCATGCACCCCCCATAGGTGTCAATATATATCCATATCACATAATGACATTATTAGCATCAACATAATCTTTTATCAATGTCATTATCAATATCCACATCACATTATCTAATTTCGTCATCATACATATTAAACTCGTCACATTTCCAACATCATTAACCTAATAAACATATATCTCATTTGAACATTATTTCATTCAGAAATCACCAATAACATAAACATTATCTTATTTCAACATCATTAACCACATCATCATTATCTCATTTGTACATCATCAAACACATCATCATTATCTCATTCAAACATCACTAAGACATCAATAACATCTCATTTCAACATTATCAATGACATCAACATCACCTCATTCATCCACAATCCATATTACAACGAGACTGGTATTTTAGGAAAATTCTAAATTAAAGAGGAGGACTACAATATAGAAAACACACTCTTATGCCCATTTAAAAATTTAATAAATAATTAAATAGGAAAACATATTATAAAATTATGGGCAGAGTATCTTCTTCATGATGACGTTCCATCTTTGCAATGCGATTTTGGAGTTGCTGAATAGTGGTCGCGTTGGTCATGGTTGTTTAGGGAGGGTTGGAAGTGTCAATGCGAGGTCGCAGGTTAAGTTTTACCGCTGCTCCATGGTGGGTGCCAAATATTCTTACCAAAATCTAGAAGTGTCACGCATAAGGATGGACATGGTCCAGGTGGATTCCAGACTCTGCACGTCAGACGATGAGTCGGCCTTGTTAAGAGGGGGGACCTGCAAAACAAAGAAAATGACTCTGACGCTCAAGTAAGTACATCAATAGTATATAGAGAAAATTTGTTCAGGTATGTTCACCGTGAATGAGATGTGTGGAAAGGTTAAATGGAACCTACATTTAGTGTGGAGCTTGGGCCTTGGGCCTTTGTTGATAATTAACCTATAGATAAGGCTAATAGATAATTGTAGATTATAAATAATTAGATTGTAGATAATTCGTACCTTGTAGATAATCTGTAGCTTCTAGATAAGTAGGTACCTATTATTTGAAAAGTAGTTGCAGCATTTTCAATAACATTTAAATATTATATGTTAGAGATAATATGTTAGGCGTAACAGCCCGACTGCTGAGGAGAGTTCATCTGGGCTCCTGTAGCAGGGCTGACGTGAAGGGTAGACACATGTACGAGGGTCCCGTATAAATGGTCACGCATATTTTTCATATTTTGGACAGTACATGCTCCTAACATAATTTTCATGTATTATGGATTTTCCATACAAACTAAGGCTTACTCTATAACATCGTCAAAAGTTCTTGGCTGGTCTAAAGCTTTCAAGTGTCAATAGCACTATCTGTTGAGTTCTTTACAGAAATTTTCCCTTCTTGTTTCGATATAATTACCTTGGGGTGTCCAACGAAGTTTGCCTCTGTCAGATGGAACAGGGGCATTTTCTTGAGAAAATGGAGCATTTTGCCTGATTGGCACTTTACTACCACTAGGATTCAAATTAGAAAAGACAAGATTTTCGACATCACTTCCACTTGTTGAACGACACTTCACAAACCTAATTACCCATTTGGGTTCAATAGCAACAATGCGATTGTAATCACCACTTCCACTTACTCATCGGCAAGTGTCAGGTTTATTACCTTGATTCTGACTAGAATTACAACCATTTGCCGGTCTTTCGAGAAGTCATCTATACATATGGGGATTTCTTCTTGAAAATAATATTGTAATGAAATAAAAATGTTATTCAAGGTTGGCACCACCAAGAAATCAATCCAATGCAAAAAGCTGATCACAAAGGTCCTCATGCAAAGAAACAACAATAAAGTAAAAAGGAAAGAAATGGATATGAAAAGAGAAGTATAATTTAAAAATTAATTATCTAAATCGAAAAATAGAGTAACCATTGTCACGTCAAAGCCCACTCGCCAATAGAATTTCAACCACCAAAATTTTGAAATTTGCAATGATTATCGTGCTCAAGAAAATGTGCAAGTAGTTGGAAAAATCCTTAGGAAAGTAATTAGCGTTTAGCAGTTGAAATAATTGTGGAAAAAGTAAAGTATGAAAAGACAAGACGATATACAACTTAAGTCAGCATCACTTATACCCAAGTGACATTGACTCAAGGACAACTGTTATATGGGATAATTCCAACTTTACAACTTAAGTTAGCATTACTTGTGTCAGCCACACTAACCTAGGGCAACTATTATGGGGGATAATCCCTAACTCTACAACTTAAGTTAGCATCACTTGTACCTAAGCGATACTAACTTAGGGGCAACTTCTATGGAGGATATCTCAACTCTAAAGTTAGCATCACTTGTACCCAAGTGACACTGACTTAGGGGCAACTGTTATAGAAGATAATCTCAACTCTACAACTTAAGTCATCATTACTTGTACCCGAGTGACATTGACTTAGGGGCACCTTTTATGGTATACATCCAGGCCACAGGCTAGCTTATTATGAGAAGGCCCAAAAAGAACCAAACACCCATAGATAATTAGACAAGGCCCAAGAGGTCAGATCTAAGGCAAAGGGAACTATAAAAGGACCTATGTCCCATGAATTACTTAACTTTTACTCACTCACACATAATAGAATGACCAACACGATTCAAAGATGTTTTTGGTTAGAAATCTCTCTCAAATCTCACATCGCACAATTACTACAAACATGTACATCACCATCGCACCAGATCTTAAATTCCAATTACTCCTAGACATACATCACATCAATATCAATCATATAATTAGACTTTATTTTTCCATTATTTATTTCTTGTGGCCTTTTTCATTAAGGAAAAAGTTGACTTTTTTTAATCAAACCATGTGGTCTCGTAAAACTAAATACCAAACTAGATGTGAAGTAGAAAGTCAATTTTCCACATTGGTTATAATTACAACTAATGTCAAAAGTCAAAATCATCTATCTTGGATTAGTAGTTTTCGAAATCACCTAGTTTAGTAAAAGAAGTCCGAAAAGTTAAAAAACATAAACATGTTTTGTTTCCATCCTCAGAGTTGTCTTAGGTGTTACATCTGCAGATATTTTCCTTGAGGTCATTGTTGCAAAATTAATTGGATCTTTTTCAAAGGCTGAGGTTATTTTGGTTTTCTTTATCAGGAATGTGTGTTCTAATGGTCATCTAAAATTTACCGTTTTGAAAGAAACAACATAAGAGATAAAGAATGGTGATTATTTTGAAGGCTTTGATTTTCTTTTTCTAGTTTACTTGTGAACATTTATTTGGTTAATACATAACCCATTGCTTCATTAGAGTTAAACTATAAATATGATGCAAATATCAACTCTTGATATCAGCTGGGTTACTCAGACTTGAATTTGCTCATTTTTCCCCTAACTGATGTACCCTTTTTTTGTGGATATAGTTGCATACTTCATTCTTGTTTTCAGCAACCACCGGTGGAGTTACTTGTTACTTACGGTTTTCACATCAGTTAGCCTAAAGCACGTAAAAACTAGATTTGATCTTTGTTTTTGGACTTTGAAAATATCTGACAATTTAATCTCATTGTCACAATTTCACTTTTTATTGACAGATTTTAATTCCCTGATGTCTCATAGCTCAAAACAGTTTGTTCACTTTCTGTTCCTGAAGAAACAAACTTGCAACAAATGCTAAGAACATAACTTATGTTGTTGCTCCAGACAATGCCTGGCATATATGGCAGAAACTTGGTAGTTTTTAGATGATAAATGAGCTCAAAAAGTAAATGAATGTATGATGAATGGGCAAAACAACATGATAAAGAATGGAAGTACACCACTAGTTCTCGTAAACATGTTTTTCCCAAACCTTTGTATGCTTGTTCACAACTCAACATTTTGAAAAATTATTAATGCACAACTTGGATAGATCAATGGCTCATTATCCTGGAAGAAATTGGAGAGATAGAACTAGCCAATGTTGTTGGTTTCTCCCATCCAGATTACACCAGTCAAAGATTGTATTCCACCCACGGAAACGGGAATTGAATGTTTCAGTATTGGTATCAATTACATTTGTTCCTCAGCTTCCCACGAATCATGAAAGTATATGTCTAATCAAATATGCATCAATTGTAGTAGTCCATATTGTGTTCATTAGAGTCTTCTTTTATATGATGTTAATCGTCTTCATTCATAGCAGATCCTATGCCTGAAATGTGTTATCAATTTTCTGTGTGATCGTCTGGGACTAACACATTTTGCCAGAAATTTCAATTACCAATTCTATACCACAATTCTATGCTAATAGTAATGTAAGTAAACCATTGGTCCTATTTCCTTGGATCAAATCTTTTTATTTATTTTCCGTTTGTCAACAAATTGAACTTATAACGAATGCCGAGAAAATAAGACGTGCAGTTGCTGCAGAAAATGCTGCCATAATATATGATACAAACATGGCAGTTTTCAGATGAGCACAAAAGGAGATGAATATATGGTGAGTGGGAAAAACAGTGGTGAAGTATGGAGGTAGACCCATTGGTGCTAATGCTTTCTTCATACATGGATTGCCAAGACCTCTATACAAGTATCCAAATGAAGGCAGTTAGGTAATTTGACAACTTAAATTTCTCTAGGATTACCTGCCTTAGGTAATTCAAACAACTTAAAAAGAAAAGAAGGCTAAACATTTCAAAAGCATGTATGAAATTTGTGTTGATACTCCATTAACATGTGCAACATGAGCTACATTTCTGCTAGTTTTATTGTTAAGTGTCAATAACTTGATATTTCAGTATTATTATACTCTGCTGCAAGAGCTTTAAAATTCCATTCTCTATCTTTTGGGGTTTATCTCTATCTACAATAAGAGTGGTAGAACATCTTGGCTTAGAATCACTTATGCAACCCTCCGTGAAAAGCTCTACTTTGCTGGTTCTAGTCAACCTTGCTAAATTTTCAAATTGATCCCGATGTATACAAATTCCTTCAATCAGAGAGATCCATTAGCAGACACCCAATTAAAAAGGTTATGCTAGGACAAATAACAGCAAGCACGCAAGAATAAGTAAAAAAAATGTGCAACATAATCAAACTTCTATTGTATATAGACATAAGAAAAAAAATTATAAAACAGAAGTAAAATTTCGTTACATAATGTATAA
The DNA here is from genome assembly GCA_013407115.1 of Glycine latifolia. Classification (NCBI taxonomy): domain Eukaryota; kingdom Viridiplantae; phylum Streptophyta; class Magnoliopsida; order Fabales; family Fabaceae; genus Glycine; species Glycine latifolia. The sequence continues at coordinate 21,578,522 of CM023955.1, forward strand.
CAAAATTATTCTCTCATAGTACATCTTTTATTAACTCTCTCTTGCACAACGAAATAGTAATTTTATTATTCATTTTTTTTATCCCATTAAGTTAGTCTAAATAAAATTAGACTCGAATCTCTTAAATAAAATTTTAACTTAGGGTATTACCGATGAAAAAAACATTAAAAGATAAATTTCACTAAAGAAAATTAATTAAATTTTTTTTGTTGAAGATTACTGATCAATAAAACGTATAGATATATTTAGCATTAATATGATGACAATCAAAAAAAAGATGTAAAATAAATTTTAGAAAAAGAGAGTCATAATTATATATATATATATATATATATATATATATATATATATATATATATATATAGATTACGTAACAGAAAAAACAGACATATTTATTAAAAAAAAGTAGACACACAAAATATTATTATATAAATTTTTGAATAAATAACAAAACTTAATTGAAAATTAAGTCAAAAGTCATTGTTGAATTGACGTATCTAGCGGTTAGAGTATATAAAAATATTGATAGCTGCCGGCTACCGGTGTTTGGTTGACCAAAGAAGAATTGTTTAAGCTTTTTTTTATTAAAAAAAAGCGTTTTTTTAATAAAATAAGTAGATTTTACTTTTCTGATATGTTTATTTAAATTGATTTTATTTCAAATAAACAAATTTATCTGTTTTTTAAAAAAATATTTTTCTAAAAAATTAAAACATTTATTTTAAAATTGCTTATTTGAGGGGGGCTGATTTTCTTTTGACACCAGATAGAGGGCCTGATGAAATTTTTAGTTTTTTTACGAGTTTGGTAGCATAATTTTATGAATTTTTTGTTGCAGTCATCAAAGTGTCAATTGACCAAACTCGTGAACTTAAAAATAGTTAGTCCATGGGTCTTCTTTATCGATTAGAGACCTCCTCCACTCCTTTCCTATAATATATCTAGATTTAAAAAAATCCATTACTCGGTAATATGAAAGAAAAATGTAAAAAAGAAAAGTGACCGAACTTGTAAGATGGCATAAAACTAAAGACAATATATAAAACTAAAGAAAAGTGACCGAACTTCATGCCACGTTTTCTATGCCTAACCTAGTAGCCCAATTTTAATTAATGAGTTATTGATGCAAAAAACCCTATTTAGAACCTTCTAAACCTAAACTTGGGTCAAATTAAAGTTGACGAAAATGGTGAAAATAAATCTTACAGGTATTTCTCAATTCTCATTTCTCGCTTTAAAAATCGATCAACATCCTGATGTATCATTTATGTTGAATTATTATAAATTTTTTATATTTTGATTCCCATGAATAAAAAAATATACTAATATTTGAAATCGAGATACTTATAAGTGAGACAATTAATGATATATATAGCGAAAGAACAATGATACATTTTTTCATAAGTCTCCTTATAATTTTCTTATAAATATTATTAAACTAAAAGTGAAAATTTTCAATTTCTTAAAAACAAAAAAAAATCAGTATTTTCTTTATTTAAGAAATAGGAGAAATATTAGTGGAAGGATTTTATAATATAATTTAGAATTATTTATAACAAAAAGCCTTGTGATATCTAAGTAGTGCAAATTTCTTTTATTAATTAAGGAAAAAACAGCACGCACCAAGGATTTTTGAATATGGAAACATAACACAAAATACAATATAAAAAAACAATGAAAATACAAATTTAGCATGGTTTGACACTTTTTATCTTGAATTAATAAAGAAAAACAAAGAAAAGAGACACATCCAACATGTATTTTATGTGAGGGTAGTGTCTCACATTGGAGCATCAACAACAAAGAGCTGAGCTGCATTAAGATATAACAACTAAGTGTTAAAAAAGTTTTGAGAAAGATGATCTTATTATGAAATGGGTGTCAATATATGTGGAGGGAATTCAATCCATGGGAAGTTGGCTGCAAACTAACTAGGAAGGCCGGCCCATTATAGGGCATTTCTTCTCTCATTGTAAACAAGTACTAGCTTTAACAGTTAGGATGGTCTTTTCTGTATATGATAGCTATTATCCTAAATAAATAAGCTCTTTTTATGTCATGGTGACATTAGTATAAAGTATCTATCAATTTTATTAATAATTAATTTTAGTTCAATTACCTAACTAGATACCTAAAATGAAGTCTTTCCTTCTAATTATACCTAAGATGGATGATCAAATCCAATTCTACTCGGCCCATGCATATGTTGCTAAAATAAGAATTTTACCTAAAAATAAAGATAAGATGTACACCCTCCATGGTGTAATAAGGGCTAAAAGAATTAACAATGTTCTGGACCAATTTGTAGATTGAAGCCTATCAGTACAAGATTGTAGCCTTAGCTCAATCAATTTAAATGCGTGACTTAATCATTGTGTTAGGTATAGCATATGATCAGTTTACGAATTACGAGTGTATCCAGCAGAACGTGACATAGTACGAAGCATATAACTTCACAAGGACACACCTGTATTGGCAGAAGCAACCACACGCATGTTAGAGGGTACATTAATCTCACTGACTTTGAGTTTGATGTGCCTTTTATACGTGTTAGAGCAATATCAACAAAAATGAAAAGGAACAATCTAATCGAGCAGAACAAAAAATGTAACAGAATAATTTTTGTGATACATATTTCCGGCATATGCACTAAAGATAGGTAATTCTTGTTCGTAAATTTGGATGTTGAGGTCGACGAAAGTGATGTAATGTTCTAAAGGAACAGTGTTAAATGATACTTTAACAAACACGTGATAGAGTCTATGGAATATATTTAAGAAATTTAAATAGATTCTATGAGATGATAATCACGAAAAACATTAATTTAGACATGTGTTGGGGGAAAAGAAAACTCAAGGAACACACAAAAGCCCTTGTATTTGGGCAAAGCAGCTTCTCTATCTATTATTAGTTTGACCATACAAATCAATATTGCATATAGACATGTATAAAAAAAAAAAATTGGTGGAACCAAGGTATTTGAAATTTTTATTTGATACTCTGAATTCTCATCTCATCGACTTAATTCATTCTTAATTAGGTACCGTGACTTCATGCTTAATTTAAGGATCAAACCTCATATCTTAATTAGTTAAAATAAAGTGACAAATTACTTGTGTCTAACAACGTTAATTTTGTTAACACATTTGAACTTTGGTCTTTACTCTTTAGGTTCTTTATTATGAACAAAGAGAGAGAACAGAAGGAGCAATTGTAGGACAAATATTAGGTGCACATGCATTAAGAAAGAGGCAATGTCGTCCAAACCAAGCACATGAGTTGCCAACCATTGGTTTTGGGGACCACAAATAGAGTGCTATATTACACTATTTTGCTTGGATTCTTAATGGCTTTGGCGTGGCTACAATATCGTTATGTATTTGTACAAACCCCACCTCCCATTCAATCACTTCTTAACACTTTAGGGTTCGGTGGGTGGGGACAAGGAGAGACCTTAAGTCCAGAACTTCGTCGTCCTCATCTATGCACTGAAAAAAGTTTGACAATAACCTCCATTTAATGCATGAATACCACCATAATTAAGGTGCAATGGTACTACCATATATGCTGGCTTGCCATCAAAGGGAAGCGGCCAACACCCAGAACCATCCTATGCTGACTTTATGTTAGACCTGAGCATCAATCTAAATCATAAATAATTTTTTGGGTATGGAACTTAAATCAAGTCGAATTGCATGGGGTTTGGAAGAACACACTCTTTGTCTTGAACTTATATAATGATGAAGAACGTGGTTGAGGTTTTCTAGTCCAAAGAGAGATGATGATTGAGCATCAACTTAGTTCCACCTTACATTTACTATTATATTATACAATAATTTTTTATTCGTCAATATTATCTCAAAATTTATTATTGGATTAAATTATTCTCATTTATAAATTTTATATTAATTTAAAATTATTTGGTATCTTATTTATGCATATCAAAATTAATATAATATATACCTTTAAAATATATAAAAATAACTCATTTGATTATCTTAATAATATTATGCATTTTTATAAGCTTTAATTGATACAAATAATCTAGATACTCTATAGTTAAATTCAACATCGACTAAAAAGCATTTTTTGTATAAAATTCTTGATGGTGAAAAAATAGGTGTGATTGTGAGATTTAAATTTACGTTTCCTCTCTTGTTTGATCAATATATATTTTCTCATTAATTATATATATATATATATATATATGATAAAAAAGAATGTATCTTATGAGAAAATCAGAGAATAAATTTTGAATTAATCTTTTATATATAATTATACACTTTAGATTTAATTTTCTCACTCTTTTTGATGGATCAATATATATATATATATATATATATATATATATATATATATGTGTGTGTGTGTGAGAGAGAGAGATACAAGAAAAACATATTATTAAAAAAAACCTATATATATAACATGCTCAATATAAAAAAATCCTCCATCAATTTAAAATTTAAGCAAAAAAAAAGTTGACATGTGTTGATCATTGTCCACTGAATGACTAGTTATGGTATATTTTTTTTAAGGGGAAAAAAGTGAAAGAAAATAAAAGAAGAGGAAAGAAACAGAATACAAAGGATGATTTTTAGTTTGTTTGATAGAAACAAATGAAAGAAAAGAAAAATAATTTTTTTCTTGTCATTCGATTGTTTAGAAAGTAAAAAGAAAAGAATGTATATAAAAAGACATATTTATCCTAGTAAGAGGAGAATTATTATTGTTCTTACGTTGTTAGGTCCTTGGTTTTGCAAATGGGTATTGTTGTGTTGGTGCAGAGAGGAATTGTTTCTCAAGTTGTTGATCATAATTTGCTGAGAGTAGTGACGGATTGGTTGTGGATTGTGATGGATACAAAATAATTTAAGAGGCCGATGTTGCTATACCAAATATTCAGGTTGAATTCCTCTCCATTTACCAAAAATAACCAAGAGGGAGAAAGACAATAACATTTCGTAGAACCATCATATTAGTGGTCCCACAAATATTTGTGTCTTCTCTTACCGTTGACTTCACACACACACACCATGTATATGACTTTGATACTCCTTTGGTGAATGAGTTATTCGGTGTACATATATTTAAAGAATTTAAGCCTCTACTATTGACCAAAATCACTCTCAAAATTATTAGTTATAGGTTCCAAAAAAAAAAAAAATCCTTTCATCTATTTGAATAGTTAACTTTACTAAGGTAAAATTTTGCTAAATTGTTTTTAAAAGAACAATATAGCCTACTATCAAATTTTAAATAACATGTTTTCACTAAACAATTAATTGAACAATTAATGCACCCACGGAAAAATGATAACTAATAAAATTTGTAAGAGTCACCAATCTTACGTAAACAGTGACGACACTCTAATCTCCAGACTTGATTGGCCATATTTAGGAAAAAGTTTAGGCATATATAGTTGCTCTTATTCCATTTTCTCTTATTCTGTCAAATAAAAATATTCTGATATCGAACATCATCTTTAGCAAAAGAATCAATCATAATAGAGTTAAATAATATCATAAGTAGCAAGTTCATCAAACACATTATTATAAAGGGACCCTACGTTCCTACATTATCCAAAATCTTCACCTTTGCACAAAGATTTGATTAGTGTATTAGAAACAAACAAACTTGACATAAAACTAAATCTTAACTACCAAATCATAAGCACTATCTTTCACAAAAAGAAAAAAGAAATCATAAGCACTATATAAATCCTTCTTTGGATAATTTCTTAATCCTTCCACTACTGCAGTCTGCGTATATATAGTAACCTCAATGGAGAGCATGTTCCAATTTGACCACTTCATCCATAAGTCGTATTCCATTCTCAAATCGTTACACCCTATAAAAACCAAGTATTATAGTATGTAAGTGTGCTGCTTTTAAACCATTTTTCCTCAATTATATTTTAATCTCCGTTACCCTTACACATGGGCATGAACCAAAATGACAAAGGATTGTGGAATGGTTCCTGATTTTGTGCAAACTCAAAAAGTTGAAGAACCTCAGCTTATAAGGAATCATCCAAGGTGTAATGAATAATCGATTGGAGGTAAAATTTAATACTAGAACATTTTTGTCTTTTAGAAATATAATATTAGTACAAAGATTTAACACTGTTAAATAAACTTTTAAAATGGATTGAAAAAAAGGAAATTATATTAAATTAGAGTCTTATGCGTAATTTAATATAGGAGAGTGGAAAGTAAGTAGAATAGTTATTTAAGGGGGTTAAGTGCTTTTTGATTTTGTCCAATTAAAAATACAGATCTTCCCAATCAGGACACAGACTAAACAATCAATAAATAAAAAATTATTGGAAATCACACTGCATTAAAAATCATGTGGGAGTATGCTGATAATGTTTTTTCATAAAAAAAAGTAGTTTTAATTTCACAACAATTGTCCTAAAAGGTACTCCTTGTTAGTGTTTTCTTAAAAATAATTATTGTAAGAAACTTGAGTTTTACAGAAAAATTTAGCATACAAAATTAAAAGTAATGGACAAAATGAAATTTTATAAAATATTTAAAAAGTACTAAACAGTAAAATAATCACATGCCATAGAAAAATACCATCGGAGATATTAATTCTCTTACTTTTAAAGTCTATTTTATTACATAAACACTAGTAAATTTCTCATGTATTATATAAATATTTTAAAATTTAAGTGAAACTAAAAAATAAGATATGTATGAGAATATTAGAAAAGAATATATTAAAGACATAAAGTTTTTTAAATTGAGGATAAAAAGTATAAATATAATTTATTTGAATAAGACACATTACTTTTTTTTTTTTTTTAACTTGTTATGATAAACTTTAAATTCGATTGTCTAAATTTAAGTAAAAAAAATAGAATATTTTAAGGAAGAAGAGGTTAGCATACACCCATTTTTTGTATGAAACATCACAATAAACTTGGAAAGACCCATCGAGTTAAGCAAAACTAATATTTGTGATGTTGTTAAAATTTGTTTAGGGAAAAATGATATTAATGATGTTGTTATCGACATTCCTTCAACTCTTGAAAACTTCTTTAGCAATCAATCCACTTGTAATCTCAATCCTTTTGAGTGAGTTAAGTCCTTTGTGTTACTAAGAGGGTATACTTATATGTAATCTAACCTAAAACATCATGAGAGGCACAAGTGAGGTGACCATGTTCTTCATCACCAACTTCCTAGATGCTTATGACTTTGAAGGCTTGTGGAGTGTGTTTTGGCAATGGGGAAGTGTAGTGGAATTGTTTATTGAGAGAAAGAGGAACAACTAGGGGTAACACTATGGTTACATTCGCTTCAGAGAAGTGTGGGACGTGAACAAATTGGAGAAACAACTGGATGAAATTTGGATAGGGGACATAAAGCTCCATGCTAACTTGCCAAGGTATGTATAATAGGCATCATTCACAAGTAGAAAGGGAGGAAGTTGTTGACAAGGAAGATCAAGCCAGTTGGTCTCACCGGAGGCTAAAGCCTAGCTATGGATAGGGCTAAAATGGTTGTTTATCAAGAAGGGAAGAGGAGATATGAGTTGTATGTGGAAGTTTTAAAAGGGGTAATAAACAGAAGGATAGGCAAGTGGAACAAAGACATCATAATACTGCAGGTGGGGACAAATTGAAGGGGTCTAAATTTTAAAGTGGAAGTACTGGAGAGAGAGTGGTTGAGTAAATGTATGCTAAGTAGATTGGTGGATTCTATAAATCAGTCTTCAATTAAGGAACTAATCTTATTGGGGGTATGGAAGCATCAAGTTGAGATATTTGGGGAATAATTTGATGTTTTTTTCTTCGGAGGAAGATGTTAACTTGTCAAAATTTAAGGTAGCAGTTGGGGGGGCTAGCGGATTTGTTAAAATAGACAAGAAAACTTTAGATATGCCATGTCTAGAGTATGCAAGAGTGCTTATTCATACTATGGAGAGCATACATATCTCCGTCAGCAAAATGATATGTATTAATGGGATTATTACTCATGTATCCCTAGCTGGAAAAAATGGTTTGCCAGATTTTGGGTCCTATTGTTGCCAAGGTTATAAGAGATCCTTGAATAATGATATGTTGTCTGGTGCAAGTGAGGATGATGTTGGTTTCTGGTCTTCGAAATCTAAATGCTGTGATGATTTTTAGTTTAGGAAGGAGAATAGGAATTCTCAGCCTTTTTCGAATTTGAATTTGAATTTGAAATCTTTGACAATCGTAACCTCTCCTACTCCTTTGTTAGGTAGGGGTGGCTAGGAAGGAGACAATAAAGAAGATGGTAAGGGGCCTAAGCTTTCTTGACTGGGAAAGGATTAGAGCTTGATTCAGGAAAGGGCATCTTGTCATAGATGTCAAACGTGGGGCTTTGGGGTGTAGGATGTTCTCATTGTGGAGAGAACAAAAAGGGGCCTTTGATAGTGAATGCCTTCACCAAACCTATCAAGAGGTCGATATGGACAAGCCTAGTTCTAGCAAACTTGGGGCCCTAGTAAATGAATAGAGTGTTGGCACCACATCCAAAAGCGGTCAAAAGTTAGTAGCTTGCATGAAAGTAAAACAAAGTACAAAAGGGGTAGATGGGGGGCCATAAGGTAGGCCACTCGTATTTGGGCTAGTTGGAGTAATTAGGCCCAACAAAGACAATTTGTTGGAATGTGCATCTAGTCTTTAATGGGAAATGCTTCTAGTAGTAGTGATCCTTGTGATGTGGGTGCATGGGAAAATCTCATTTTTGGTAGGTAAGGAGGGGATCCATTCTAAACTTGATGGTGGGTTTATGGAGTTTAGGTTGGGAGGAAGTTTGGCCTCTCCAAGCCAAATATCATATGGGGCCTATGCTAGTGGTGAGGGAGGGGAGGGAGATGATGGGATTTGGAAAGAACAGGAGATAGCAGACGAAATACCTTTGGAAGATCAACAACAACAGACATCATTTGAGGTCCATAGGGGGCACGAATCAAAGAAAGCCAAGAAACATCTAAGAGGTCGGAGTCTTTTAGTGTGTGAATCTCAACTTGTGTGTTGTATCAAATCCTGTAATTTAGAGGCAAGTATGAAAAACCCTGGTGAAGAAGCAATAAAGTTATGGAATATTGGTCTAGGCCTCGGATGAAGGTGGATGACGGGGATGGTCCAATCGTTTAGAACATAGTCTTTATGGATGTGAGGAATGCAAAAGAAAGGGATCGAATAAGGAGGAGGAAGACAACGAAAGGCGAAATTAGCGGTGTCCAATGAAGGTAGTAAGTCAAAAATATGAGGGTCTAGGGGGAAGGTTAAAAGAAGGGTATTAAGGGAGATAGTGATGAAAAAGCATCTGGATTTTATGTGCTTGCAATAATTAAAAGTTGAGCAGATGGAGGAGGAAGTTGCTTTGCTATGTGGGGGGATAGAAATGTTGAATGGCAGATGGTACTAGCGATAAACGAAGTAAAAGGTTTGATTACTTTATGGAGGAAGGAGAAGTTTTGTCCTATAGATTATTTCGTGAGCCAAATTTTCATTGGGGTACAAGGAGAATGGGTAGCTGATAAGGTACAGTGTGTGGTGGTTAACATTTGTGCACCATGTTTGATAACTAATAGAATAAAGGAGTGGAAAAAGTTGCTAGAGAGAATGAGGGTGTGTCCATGCATGAAGTGGTGTCTTTAGAAACAAGCTCACATAAGGATATGGATTAGTTTAGCGATTTCATTAGAAACATGGAGGTCCAGGAAGTTTCATTCATAGGCAATGGCTTTATATGGTTCAAACTGAATGGATTGGTGAAGATAAGGCTTGACAGGATACTAGTATCTAGAGAATGGTCGAATTTATTTCCTAACTCTACTCTTTTTGTCCTTAATAGGAACATCTTGGATCACTATGCTCTTCTCTTGAAGAATCCAGAGATTGATTTGAGCCCAAAGCCTTTTTGATCTTTAGATGTGTGGTTTATGGGTTAAGGATTTTGTAATGTTATGGAAGGTGTGTGGGGAAGCTATAACATTGATGATTGGGAGATTTTGTCCTCTGAGAGAAGTTAAAAAGGGTCAAGGTCCATCTAAAATGGTGGAATTTGACTTGCTTTGGAGATCTAAGGAAATCGAAAAATGAGGTGGTCAGGAAAATAGCATAATGCATTTGAAGGATAATGAAGTGGGGTTGACAGAGGAAGAGAAGAACAATAGACAACAACTCCTAGCTATTTTCTAAGAGGTAACCAATAAATAAGAGTCCTTGATGCACCAGAAATCGCGCTTAAGGTGGATTCAAAAGGAAGACTCGAACTCCAAGTTCTTCCACTTTATTATTAATTGGAGACGTAAGAAAAGAGAGATTAGAGACATCCATATCAATCAGGAATGGAATGAAGATATGCACAACATAAAAGAACAAGTTAAAACACTCTTTTAGTATAAATTCTCTAAGAGCCCTGGTAATTGCTTTTTTAGAAGATGTTCCCCTAAATACTATACTCTTTTAGAAGATGATAATGCTTTTTGGTGACTCCTTTTAAAGAGGTCAAAGTCAGGGATGATGTGTGCAACAGTAGCAAATGTCCAGGCCTGCACGACTTCAATTTCAAATTTATCAAATCACTTTGGAGGCTACTTAAGGGAGATGTGTTGAGAGTTCTAAAGAAGTTTCATCAGTACGAAGTCCTATCGAAAGGGTGCAATGCTTCATTAATTTCCCTTGTGGCTAAGATTGATAATCCAACGACTTTAGACCTATTTCCTTGGTGGGAAATATCTACAAAATTCTTGCGAAGGTTCTGTCTAGGAAGGTTCAAAAGGTCGTACCGAAGGTTATTGACCAAGCACAAAGCTCATTTTTAGGAGGTTTGAACATGCTCAACGATGTCCTTGTGGTGAAAAAATTGTTGATGAGGCGAGAAAGAAGAAAAAAATATGAGTTTATATTGAAGGTCAACTTCGAGAAAGCATAGGATTTCGTATGTTGGACTTATTTATACTTCACTATAGAGAGGATAGGCTTTGGTCGAAAGTGGGCAATGTGGATGAAGGGATGTGTTGAGTCGGCATCGATCTCAGTCCTTATGAATGGCAACCCTACAAATGAATTTGTGGATCAAAGGTGATTGAGGTCAGGGGATCCCCTTGCCCCTTTTCTTTTCCTAGTGGTGGTAAAGGGGCTCACTACTTTAGTCCGAGAAGCTGTTAAGAAAAATAGATTCTCAGACTTCTAGGTTGCAAAAGACAATGTTGAGGTGTCAATCCTTCAGTTCACAAATGAAACCCTATTTGTGGGGGAGGCAATATATCATAATATTATTACATTGAAAAGTATTCTATGTTGTTTTGAATTATCGTCGGGATTGAAAGTCAATTTTTCCAAGAGCAACCTTGGAGGCTTTAGGGTTAATCAAGAGTTGATTATGAGTTTTGTTGATTTGTTAAACTGTATAGTAATGGCTTAATGGTGATATTGTTCCTCCATTGATCAAGAATTTCAATTTTTGGGAAGCATCTTGGTCATCCAATAATAAGAGTTTCTTTGTATCTTGGTGTCCCTGTGAAGGACTAACCTGATAAGGTTAAGTATATGTGAAGTGCTTGTTCTAAAGATAAAAAAGAAATTGATCGAGTGAAAGAGGTGATTCTTATCATTCGTGGGTAGAGTTTGTTTGTTGAAGTTGGTTTTGTCAGCGTTACCTCTATTTCTTATGTCTTTCTACAAGATGTCAACTACGATTTCTAAGGAGATTCATAAGATTTATAGGCAATTCTTGTGGAAGGGCAAAGAGGAAGGACGACCCATATCCTAGGTGAAATGGGAAACGTGTCTACCAAAAATGTTAGGGGGACTTATGATCAAGGACATGGCAATTTTCAACGATTCTCTTCTAGCCAAATGGAAGTGGTGGCTACTAATGGAGGATGAGACCTTATGGTGCAGGGTCCTAAAGTCACAATACAAGAGATGAAGAGGGCTTGAGGAAAAAGTGATAACCAAGAAATCATCTATATGGTTCTAGGACTTGGCTAAGGTGTATGAGGAGGAAGGTAGGGACAGTTTGTTCAACAAAAACACAGCTTGACATATTGGTAATGGCCAAAAGTGTAAATTCTTGTTTGATTGCTAGTGTGGGGAACAACCTCTAGTAGAGGAGTTTTGAAGGGTCTTTGTTAATAGTAACTCTAAAGAGATTATGGTGACTAATATGGGTAGATGGAGGAATGGGGAATGAAAGTGGGTTCTGCCTTGGCGTAGGAGTTGGTTCCAATGATAATGTTTTCTTCAGAAAGTTGTGGTCTGTTCCCGCAATGTAGTCAACTATCCATTTTGTTTGAAAGGTCACTTGGGATAGGATCCCTATGAGAGCAAATTTGGTCAGATGAACATTCCCTTGAAAGATGTCTTATGTTTGTTTAGCGGATTAGAGGATAAAATGATACCCCACATCCTTTTTCATTGTAATGTATCCCATAAAGTTTGGTTGGCTTGCTATGATGGGATTGGAATGCAAGGAGTTCTTCCTTGTAACCTGAGAGACCATTTTCTCCAACACATACTAATGAATGTGAGTATAAAAGGGAGCTTGATTTGGTCCTTTGTTTGGGTAGCATTCATGTGGTCTATATGGAATTTGAGGAACAATGTCATTTTTAGGGGCATTGTAGCAAATTAGGAGGTTGCATAAGACTAGCCAATTTGCAAACATGGGTGTGGATGTGTGTGAAAAGGAAAAGGGGAAACTACTCCTTTTATTCATGGAAAGTGAACCTAAGAGAGTGTTTAAACTTGAGGATACAAAGGTGATAGAGGGCTCCGGTGGAGGGTGGTTGGGTGGTATGTATAGACTAAGGGTGATGAAAACTATATTATCCCTTTATTCTTTTTGTGTAGGGAGGGTCATAGATTGTTAGTCATTTTTTGAGGGGTTATGGTTGTTATACAAGCATAGCCTGTTAGGTAGGAGCTCTCGGCTACTCCTTATTATATTCCATTATATTGTCAATAAGGTGTAACCAAGTTGGTGAAGTTTGTTCCTACTTCTTCTCTTGCTAATATTTCTAATACAAATGGTTCATTTACACACACACACACATATACTATTTTGTTGATAAAAAAGTCAACAGTGTTACTATATTTCAAAATATCTCAATGATTCTCTGGTAGTAACCTATTGACCCAACAAAACTTTATATCTTTTGTATTTGATCACCCCCACTGAAGCAATCTCTACCTTTGCAAGATCCACAACAATCTCCCTTATTGATATTACATACCCCAAAAACTTCACTTTCTTTAGCAAGAACTCACTTTAAAAAATTTGCATATAATTGCTTCTCTTTTATAACTTTCAAGACTGATATAAGGAGCTCCTTTTCCAAACAAGCTTGCCCTTGGTTGACAATAATGAATCAAAAATCCCTGATTTGAGAAAATTAGGGTTTTGCTATCACAATCAATTAAAACTACGGTTGCTAGATAACTATAATACTTTCCTAAAATAACATTTAGCTAGGTGTGATAGGGTTAAAAAAATAAATTAAGTCATTATTTATGACCAAAAACAACAATATGGCCATTTGCACATACAACAAATATAGCAACATGTTTAGTAGTATGGATACTAATAAACAAATCAAATGATAAAGGACACGTAGACAAACATAATCTACTAACGCAATCATATGAAATATTTGAATGTATAGCACCTGAATCGAACAATACAATTAAGGCACTATCCTTTATCAGGTCATCAGACTTGCAGGCTTTTTCTCCACTTATAGCAAACACTTTCCCAACAACTATTGGATTTATAACTCGCATATTGCTGACAATAAGTTCTTACTTTGACTAGTTCTTCACAATCCTTAGCCATATGGCATACTTTTGCTGCACCTAAAACATAATGTGTCGTTCAACAGACACTTGCTAGAATAATTTGGTTCCATACATTTGTAGCAGGAAACTCTAATCACTCTAAGTTGCCAAGTAACTCTTCTTTGTTCTCTGATAAATGGGTAAGAAAACTTCTAGTGTTGATGCTTAGAATGATTTTGACATCAATGACCTTAAGACTTCATGTAGGGATTCTAACGGAAATTTGCTTCTTGAAGTGAGATTTCCTTCCCTATGAGTGTGCATGACATAACTCATTTTTAGTTTTTCTACTATTAGGAACTTGTCGGCCAACACAAGAAACTCTCTAATTCCCAAAGGCACTATAGCTGCCTTTAGGTCATATCGTAATTCTTCTTCATACATTATACACTCTCAGTTCTTAATCAAGTGATTTTGGTAGTAAGGTAAGAATTTTGCCAAAGACTCAAACTTTGTAGCATATTCCCTTATAGACATGTTCCTTTTATTAAACTACAAGAACTTCATCTCTTTTGCATGATATGCACTATTTAGAAACTATTTCTCCAAAATGATCATTTAAGTTGTTCCAAGTGACTTTTCTAAGGCTTCCATCATCTGGCATGCCCCACGCCACTAATACTCAGCATTCCCAACTAGCTTGAACGTGACATATGTGAGCTTTTATGAGAACGAGTCTAATGGAGTGATTGGTTTTAAAAGTTTATTATAATTAAGGATGTAAGGGGAAAAAAGCTTGATTAATGTTTAAGTCTTTTACTTAACAATTTTGACGCAAGTCTTTAATTAATTGGAATTAATGTGTTTAATAATTAGGCCACTAGAGATATAAGAAAGATACATTAGAAATTTATTATGTATGGTGGGTTGTTCTTGGAATACGTTTACGTTAGAATTGCTTCTAATAAAATGTACACTGGACAATGAATACAATAATAATATTAATTTTAATCCAGAGTGTGAAAATTAATTCAAATTTCATACATAATTAACTATGATTAATATATAATGACTAATCATATTAATTTTTATGAAATATTTGATTGTCTGCTCATAGAAATTAAAAAAATTTTATTGCCTGGTTTACACTATAGTCTAGGTTTTAGTTAAATTAATAATTGAACCACACACAAAAGTTCTAATTAATTAAATATAATATTTTTAATAATGTTTTCTCTTTTAAACTATGTGAATCAAGTTAATTAGAGATGAGCATAAATACAAGCCAAGGCTATGATGGGAAAGTATATAATGTTTTCGACAATGAGAAACATATTATTAATCGTTAGATATATTAGTATTTAAATGGATGATCTAGATTTTTAATTTTTAATTTTTCTTCTTTTTTATCTTTCCTAATTTACTCCCACCTTTGACCTTCCCTACCCTGTACAAAACTTCAGCCATTGTTTCCATGCCATTGAAAGGTTGGCCATCTTCTTGTTAATCGCCTCTGACAAAAGCAAATTTCTTCACAGGCACAACGAGTATTTCCTCCTCGATCGGAGAAGGTTGTTAGTATCCCAAAGACACAATAAGCACAACCACACTACTTCACCAAAACTCGAACCTGCAATTCTAAAATCCAAACCTGATCAACTCCCCGTTGTAATGTCTCCCTATCCCTTGCCTTCGTTGACACCAATTGATCCTTTATTGAGCTTATGTTTGATTCAAAATGAGAAAAGTTAGTTACAATAGTTTGGGTCTCTCTATATATAGAGAGACCAACATATATTAGAAAAATAACCACAGTAGTTAACCAATCATGGTTAACTGTTAACTAACTAAACAATAGTAGTGACAAATGAACAAGTCACAACACAAAGAGAAGAACTCCTACACATGAGTAAGATACTCTAATACCCCCCACGCACACACAAAAGTTCAAGGTGGGTGATTATGAATAGGGGAAAAGGAATCACCCACTTTGAGCTTAGATCTATACAAATCAAAATTGGTAGGAGAGAGAGCCTTGGTAAGGATGTCAGTATATTGTAGATGAGTTGGAACATACATAACCTAGATCAGCTTATTAAGCACTTTTTCCCTGACAAAGAACAGATCAAGCTCCATATGCTTGGTCCTGGCATGTAGAATCGGGTTGTGAGCAAGGGAAACTGTACTTTTGTTATCACAATGGATAACAGGAACAGTGTGTTGAACCTAAAGTTCAAAAAATAGAAACTAGAGCCAAGACACTTCAGTAACCAATGCAAGACTCGTATATTTAGCTTCAATGTTGGATTGGGCCACAATAGTTTGCTTCTTAGACCACCAAGATATTAGATTAGGACCAAAGAAAACACCAGCACCAGAAATGGATCTTCTATCATCAGGGTTAGAAGTTTAATCTGAATCACAGTACGCTGTGATGGAGAAAGATTTAGGAATAGACTGAATGTGAAGACCCAATTAAGAGTACCTTTAAGATATCTTAAAATTCGTTTGAGTTCTACCCAATGCTCCTTATAGGGATGACTCATAAATTGAGACACCTTGTTGACAAAAAAAAAATGATCTCAGGTCAGGTTATTGTGGCATATTACAATGCACTAACCATATATCTGTATAGAAAAGGATCAGACAATGATTTTGAACCAATTTTTATAAGTTTACAACCAATGACCATATGAGAGGAAATAGGCTTAGCTTCTGTCATATTGGTTTTGGTTAGGAGATCTCATATATATTTTCCTTGAGTAAGAATTAGTGACCTAGTAGGTTGATGCTTAATTTCAATGCCAAGAAAATAATCCAGTGAACCAAGATGTTTCAAGGAGAAAACACTATTGAGTTTGCAAACTAAATTTTGTAATAAAGTAGGATTATTACCAGTGATGATGATGTCATCAACATAGATAAACATGTAGACAATTGCTTAACCTTTTGAATAAACAAATAATGAGGGATCACATTTGCTAAAGTTGAAACCAAACTTCAAGAGTTGCTCCTTTAGTCTATCAAACCAAGCCCTAGGGGCTTATTCAAGGCCATAAATTGCCTTGTTAAGCTTACAAACCATTGACTTACCTGAACCCTCAAAACCAAGAGGTTTGTGCATATAGACCTCTTCTTTCAATATGCCATAAAGGAAGGAATTGTTGACATCAAGTTGTTGAATAGGCCAATGATAACTGACAATTAAGGAGAGAAGAAGTCGTAGAATAATAGGCTTGATTATTCAGGAAAATGTTTCAATATAATAAGTTCCATACTATTGGTGTAAACCTTTGGCCCCCAATCTGGCCTTGTATTTATTAATACTCCCATCAAAAATCTCTTTGACCCAAAAAAACCACTTGCAGCCAATAGGTACCATATTAGGAGGAAGAGGAACAAGAGTCCAAGTATTATTGTTGATTAAGGCATCATATTTTTCCTTCATAGTTGTCAACCATGCAGGGCCAACAAGAGCTTGCTTAGTGGACTTAGGTTCCAAGTAAGTTAAAAAAAGAGTAGGATTAATCTTCCTCTAAACAATGGTAGATTTTGATCGAGTTTGCATAGGGTGATTATTTTGAGGTACATGTGGTACATTTTGCAGTAAAGAATGATAGGAAGAATTAGTGGATGAGGGATTAGGTGAAGGGATATGGGACCAATATGAAAGGACAACATTTGTGAGGGTTGTGAGGTGGAGACAGTATATGGAGATTGCCGAGAAATAGCAAGAAAATTATGAGAGACAATTTGTGAGTTATTAGGAAGAGGTGGGTAAGTTGGAGAAATGGAAACAATAGGAATAGAGGCCAATGGTAATGATGATGAGGACAAACTTGTGGGCTTGAATGTAGTAGAAAACATATCAATATAGGGAAATTTGATTTCATTAAAAATTGCATCCTTAGAGACATAAATTCTTCCATCATAAGATAGACATTTGTACCCTTTATGCATAGGAGAATATCTAAGAAAAACACACTCTTGAGACCTAAACTAAAGCTTGTTTTTGGTGTAAGGTCTTAAGAGTGGAAATCATGCACAACCAAATACCCTAAGAAAGTTATAATCAGGTTTTTGATTAAAAAACTTCTCATAAGGAATTTCAAAATTAATAGAACTAGGGGGTTGGTTTATAAGATAGACATATGTTAAGAAAGCTTGATCCCAATAGATGAGTGGCAAAGAAGTCTGAGCTAGTAGAGTTAACCCCAACTCCACTATGTGTTTATGTTTTCTTTTCACAACCCATTTTGGTGATGAGTGTGAGGACAAATTAACCGATGAAGAATGCCTAATTGTTGGAGAAAATCAATAAAAGGACGACATTCCCCCCAATCAGATTGAACATATTTAATTGAAAAATTAAACTGTTTCTCAACCATAGCCTTAAACTGTTTGAAAACATTTAAGGTTTGAAACTTAGTTTTTAGGATAAATATCCATGTCTACCTAATGAAAGCATCAATAAAAGTTACATAATAGATATAACTAGTAGAGAAAACAAAAGAAGCATGTAGTAAATGTGTTTTGCCTAGACAACAAGAATTGCAAAAATCAAGCTCATTTTTATTATTGAAAGGAATATTACACAAACACATTACATTTTTTTGTGTAGCAATACTTGGGTGCCCTAATCTAGAGTGACAAGTGATGGCTGAAATAGTATTTATAGAGGTTGAATTAACAGCAAAATGGGTTTTTACAATGGAAGACAACAAATCAGTCTTAGAAGTAGACTTGGTAAATGATCTTGAAGAAGTAGACTTTGACAACAGCTTAGGAAATGTGTACTAGCCATTGGATCCAAGATTTCCTTTGAGAAGAACCTTATTGGATATCTGAGATTTAACAAAGCACACATTAGGATGAAATTCAAAGTAAACTAAATTATCCTTTATAAATTGACTAACACTCAAAAGGTTTTTAGATATTGTTGGAACATGCAATATTCTATTTAGAACTAGATCAACAAAATAATTATAAGGAGAAATAAAGGAGGAAGAACCAATAGATTTGATGGGTAGACCTTGACCATTCCCTAGAAGCACTTGATCAAGAGCCTCAAATGAAGAACATTGTTGAATGTTCTCAACATTGGCAATGACATTATGAGAGGCACCTGACTCAGGATACCAAATATTGAATTCATCAAAAGTTGAACCAATAGTCATAGCTTGAGGGTTGTGATTCTGTTTGGGAGTGTAACTTGTCATTTGTTGAGGGGAGACCATAGCCATCTGAGTGGGAACCATTTGCTGAATGAAAGAATTTTGCATGAGAGGGTGTTCCATGAATGCCTGATGCAAAATAGGTTGTTGCATTGGCTGCATAAGAGACATTTGAGGTTAGACAAGCTATTGAGGTTAAACAAACATTTGAGGTTGCATAGTATACAAACCAAGCATATGTGGAGTGACAAAATTAGCAAAAGGATATTGTAGTTGAGTACCAAAAGCAGAAGTGGCAAAGGACTGAAGAAATATCATGGAATAAGGAGAAGCAGTAGTTAAGGGCTTGTGCCAACAACCAACAACCACATGTCCAAACTTCTAAAAAATATAGCATTGCAGAGAACTACAACCACTATATCCCCCACGACCTGCTCTGCCACCAAATCTGCCATTATTACGACCACCACAACCAACATTTCAATGTTGATTTCAATTAGTATGTGAAGAGTAGGAAGAGGTGTTGGTATCATATTGTGCAGAGGATGACACAACAGAGGAAGAGGCCACATTAACCAAAGCAACGACCGTCTTTCGATACCTCTCAATTTGTGCCTCATGACCAATCATCAAAGTTTCAATTTCATCAACAGTAAGGGTTCAACATGGTTATTTATGAAGGAAATAGATGACCCATTAGTTTCAGGAAAACCTTTAACAATGATAGCAATGTGTTCACTCACTAAAATGGGATCGCCAATAGCATTAAGTGAATCTACTAGATCTTGGATCGTTGATAGAAATCTAGAAATAGTGCATCCATTAAGAGTAAGTTGATGAAGCTGAGTACGAAGGTGATTACACTTCACATTCATGTGAGTGTGAAAGTGATTATTGACTCTATCCTACAGAAGCCAAAAAGTCTTGCAATTAACGAATTTTCGAAGAATAAATGCTGAAATTGTGGAATGCAACTAGGAAAGCAATAAGTGATCTTGTTGATCCCAAAGTCTGAATGTTTTAGTGACTCTTGTAGCATTTGCATCTTCAACAGTGGAAAACCTCTGCGGAATCTAAACCTCGTGAATACAATGAAGCAAATTGTAACCATGAATTACAGGTTCCACTTGTGACCTCTAAAACAAATAATTTGTCAAATCAAGCATCTTGATAATAGTGAGATTCAGACCGGTATTCACCAGAGCAGGATGCATAGGTAGTGCAACATCACCATGTGGTGTATTAGAAAAAAAGTAACAAGCGTAGCCATGAATGAACAAGAAAAACAGCCAAACACCAAGCAAAGAACAAAAAGAAGTAGAGAGTCACACACAAATTAGAGATTGCAAGCCCCTAAAATTGCGAACCAGAAAACACCAAGCCAATAGAAGCAACTCGCGAAAGTAAGTAGAAGCGGCTCGTGATGAACCCTAATCACAAGAAAACCCAATTTTGCAACTAAAATTGGGAAAATAGACCAAAATGAGCAAGTAGAACTCACAACAAACCCTAATTGCAAGGGATCCCAATCACACCACAAAAAATTGGGAAAAATAAAGCAAAACAAGTAAGAAAGCTCTAAAAACTCAATTCAATCGAGCAGAAGGCTCGAAAAACTCACTACAGTCTAGTAGAAGGCTCGAAAAAAGCAATGCAATCGAGCAAAAGGCTCTGAAAGGAGAAAAGAATCGAGCAAAGCTCGAAAAAAGAAGAAAAATTCATAGACTTTTCATCTGGATCGAAACCTAAAGCTCTATGATACCATATTGAGTTTATGTTATTGATTCAAAATGAGAAAAGTTAGTTAGGTCTCTCTATGTATAGAGAGACCAACGGATAACATAAAACTAACCATAGTAGTTAACTAATCATGGTTAACTGTTACTAACTAAACAGTGGTAGTGACAGTTGCACAAGTCACAATACAAAGAGAATAACTCCTACACAGGAGTAAGATACTCTAATATCCTCTAACCCTAACATCATCTGTGGCATGGCCCATGGGCTTTCCTACCTCCACGACCTCGACAAGCCTGTCATTCACCACAATATAACCATGAGGGATCCTCACATTTTGACAGCACTAGACAATTGGGTTACTTCCCTATCACTGCCAGTAAAGGACCCCTCGTTGTTTTTGTTTTTGTCTTTGTCTTTGTGTTTTTTCCATCTTGACATTTGTTGTTGTTGTTGGACACGTAGAGGGAGAGGGGTCATGTTTGGAGCTGGAAGGGGAGATGCGAGCGTCGAGGGGTTTCAAGGTTCCAAGGAAGGTGTGGTGGTCGCCAAGTAGCTGACATATGGTAGAGATGGAGATAAAAGGAGAGTCAAAGTGGAAGCTATCGAAGTGGAAAAATTGGAGGCAATTGGAAAGGATGAGATCGTGGAGTTCTCGTCATAAAAGGGAAGTGGTATTGAAAGTCGTCGAAAAACGAGAAGGGGCAAGGTGGCAGAGAAACGGAAGGACACCTGCAATGGTTAGGGATGGGGGAAATTTAGGAAAGATAGAAAAAAAAAACATTTTGCATGGTGGGAAACATTATATACTTTCCCACAATAGCCTTTGCGATAAATACAAATGTTACATTTAGAGTAACTGCAACATACACAAGGTTTAAACTCGATATTACTAGTTAAAATTAAACAATCTTATGTTAGTTTATCTACATATTTGTTGGAGAAGATTTAGATAGTTTAATGAAACAAATATTATATATGTAAGGTTTTGAATTCGAGTCTTGTGAATGAAAAAAAAAATTGAAATGAAAAATCTCTTCTAAATATGGTCAATCATATTTGTGTCAGATAATCAGCAAAATCGATAGATACTTTGAACAATAATATGATTACCAAAAAGAAAATTATTACATAAGCTAAAAACATATTTAATGCTAATAAATATCTTCTAAAACGAATCCGATAGATTTTTTTAACAAGCACCCAAATCTTATTAAATAAGAGTACCACTAAACTTTAAAAAAAAAAAAAAGAGAGAGAGAGAGAAGCGAAGAAAACAAAAACTCATGGACTTAATTAAAGTTTCAATAAAAATAAATAAATAACTTCATTAGCTAGATCCCACCCCCATTTTCTCTCTCTGTGCAAATGAGAAAACTAACAAACAAATGGGAGTCAAGATCGTCGTGATTTGTGGGCTGAGTGGAACTGCAAAGACAGAGAATTTCACGAGTGGATTATGAGTCATTTTGAATACCGTTTTCCAGTTCGTTACTTTCTAATTACTTTTTCGGGCCATACACAAAATAATTTCTGGCCCCGTTGATGAGCATAGAAAGATAGTGTCTACTACTAAAGCTTTTTTTTTTTTGTACAATCTATTTGATTTTTTTTATGACATAAGCACTTGTGCGAATATTTGAAAGAGTTTATAAAAAAAAAAACTTATGATACGTTCACGCCTATTTTAAACTTATTTTAATTAATTTTTCATAATATATAGCTTATACAAAAAAAATTCTTACAGGTAAAAAGAAACGGAAGACAGCTACTAAAAGATTTACAACAATTAACAATTAACATATTTTTCTCAATTAATTGAGTTAGACCCTCATATTTTAGAACTTATATAATGAAAGTTTAGTACCCATTTTAAAAATTATCTATATTAAGATCCTTTTTAATAATTCTTATCACATAAGACTGTATGTTATAAGCACTTAAAACTTAGTAAGTTATTTACGTTTAAATATATATGTGGATAAGTGCTTACACATTTTTGAAGTGTTTGATTCATTGTTAGATAGCACATTAATTATAAAATGTTGTCTAATTTTAAAAATTAAAAAAAATCAAATCATGATTAAAAAATTTAAAAATTAAAAAACAGACTAAATAATTAATATGTTATCATTATATATATATATATATATATATATATATATATATTTCAGAAATATAAAATTAAAAATAACCTAATTTTGAAAAAGAGTTTAATGATTATGCACTTCCTTTTTAAGTACACAATTTAAAAATTTGTACACTAATTTAAAAATTCAAGTATAATAATTTAAAAAGAAAACGCATACACACAATTTCACCATATACCTATCAATAATTTTAAACATTAAAATATTTCATAATCAAAACATGATTAAAATATAAATTAAGGTATTAAAATCAAAATCATATATATCATAAAATCATGATATAAGTTTGAAAAAAGTCACTATTCACATGTATAAACAAAAACCAGATTGAAATTTAGAACGTGAATGGGGTCAAGTTAAGATAACTGTTATGAAAACGTTCTAACTCGACACTATCTCAAATTTTAGAATGTGAATGAAATTAAACTTGATTTTTATTTAAAGAATAGGGTAAGATAACATAAGGTACTAAAGCTATGTCAAATTGCTTCTCAAAAAAGGCTATGTCAAACTGAGGAACAAGATAACACCCTTTCTTCGATATACGATATTCTAATAAAGTATAACAAAACTAAATCCAACATCTTCATAATAGAACTCAACACCTTCATATAAACTTGGTTCAATCCTATTGATTAAAAGCGTCCAAATAAGCTATCACCTTTTTCTTTTGTCAAAAAGTGAGATTAATTTACTTTGATTCCTTCACGATTGTGTACTCTAAGACAAAACGTGGTTGACAATTAGTTTTGGGGGGGACAAGTAAAAAAGTCAACAGTAAAAAAAACGAAGGAAATTGCTCATGAACACTACACATTAAAGAATGGTGCGTGTCCAAAGACAAAAGGAACCAACAGACAAAAGAGTCACAATCAAACCGCCCAGATTCGTGTGCGATCCTCTCTACACAAGTTGCATCTTCGTCTACATTTGCACGTACAACGCAGCTAAGTGATAACTATCAAATAGGATGTTCGCGAAATAAATTGGATCGTTTTTTAAGAAAAAAATCATTCAATTTAATCATTTTTAATTTTTAATTTATCATTCAATCGAATGATCCAGATTTGTGTGCAATCATCTCTACACAAGTTGCATCTTCGTCTATATTTGCATGTACAACACAGCTGTGGGATAATTATGAATAATATATTTTGGCTAAAATGTTATTTTTCTCATAAAATTAAAACTATTTGGATTACGTCTTTGCAAAAAGAAAAATACATTTTTAATTTTCATAAAATTGAAATGTGTCATTTTTTTTCTAGAGCAAGAATCGAATATCTAATCATAATTGTATAACTTTTTACATTGGTTATATACTGATGCAAAAAAATATTACATTTACATGATTGTATACAAAATTAATGTAAAAAACATTCCATTTTTATTAATTATATGCATAATTGATAAAAAAAATATAATTGTATGTGTTGAGTTCTATTAAAATCTATCCTCGGGCAAAAGAGTTTATCACATTTCAATTTATGACAATGAAAATATACTAAAAGTCTTACAAATAATAACGAAATTTAAATATTTTCAATTTTATGATTTTATATTTTTAATTAACCACTTATCATTTTTAATATGACTTTGAATTAACTATTATAAAAGTTAACTAATATACTATATGTATTCTCAATATTGTAATTAAATTCTAGAGATTGCCTTATTTTAAGAAGTGTTTATTAATTCAGAGGAACGTTAGTATTAGTAACATTATATATTATATTAAGCCACAAAAAATATTGTTTTATATATTACAGTCTTTATATATGGATATTATGTTGTTAGAAGTTTCAAAATTAATATACTGTATAAGTGTCATTAAATATTGTGTTAATCTATTATTTAACAAGTTTGACATTGTTAAAAGATGGTGTAACTTTTTTTACATTAAAATAAAAATATTTTAAGATTAAGATAAGTTATAGCTTTAGTAATTAAGGATTTATAATAATGTTTAAAATCACCTGAGCAATTAACAACAAGGAAAACTAAGTCTTAAAAATGTTTTTAATTTTTTTAATAGTTTCGATTAGTATTATTAACAAAATTTAAAAAGCATCACTTTGAAATTTTATTGATTAACGTATTCAATTTAAGCAACGGTGAATTAATTGCAATTGTCCACTCCTTTATTGTAAATTTAATTAAGTATTCACTTTTTTTATGCATTAAGTATTCACCTTTAAACCAGAAAATTAATAAACATAAAAAATGTGTTTTTCTTCCAATAATTATTTTCATAATTTTTCCTTATTTAAAAAATATTATCTTTTTTTAATGCAGTTGTATCTAATAAAAATATTAGTTACTAATAATAAAGACATATAGTTACTCTTAATTCTCTTTTTAAGATACACAATTTTGCATTATACACTAAAAATGGTGTTTTTGTATTTTATATATTTTCTAAATTTTACTTAGACTTAAAATATATATGCAAAATTTACTAGTTATAAAATATTTATATATAAATTTTTCCTAACAGAAATCATTAACTTCTAAAAATAATTTTTTTTCTTAAATATCTGATTCATTGAATAAAAGAAATACTATTTAATTTGAAGTTTGGCTGAACACAAATAAATTTTAATTAAAAATTATTTTTGTCAAGGATGAAATTCCGATCTAATTTTATCTTCAACATATTTATCATTTATTTTCAATTGTTTGGTTAAACATAATTTTTTCTTTGATGTTTTTTTCAGAATAATAAAAAATCTAGCTTTTTAAACTGCGAGTGACAGTTCATATATATTCTCTGTTTATTCCCTGGCAAATCCAATGCATGGTCTCTGCTATTTGCCACCAATATGTCTGCTACTATTACTCCACGATTGAGGGTGACCATGAATCGAATTGAGTGCCAAAACATCTCACGTGAAAGTCGAAAATTTACAAATACAGTGTCCATGCAAGAGCATTTGTTCGTCCAATATTCTATACATCGAAAAACTATTAATATAAATTGATGTAAGAATAGTTTCCATGAATCTAGGAGTTGGTGCCCACTCGTTCAAAGCATACATTTTGAGTTGGCCAACTTCGATTCCTAAAATGGCCATTTCACTTGGGTGGATTGTGGGGTTTTTGGTTTTTAAATGAAAAATTTAAAATAAAATAGAGTTGAAATGATTTTTAACTTATTTTTAAAATATTTTTACATTTATTTTCAAAATCAACAAAAAAAATTTACAAATTTGATTTTTAGTTTTAGAAAAGTGCACACTTCTTACATTTGATAATGGCATTTTTTTATGTCACCACCATCACTAGCACTACATCCATGGACACTACTACCACCAATACAACTTTTATCACTATCACAAACGATGTTGTCACTACATCACCACCACATTATTGTCACTATCACCGCTATACAAAAGTATTCTTAAACTATTTTTAGGCTTATATATGTTTAAGGTTCCTAATAAATGATCGATTTTTGTTTTAGGTTCCTAATAAAATTTCCATTGCATTGGATCTCAGATATATTAAAAAATTTGTTATGAATTCTTGTCATACAAATTGATAGTTGCATAGAAGTGTTCCTCACACTTGTAGTGGAAAAATATGATCTATTTTGCAGTTTCAAAATATACAACAATAATAAATGGAGAAAAAATAGATTTGTGTATCTGAATTTGCATTCTTGAAGTAACAAAAAGTTTCTTCAATAATGTGAAGACTCTACGTGTATCTACACCAAAACCAATCTATACTATCAACCCTTGATGAATGGAACTTTAAAGAGGAAACTCTTCTTCATACTTTTCAAGTCTAAAAACTAGAATTGAACTTTTCTAGTTTATGTCAGGTACACTTTGTTCTCAAGTAGATGCTCTATTTATAATTATTGGGGAAAACTCTCAAGTCTCACATCGGCTAGAGATAGTGTCAAGATAAAATATATAAGTAGAGGACAACCCTCATCCTATGAGCTAGCTTTTGGGGTTGAGTTAGGTCCAAACGCACATTCTAAGACCCAAATATCACAGAGTGACCATGTATCTGTCTTAGTGAGGTAAATAATTTCGAATGAATGCAAATATGTTTAGATGCACCAGTATCTATTATCCAAGAATTAGGAGTAGACAATATAGAGGAAACAAAGACAGGTAAGCAAATACCTATCATGTGATTGGTATCAGTAGGGTTATCTGACTCAGCAACAGAAACATTATTTGCCATATAATTCGAGAACATTTAAACAAGTTGGTTGCATTGCTCTCAAGTAAAACTATTCAAGAATGAAGAATTAGAAATAACAGGTTCTTCAGATAATTGGTTGATCATAGAAGGCCTAGGACGAGGTTTAAAGCCCGGAGGATAGCCATGGACTTTGAAGCACTTCTCTACCGTGTGACCATGAAACTTGCAGTAAGTGCAGTAAGGTCTATTTTGACGATTATCATTGAATGTGCCACACGAACCAGACACTTGCTTGGCAGCACAGATCACGGTGGTAGAAAGGTCAAACCCCAATCCAATGTCCCTTTGACTCTCTTCTTGATCAATTAAACAAAATACTTGTGTGACTGGAGGAAGAGGAACGGTTAGTAAAAGCTGACCACGTACATGAGAAAAGGTTTCCTCAAGACCCATCAAGAAGGTTATGGAGTACTCAACTTCAAAGTAGGCTTTCAACTTGCTAACCCCTTCACACGTACACCTATTACACGATCAAGAAGGGAGGAAGTTTGCAAGTTCTTCCCACAAAGATTTGATTTTTCTATAGTATATACCAACCGAATCATTATCTTGTTTCAGATTGACCAGATCCCTTTAGAGTTTGTAAACCCTATGACCATTATGCTTTAGGAACCTTTTCTGCAGACCACTTGACATCTCAGCCGTAGAGTAGTCATTGATGATGCTAGCTGAAATCTCCTTTGAGACTGAGTTTAAAATCAAAGAAATGACAAAGTTATTACAACGAACCTAAGAAGCTAGCAGTCGAGGGTCAAATCCGTTGGGCTTGGGCAAAGAACCATCAACGAACACAACTTTGTTCTTGCAAGAAAGTGCGATTAACATCACACGCGACCACGAAATGTAATTTTTATCGGTTAGTGTTTGAGACACAAGAACAATGTTAGGGCCATCATAATGAAGTAGAAAGGTAGGATTGAGTGAATCGTCACTTGAAGAACCCTTATGGGTGTTATTGGCAGGAATAGCCATGAAGAATCACAGGATTGAGCGCGGAAGATTTAGGATTTCTCTTCTAATACCATATTATGGTAGACAGAGTGTAAAGAGAAAGGAAAAAAGTATTTCTGAATAATACTTAGTTCATCAAATAAAATGAAAACATATAGCTTAAGTAATACAAAGCTAGGCCAAAACTAAGGGAAATAACTAGAAAAAAAACTAACAAAATGACAAGTTACTATAGTTAAATAAAACTAACTAAAGAGAATTAGTTAAATAGTTACAACAAATTCTAATAATAATGTTAAAGAGATATGAATTTGGACCTTTTCAAAAAGATATTTTATTTAAAATAATTTCATATCTCTTTATCTTTATATTTGAAAATAAAAACTATCACATATCTTTTTATCTTAAGAAGCTTCCTGATATAAAGCAAAGATAGTTCTCAAATAATCATATGACTAATTACGATAACTAATCACATGATCTATTCCTGATACGTAGCAAGAAGAATTCATCTCCAAGTCAACAGCATGTCGAGCAGGTCAACAGCGCTGAGGAACGTGTACTAGGGTGTATGTGCAACTCGTTGCAGCCAACACTTTATGGTCAGAAGGTTGGTGTAAACAATATCCCATAATTTCTTTGGAATACCCAATGAATATACATTTCTAAGACCTTGCCTCAAGTTTGTCTATTTGCAATCTCGTAATGTCAGTGGGACAATCCCAAGCCTTGTTGTGTTTGCGATTCATTTTAGTCATTTCCATATCACATATAGAGTTGAAGATACTGATTTTGTAGAAACTTTATTTGGCAAATAAGTTAATGCTTCTAAAGCATATATGCACATAAACTTACTAGAAGATCATAGGTAACTTCTCATAGTCAATTATCATATTAAGCATCCTATGCATAAGAACAATTCTTAGGTAACGATACCAATCGCCATAATTGGATCCAACCAATTTTGTTTTAATATTTCTTTAAGTGAAAAATTCCTTCAAACTATGAATGATTCACTAGGTTGTCAAGTCGTTTCTCAAACATATTTTAAGACGGAACATATCACATATATTTTTCTAAGACATGATGTATCACATACACTTTGAAAAATAATCACATCAAATAAATATCTGGTTGTCAAGTCAATCCTAAGGGTATCTACAAATTAATTTTAATACTTCCCTAGGTATTCTAGATGTTTAGTATAAAAAATATTTTCAAAATCCACATCTCATGATGTATTAATTATTTATAAGTCCCCTGATTGTCAGGTCATTCATTATTAAATAAATAAATAACTTGCATCACATGCTTTTATTTTAAGCTACAAGTCTCCTAGTTGTCAAGTCGTTCTTTGTAATAAAAAATAATTTTTGTCATATGCTCCAATTTATTTTAAAATTACAAGTCTCTTGTTAGTCAAGTCGTTCCTTATAATAAAATAAATCAAAACAGATTGTATCATATGTTCTAATTTATTTTTTAAAATCACAAGTTCCTTATATTCTGGTCGTTCCTTATAATTAAACAATTTAGTATATAAAACAAATTGGATAGTATATCACCATATAATAAAACACATATTACCATATGTATTGCCATAAAGACTATAAACAACATGTGGAGAAACAAAATTTTGCTCCTAAAATAAGATTTTTATAGTCACTAACAAGATATAACTTGAATTAAATTATTTTAATTTGAAATTTTATTTCTATATTAGTTATTTGGCATAGAATTAACTTTCTGCTGTCAATTTCTTTGACAAGCGAAACAAAGAGAAAATTTAAAAAGAATTGGTGCTTCCATTATGAGAGAATAACAAGAGAAGTGGTAACTATGTGTTTTTAATGTGGAGTCTAAGGCTCTTCTTATAACACATATAAGAAACTTTTTTCCTAACAAATCGGAAAAAAAAAAACTCACGATGCATCCTCCCTCTCGTTTTTATCTAATAGCTATTTAAAATTTAAATCAATATGCCTTTTGTTTTTATTTGCTAGCTATTAATATATTTAAATTTACATACAAAATTCATTTTATGTTTATTTGTCAACTATTAGCATATTTAAATTTATTTTTCCTATATGCTAGCTATTAGCATATTTAAATTTAAAAACAAATTTCATTTTTGTTTCTATTTGTCAACTATTAGCATATTTAAATTTAAAACAAAATATTTTTTTAATTTGCCAACTATTGTCATATTTAAAAATAAAATTATTTTTATTTCTAATCAATAAATTAAATATCTCTATGTAGAAAAACATAATCAAAAGGATATATTATATGGTCAACATAATATCACATATTATTAACTTTTATCACAATAATCAAAATCTTAGTACAATCTTATAAATTATATACTAGAATATATCTCTATATATTGTAATCATATAATATATCCAATATATATTATATTTATATGATAATATAATAAATTTTTTGCATATATTATCAATATAATATAACAATCTAATCAATAAATCAAATATCTCTATACAAAAATATATAATTAGAAGGATATATCATATTGTCAACATAACATCATATATTATTGACTTTTATCACAATAATAAAAATTTTGGTACAATCCTTTAAATTATATAATACAATATATCTCTATATATTGCAATCATATAATATATATGATATTATATATATATATGTGTGTGTGTGTGTGTGTGTGTGTGTGTAATAATCATGAAAAGAAATCACCAATCAAAAATTGACATATATAAGTATATGTGATATTTCACAAATCAATACCAACCATGAATTATAGATCAATTTAAATATTTCTCCAGATATATAACATATGTATCACAATATATAAATGTATATTTTGTGAACAACTTCACAATGAAAAGTGTCAAACATAATCATTCTATAAATTATTCAAAATATAATTTTAGTTAAAATTAATGGACTCATTAACATTTATTTGGACACATATTCATTATTTAAACATTTGATATACTTAATTGTACCAAACTCGTCAATTTACACAGCAATGTTGAAGACATTAATTTTCATCTTCAAAGCTACTAAAAACATGTTGTATCTAATAATGATTACCTTAACATCTTATAAGTCACATATTTAATCTATATTTATATAACCTTTCAATATGTGAAAGTGAAAATCCATTTAATATTATATATCCAATATATAATAAACAAATATATATTTCAATACATCACATGTACAATAAATCCAATATTACAAGGTGATCATGAATATTATTTTTACTTTCATTGCAATTACCATATATTATACAAGATATAATATAATAATAATAATAATATTAAGTATATATTATAATCTTGATTCACGTGTCAGATATACAAAACTCATTAAAAATAATCCAACAATTGAATATAGGTTTCAGATTTAATAAATCAAGTCAAAGATATTTTAGCAAACTTATAAGACAATATATGCATTTACTATTTTAATCTAATACAAAATATACAACCATTGCAATACAATTTAATTAAACATGTTTTTTTATTATTCAGAATGAAGTCAATAAAAGATTTTGTCACAAAAAAAATAAGAGCACACACACGGTGGTTGACATTTGGATTAGACTTTTTCTTAAACATATTCTAAAAATAAGAGATATCACATATCTAATAATCCAATATAATGATTATGCATCTTGGCATGTTTCAAATTCAACAAACCACATATTTTCACAACAATTGCAATATGCTTGATGACACCAAGAAGAAGCATATTCACTTTTAGAAGAAAAATAAATTGCACAATATAATTTTAAATACAAAAGACACATGACTCTGATATCAATTGATAGTTACATAGAAGTGTCCCTAACACTTGCAGCAGAAAATTAAGATTTATTTTGCATTCAAAATATACAACAATAATAAATAGAGAAAAATAGAATTGTGTATCCAAATACGCGTTCTTGAAGCAACAAATATTTTTCAATAGTGTAAAGACTATATGTATATCCACACCGAGACCAAACTATGCTATCAACCCTTCATGAATGGAACTCTAAAGACCAAACTTTCTTCCTATTTTTCAAGTCTAAAATTAGACTTGAACTTTTCTAGCTGGTGTCAGGTACACTGTTCTCTCAAGTATATGCTTCTATTTAAAATGTTCAAGAGATATGGATTTGGACCTTTTGAAAAAATAGAAATTTTATTTAAAATAATTTCATATCACTTTATCTTTATATTTGAAAATAAAAAACTACCCCATATCTTTTTATCTTAAGAAGCTTCCTAATATAAGACAAAGATAATTCTCAAATAATCACATGATATAATCTTTTATACGTAGTAATAGAATTTTATTCTTATTTTATGAACAACTTTCACATTTATAAAATAATACTCTTTGTTTATATTAATTATATATTCTTGGTGCTAGCAAAGAATATAATAATATTCCACTTTAGTATTTATTTGATTAAATTAAATTCTTTAATTTAGTTATCAAATAAATTATTTTCTTTTGCAAAGATTGAAACACTCATTTGTGTGTGATCCCGTAGGTTCAATACTAAACTTGTAGTAAATTAACCATAATTAATTTACTAATCAAGATAAACATCTAGCAACACTCATTAACATCCGGATAATATGAAATAACATATTTTACCTTCAATAACCAATAAAAGAATAATGCAATATATCCTTCCATCATTTATAGCTCAAGCTTAACTCTAGAGTATAGTAGTACTGTCAAACTCTAATAAGTTAACACATTATATTTAATCAATGAATGACTTAATAAATTCTTTTCTTCTTTCATTCAATTGTCCTAACCAAGGTCTTAATTCTGTCATAGAGCTCAAACTTATTAGCTAGAATTGATGGATTTCTTCTTAATTAATCATTAATTCAACAAGTATTTAATCATATCAAATATACATTCAACTAGTACCTTAAGACATTAGGTGTCCGAAATTAAATTATAACAAAGGAAACTATTATATTTCTTCTTGAGAACTTCCTATTAACATATCAAGGTAATATTAATTATCAGCACAATTATGATTAAAAGAGTAATTAAAGTCTTGTAGTGGAATTTTTTGTCACATTTTTTAGCACAATTATGATTTTTTGTTTGTACATGGTTTACGACATTTAATCTTTAATGTTATTATCATGTACATGGTGGGGAATATGACTTTTAGAGTCCTAGAGGCAATACACAACAACAATAAGAATACATAACTATACAAGCTGAATTTTTCTTCTTGATTATGCATTTAGAGTGGCTGGTATACTAGCATATGTAAATCGAGGTTATGATTTTTAGCTATTTACTTCCATATGTAAATGGTGATTTTAACTTTTAGAGTCCTAGAGGCATTAAGCTGAGTGCATATTTTGTAATTGTATGGATTGAGGATGGCACGTCTTGTGCTTAATTCCTTGTCTTTTTTCATTGGTAAATTTTCTTTTGTTTCTCATAAAAAAATCTTAGTATATTTTTCTTTCATAGACATGTATATATGTATTGGCAATGACAATTGAAAAATTAGTTTGATTTGAATAAGCACTTGAGCACATTTATTCTTCAGACAACACTTCTAGCAGTAGATATATGAAATGAGTTTAGCTTCTCTTTTATTTTTGTTTCCTTCATTGTGTGTCATGTCCTTATTTTTGTTGATAAAGTAGTCTTTTACATATGTCACACCGAAATAGGTTCATAATAACTTTTAATTAAAAAGGTTCTTTTTATAATTATAACCAAACACAAAATAATTTCTACTTATAAAGAATCACTTAAAAATAAATCACTTTATTTAAAAACACTTTTTTTAGCCTAAACAAACTCATCCAAGATAGAATAGTTGATTTATTTTATTTATTTTCAATTTACAACAACTTTTTAAATTTTCAAAACCAAAATAAAGTGAAATTGAAAACTTAAAACATAAACTGGGTTTAGTTTTAATAACTTCAAAACTAGAAACATAAAACCACTTCGAACATGCCTTAGTTTTTGAGGTTTCAGTATTTTATATCATTTCAAAGTCATTTCTTACATGCTTTACAATTCTTTTACATGTTGAAATCATTTTGTTTTTGCATATTTTACATTTTATTCAAATTGTGTGTTTATAGTTTTTTTTCCAAATATCAAATTTATTTAAGATTTGATTTACAGTCAATGCTTTGTGTTCAAGTATACATACTTGATAAAAATCATAAGTTTAAAGTTATTATCAAATTTGTTTTCAACAATCGAATATAGAATTGAGTAAATCATGATAAAAAATAATTAAATTAAGATTTTAATTTGATGTGTTTTTAAGTCAAAAATACAAAAATGTTCTTTTATCAAAAAGAATATATAATTGATAATTAGTGTTTCTCTTGAATACAAGTTTGGGCCTAACTCAACCTTACAAAATTGACTTGTAAGGTGAGAGTTGTTCAATATGAGTAGAAGAAATCTAAACACAACCCTAAATCATATCTTATACTTTAATAATAGCTGAAAAATAAGCTTCTACAAAAGCCTTTCATCATCCATTTCCCTCCAACACACATATATGAAATTTTAGCAAATGCTTGAGCATATATTTCTCCCCATAGATTCTACAACTAAAACCAAACTCAACAAAGATGACGAAGGCGTTTTAGGTAGAAAAAACATTTAAGAATCAAGTGACAGTCACATGACACATCAAACAAAAAAAGTTATCAACATTTAGGGCACATGTGGCTTGTGTAACAAAAAGCAAACAATTAGGGGATTCTTTGTTGGTTAAAAATGGAAATGTTAGATCTGGAAGATCTAATATGATATATTTGAACAATCCAAAAATACCCATAATTTTGATGATAACAAAGATATAAATTGTGGATGGACTAATGGTTTATAGAAAATGAAACAAGAGATACTTGGTATAAGTTCAAATGGTAAAAATTGAAAACAATGAATACACTGCAAATAAACCAAGAGGGGGGTGAATTGGTTTAAAACTGATATTTAAAATTTTTCTAAAACAAATTGCGAAATTAAACTCTTGGATCGTATCACTTGTTCACCTTTTAGAAATCCAGAAATCCTTCTTCAACCAAGATCAAACTTTGATATACATGTAATGACATAAATTGTTTCTTTGAAGATAATATTTGATTTCACAAAGATAGGTAATGAAATATATACAAAATTCTAAACAAGAGACAAGACAATTTATACTGGTTCACCTCTCAACCATGGAAGCTACATCCAGTTACTTCCAACCAACACTAGGTTAGAGTTTTCACTATATCAAAGAATCTTTACAAGCAGTTTTACAAAGATTACCTTTATCCACACTGGATAAAGAAACAGAAATCTAAACCCTATAGACCTCAAATGATCAAGACCTAGAGAACCCTATTATGTTCTTACCTCTAGAGAATCCTACTCTAGAAAACCACTTTAAAGAATCAAAGATATATCAACAAAATTTTTAATACACAGAAAAATTCTAAAGAAAGATTCAAGAGATACAACCTGTGATCCTTCAAATGAATGAACGAATGAAGTTACCAATCAATCAGGTTGAATGCAAATCAAAGCTCAGAATAAGAACTCTTGAAATCTCTTCTTTTCTTTAACAACTCATCTCAAAGATTTTACTCTCTTGATCTCATGAGAGATTTTTCACTCTTAGAACCAATCAGTATTTTGGTTCTTGAAACAGCTTTCTAACTTTTTGATAATTCACACAAAAATTCAATATTTTTTGAAACAATTCGCTCTAAGTCTATTTATAAAGACAAGTTAAGCAAAGTTGTTATAAAATAGATTTAACTGACAATAATCGATTAAAACAGCAAGGTAATCGATTATTTAATCATATGTAATCGATTAAATTTTCACATAATCGATTAATATGTTCTTGAGCTTCCTGAAAATGTTTCTATGAATAGGATAATCGATTAAATCGATACTTAATCGATTAAAGCAGTCTAGGCTTTTTTTAAAGCATTAAGAAATAATCGATTACATATGACTGGTAATCGATTAAACCAGTAAAGCTCAAACATGAAAAACACGAACCCGACCTGTGTAATCGATTACTAAAAATGGTAATAGATTATTCCAATAAGGCACTATGACAAACAAGGTAAGATAATCGATTACATAACAGAATAATCGATTATTCCAGTGATGCATGTTTTTCAAATATAACTATGTAATTGATTACAAGAAGCTGGTAATCGATTAAACAGTTCTTCAAGGCTTTTCTAGAAATAGTATGAATGTATATAATCGATTAAACTGTTTGTGTAATCGATTAAAACAGTAAGTTTTTCATTTTTTAAATATTTAGCCATGAGAACTTATCTTCTTATGAAATCATTGGATTACTTTGAGTTTTTAATCAAAAACTATGTATGCATGATAATGAAAATGCAAATGGAAATGAAAGATCACAAGGCAAACCACTTGAACCACTTAGAAAAATTACAAATGCCTTCAAATGATTGGGCATGTAAAAAGCTAAAACTTCAAGCTTTCATCCTTGCTTCAATCTTCTTGCAGCTTTCCTTAGAATCAACAATCTTCTTCTCAGAATCAACAAAAATCTGTATCTTTATGCTTTTACAAGTTATCGTCCAAAGGCTACTAGAACTTGTTTTTATTAACTATCTTATTCAGTGTCCAACGCGTTGTTGTTAAACAAGCATCCAAAAATTTGTGAAAATCAGAAGTTTCTTTACGCGTCCAAAAGGATATAACTAACTTACACCAATGATTTATACTCAGTTAGTTAATGCCCACATGTTTTTCCTGCATGTGAAAACATCTCGAGGATGATTCATTCTATAGAACATTCTATTAATTGAACTTTATCTCTTGATGTATGTTATGAAATTATTCTAGCATTTGAATTTCAAGTGTATAAAGATAGAGACATAATGGAAGGTCATAAGCAACATAATCAATCGTACAAGTAGTGGAATAGAGAGTGCAAAAGCACATTGTACCTTTGTCCCCCTTCTCTCTCCCCAACAAGTTTCCACATAGCAGAAAAGAGAAGTTGTTAATAACGAAAACATTCGAGCAAGGTGAAGATCCTATAACATATATTTTTTTAATCCTATAAAAGTTGTCTCAAGAATCAACATAATACAAGAGATTTCATTAAAAATTCACAAGTGTTGAAACTCTGTCAAAAGTATTGGACACTCAAAACATCAGAACTTACAAAGTCAATCCTTTGCTTAGCAAAGTCATTTATTGTATTCAAGCTTAATTGTATATCCTATCTTTGAGAGATTGAAATATTGTATTCATTCAAACTATTGTTTAGAAAGCCAAGAGTAACCTATTGATTAAAAGAATACTTGGGTGTTCTTAATCTCAAGGAGATATTAAGGGTGTGCTACAACTGGCCTAGAGAATTCTTATTGTAGCCAGAATGACAACTTAGAATACTTGTTTATAATTAGTTTGATTAGGGTAACTCTTTACAGGTTGTAAAAGAGAACTGGACGTAGATCAGGTTGAATGAACTAGTATAAATTAGGTGTTTCTACATTGCTCTTTATTATTTAACTTATATTCTTTTGTGCATATTTCTACACACTCGGACGCACAAGTTTTTTGTTGAAAACCTTTTATACTAGATAACATGATAGCCATGAACTTTATCTCATTAAACCTATTTTCATATCTATTTTAAACATCTCATTTGTAAAGAAGTTTCACTTTTTCTCTAACACACTATTCAACCCCCTTCTATTGGAATATATGTTATTTTAGAAAGGGTGTCAAACATAATATGAGTAAAAAGTAGTGCAAGTATAATTTGCTCAAATAATTATTATATAAATCAACAAAGTTTCATGTTTTGAAATGTTCTATGGCTCAATAAGGCCAACCTAATGGCTTGTTTTCATTAGTTACTAAGGGTACACTTGGTTTGTTAAAAAGAATGGTACAAGACAGTACAAATATACTTGTTACATGTTTGATTAAAAAAATATCACAAGATAACACAAATCAAATAAAGGTGGACTTGAAAAAATTTCAATTTTTGTTACTCACTAAATTATGGGACAACTTTTTATCCCACAAAAAAAATACTCATCACCATTGTCTTTCACACCATCTCCATGATTGTCGTCACTATCACCTTCACCATTATTGCCACCGCCACACCATTGCCAATGCCATACCTCCATCACAATCATCTTTGTCGCCACTACCACCATGTCCATCACCATTACTACTGTCACTTCCACCAACTTTTTCACCATCACCATCAATGACATTGTCATTGTTACCACTACCATTACCGTTGTCATTTTCATCATCATTATGGTCATTGTCTCATTGTTTTTGTTACCAATACTTATTGTAGTCGCCATCACTGCATTTTTTCCTTCGTCGTCACTATTGCCTCCATTGTTGTTGTTGCCGCCACCATATGAATTGTATTAAGATAATTAACATTTTAACAAAATATTACAATAAATTTACCATTATTTTACTGTTTGTGTTTTCCATTGTCCACCAAACAATGCAAAGATAAAAAGTTGTCATGAACTTAAGTGTTTGTTTTGTGCTATTCTCCTCGTGTTGTATCTTAGTATATATCAAATACAATCCAATAGTAAAGAGAAAAAGGTTACTAAAACCCAAAAAGGGATATGCTATTTCATCTTTAACCTCTTGATTTTGATTAAATTGACTTGAACATTAGAATTATTGTAGATACACCCTTCTCACATGGAACATGAGAAACCACCATTATGGAGCCAACTCACTTCCTCGATATTATTGGTACATAATCACTTTTTTTTGTTTGCACTTGTGCTAAAAATTGTCATACATCCTAATTAAATTCTTATATTAATCTGTCAAATTTAATTCTTATATTAATCTGTCATCAACACAAGTAATTTCTAACATTTTATAAAATGACTTAATTGCACTCTTAGTCTCTAAAACATTGTAATTGTGCAATTTTGGTCCTTTGGATTCTAATTGCATGAATTGAGTCCCTCAAGTATTGCAATTATGCAATTTTATTGCTTTTATCTGTCTTTCATTAAATATTTAATAGAATTTACTAACATAATATTGGATGATAACATGTCGATAATGTTATTGCTCATGTGTTTCATAACACATGCGTTGTCAACTTTTATTTACGGAAAAATATGTTGTCACCTTATTATAATATATGTAAATTAAACTTTATACATGAATCTTTCTGAAAAAATAGTAATGTTTATCCTTTTTGCTATATCATCCATTTAATATTGTTAATATTTTATAAAATGAGTTATATATATATATATATATATATGTATATGAATAAATATATCTAATATCTTAAAAAAATATTTTCTATGCACTATAAATTCTTCTATATTAACAAACCAACTTGAAACTATCAATTATATAATTTTTAAAATAATTATTATAAAACAAATAAAAATTTATAATATAGGTTATTTTTTAATTAGCTGAGAATGAGAGCGTTTATTTATTCTGTTTTCTATTTTCACTTTTTTAATTATAAAACTATTATCTTTTCATTCTGTTTTTGCTTTCAAAAATTTGTATGGAAAACAGGCAACAAAATTTCCTATACAAATCCTTAAAAACAGAAGCTGAATAAAAGGAAACTGACAATTTTGTAATTAAAAAAAATAAAAACAGAAAATAAAAGCAGAAAACAAAATCACAAGTAGAACCCTAATGTCTCTTAAAAGAAGTAGAACCCTAATGTCTCTTAAAAAAAGTAGAACCTAATGTTCATACACTGTTTACTATTTAAAAATATATATAATCTATTTTTGTATTTATTTAATAAACAAAAATATTTATAAGAAGACATCTATTTTTTTTTTGAACTATTCAGTAAAACAATGGCAACGTATGAATGTAGTCAGTAGTCAGTAGTTACCTCCCTCGGTCAGTGTGTGCATAATATGTTTCATATTTTTTTGACAATTTCTTGATTTCAGTTTTACCAGAGAGAAAAAAGAGTTTATAGCCTCTAAGATTCCTTTGCCATGGCATCACACAAAAATTAAGAGAGAGAGAGAGCACAGAAACAGAGGCACTGTCTCAGCACAGAAACAGCATTTTCATCACATTCGTTCCTAACCTTTTCCTAATTTCCCTATGCTTTCTGTGGCCACCTTCTATATTCTTCTTTCTCCCCATCTCTCTCCACTTCCTATTTTGCCTCTCTTCTCTTCCTTTCAACTTCCCATCACTTTTTGATGCAAACTTCTCCCACCCCTTTTCAAAACCCTTGACATTGAGCTATTGACCCATGTGAAATGATGCAGCAAGTTTGGATTTTGCAATTCAGGGTTGCTTCTCTATGGTTTGAGGGTTGATTCTGGCATCTTTGCTGGTTTTGGGTGCGTAGCTGTTGTTCGGATCCATGTGGGCTCAGCTTGTTTGTTGTTGTTGTTGTTATTTGATGTTTCTGGGTAGTTAAATTTAGTGTTTTTGGAGGTCGGGTTTGAAGTCTGTTGTGTTTTTATTGTAATTTCTCCAATTGGGTGTTGCGTTCTGGTGGAGTTGGAATCTGGGTGTTTGTGATTTTGCGGATTTTTTTTCTGGGTTTTGTTTTGAATTTTGATTCATGGAGGCTCGATTAGAGGGGAAAAACCAGTATTTGTATGGACCTGTGGTGCCTGAGATGCAGAGTGTTGGGAAGAGAACTTTGGAGTGGGATTTGAATGATTGGAAGTGGGATGGGGATCTTTTCACTGCTAGGCAACTGAATTCAGTGCCATCAGATTGTAGGAGCCGTGAGTTGTTCCCTGCTGATCCTGAAATTCTTGTAACTGGTGATGCTTCTAACAATTTGTCTTCTGCATATGATGATGTTAACCTTGTTGAGGGAAAGAGTGAATTGGAGAAGAGGAGGAGAGGTGTTATTGATGAAGGAGGGGTGGGGATGAATGATGGAGCTGGTTCTCTTAATTTGAACCTTGGGGGTCAAGTATACCCTATCATGGAAGGGGAGGAAAAAAAGTGGGAAGAAGACAAAGATGACTGCGAGCACTTCAAGCCGGGCTGTTTGTCAGGTGGAAGATTGTTGGGCTGATCTTAGCAATGCAAAGGATTACCACCGTCGCCACAAAGTTTGCGATATGCATTCTAAGGCTACCCAGGCACTAGTTGGAAATGTTATGCAGAGATTCTGTCAACAGTGTAGCAGGTTAGTTAGGTTATGAAATTATAGTTTCTTGGGGAGCTAATTTCGTATTTATGATCTTTTCATCATATTAACATTGTGTGGTGTAAAGTTTTCAACCCTGTTACTTGTAGTTAATTGTTTAAAACCTGCTCTACGTGCATTTTTAATTTGAACATTTTTTCTTTAGCAGTTGGTACAACTTGTTTAAAATTATGGCAGGTTTCATGTTCTTCAAGAATTTGATGAAGGGAAGAGAAGCTGTCGTAGGCGTCTGGCAGGCCACAATAAAAGGAGGAGGAAAACACATCCTGATGCAACTGTAGTTAATGGAGGCTCTCTGAATGAAGAAAAGGGCAGTAGCTATCTGTTAATGAGTCTGCTAAGGATACTGTCCAATATGCATTGTGAGTTTGTGTGTGTTCAGAGATTTATCTACTTGGCATTCTTCATGACCTTAATTTATTTATTTGGCTTCTTATTGGCTTGTTATGTCGGAATATCCGCAGTATGAGACAAAACCTGATTATCATAATCATTGTTTTTAGAAAAAGGTGGAAGTTTCTGCATGGACGACACCTTACTGACATGTGTTAATTGATATCTTTGAAATTGTGATTTATGCTTTAATGCTGAAACTTTTGTACCATAAATAAATCTTCTGAAGGGGTAAAATGGAAAAAACAACAACTAATTATTATCTTCAAGAAATGGTACCTATATATAGCTAACATTATGAACTTCTGAGTTTGATGGGCATTGCACAATGAATTGAGTTGCCTAGTGTGGTGGACACTATTTTGGGATGTGGAGGAGGGTCAAATATAAGCAGCCTTATGTTACTCTGACGAGCGGAGAGGTTATTTCAGTCACTGGAACCCATGGCCACCAAGTCACATGGTAGTAACCTTGCTATTCTGAAATGAAACTACAGTCTAAGTTTAGCTTTAATTTTCTTGTTTGATATATGAAATAAAGACAGTAGATTGGATAGCAGTGGTGCAAGTAACCAAGTAGTGGTGGCAAGCAATGGAGGCTGTGGAGGTGATGGTTATTGAAGTATTAAACCTAGGTGGCTGGAGTTGTTATATGATATGTATGTGGGATGTAGATTGCATCTTATTTATTCTTGTTTCTTGGAAATAAGATTGGTGCTTAGGTTAAGAGTTGAGAAGGGCAGTAGATTGTTGATTTTGTTTTCTAGGAATTATCATTCAGAATTAGAACTCTAATCCTGAAATTTAGTACTGGCCCCACTTTAACTCTAAGGACCAACAGGATTCTTTAGGTTGGTTGTCTCATTAATTGTTTTCCTAATTCAACTAGCTGGAAATTAATAGCATTATTTGTAAAAAATAAACCAGAAAAATTTAACATAATGCTTGATGTTTATAAAGTACCTTTTATTGTTTGATATGATTTGTTTTGTTTTTTTTTCAAGCATAGGCTCTCTGCACTTGAATCTCTGCATTTATTAGTATTTTAGCATTATTGTAACTAGTGAGTTTAGGTGCCCAACAACATTCATGACTTGAAGGTGAATTAGTAAAGTCTTAAAAGGTAATTCAGTGTTGAATTGATAATGCTAATAGGGATGAATTGGAATGTGTTATCTTAAGTTATGAATATAACATGTGGTTTGATTCAACATCAACATCAACAACACCTTTAACTCAAGTTAATTGGGGTCGGTGGTAGATGAACCCAATGATAAATCGATAAAAAAAGAAGAAAGAGAAAGGGAGCTAAAAAAAAAAGAGAGAAAGGGAGAAGGGAAGAAAAAAGTGAAAAAAAGACAAAAGAGAGGAATAATAAGCTAAAATAAAAGAGGGGTGAAAGGAAGAGGGAGAAAATAAAGAGGAAAAGAACTAAAA
Source organism: Glycine latifolia (assembly GCA_013407115.1). NCBI lineage: Eukaryota > Viridiplantae > Streptophyta > Magnoliopsida > Fabales > Fabaceae > Glycine > Glycine latifolia. The sequence continues at coordinate 21,621,562 of CM023955.1, forward strand.
TAAGGGAAACAACTGGAACATAGAACTACTAATGGGTTTAACCCTCCACCCAGCTTATAGCTTTTCTCCACTCCGTCCTAAGACATACTGTTCGCCAATCTATATCACACTCCATTAAGTCTTGTTTAACTACCTTTCCTCAGGTAAGTTTCGGTCGACCTTTACCTCTCTTTGTGTCGAGATCTTGATAACAAACTCTTGTTCTTACGAGAGCATCTAGTGGCCGTCTCATAACGTATCCAAACCACCTCAATCTATGCTCCTTCATCTTTTCACATACCGGTACCACTGATACCTTTCTTCGAATATCCTCATTTCTTATCTTATCCATCTTCGTATAACCACACATCCACCTTAACATCCTCATTTCTGCTACCCCTATTTTATGCTCATGTTGCCTATGTGCTGGCCAGCATTCCGCTCCATATAACATTGCCGGTCTTACAGCTGTTCTATAGAATTTTTCTTTAGCTAAAGGGGAATTTTGCGGTCACACAAAAACTCCGATGCACTCCTCCACGTGTGGCTTGATTGTAGTGACAATTTAATGATTCTAATAGGGGTTATTTAAATAAAGGACTTGCTTAGTTGCTATGATGATGTTATGGGTCTATTTTTTTCCTGATGGTATTGAAAGCTCAACTCCTTTTATCTACTATGGAATTTCAATTGCCAAAAGGATGGGAAAATCATTTGGATAATGAAAGTTAGCCCGGATTGATAATCAGAATAATGATTCACCGTACTATCATTATCATTTTATTTTTATTTTGGTTTGTCTTCCATGTTTTTGGGTACACAAATATTGGATAACTAGAAAGCTGGAAGGTTTAGCCTTCTAGTGAGTGTGTGTTCTGCTGAAATATTTGTTGGAAAAGATGAAAGTTTCCTTTTGAACTTATTCTAATTATCTATGCTTTTGGATATTTTATGTCTATCTTCTGTAATGTTGGATTTCATTATTAGTATACTTATTTGACTCAACATATTCTATCTTCTACAAATTGCAGCAAATGGCTCGGATAATATGAGGAACCAGGATGTTCTATCACATCTGCTGAGGAATCTGGCAAGTCTGACAGGTACAATTAATGGAAGAAATATAGCGTCTTTATTGGAGGGATCTCAAGATTTGGTAAAAGCTGGGACATCTGGAGCTGTGCAGAATGTTCCACACACAAATTCAAATGGTTCTGAACCGTCCAGACCTTTCAATTCTTCTATCAAAATGGATGATGGTCTAATCCTTCGGGACACTCCAGAGTCTTTGGTACAACGTGAGACAACTCCTGCTAATGATATGGCTAAAAAATGTATAGCTTCAGGCAGTGATGAAGTAGGAAGTTTAAAATCTCCTTCAGTTCCGCAGTCCACAAATGTACTTCTGTCAATGGATAGCCTTCCACAACAATCAGTTGCAGCACAGACTACAGTTGGAAGAATTGGGTTAAGTAATATTGACCTGAATAATGTATATGATGATGTACAGGATTATATTGAGAACACGAGGAATTCTCGTCCTCCTCTGCCTTCAGGGAGTGGGTATCTTGATCATCCTTTATGGGTCCAATGTAACTCTCTTAAGTCAAGTCCACCACAGACAAGTAGAAACTCAGATTCAACCTCTACCCAGTCACCATCTAGTTCTAGTGGAGAAGCTCAGGTATATTATTTTAATATTTTGGATTCATTTCCTCATTACTGTATAATTTTGTAATGATCCTATTACTTTTATGTATAGACTATAAAGCATGCTTGGATTGGTATATTATGTTTATTTGGGAAACAACCTTACAATTCATTATTTTCTTGGTTTATTTATTTATAATGTTATCCAAATATTTATGTAGATTTCTCGCCCATAGCAAATCTATGGAATTGGATACCTGATTGCTGATGTAAATTTTTTAAAGTCATGCTTTTGTATTTAACAATTCGTATATACAGGGAATTGGTTACCATGTATAGTGTAATTTTGTTTTCTGGTGGCCTGTTAAAAGATTGTATTTATTGACATGTTATTGTTTGTTTTCTGTTTACAGAGTCGCACTGATCGAATTGTTTTCAAACTATTTGGCAAGGCTCCAAATGATTTCCCCCCATGCTCTCCGATCACAGGTACTTCATTGTCACCTTGAAATTGCTATAAACAATTTCACTACACTGTTTTTTTGTATGGTGTTTGATTTATGTTTTACTTTGATTACCAGATCCTTAACTGGTTATCCCACAGTCCCACAGAGATAGAGAGCTATATAAGGCCAGGCTGTATCATATTGACTATATATCTCCGTCTAGAAAATTCCGCTTGGGAAGAGGTATAATTTGATATAATATCATATATAGGTTGCCTAATGGAACAATGGGAACAATATTAAATGTGCTTATTTATTACTATTTCATAATGCAGCTATGCTACAATCTAGGACCCAGCTTGAGAAAGCTTGCCGCATCAAATGATTCTTTCTGGAGAACAGGATGGATATATACTAGAGTGCAGCATTCTGTAGCTTTTCTGTATAATGGTTTGCTCTCTATCACTGGGTGTTGTATGCATTATTCTCATTTGATTATATTTCAATTAGCACTAAAATCTTCTATTATCTTATTTAGGTGACTAAAGTATATTGCATTTCATAAATGTCTCCTGCAGGTCAGGTGGTCTTAGATGCACCATTGCGCCTCAAAAGTCTGCAAAGTTGTCAAATTTTATGCGTTAAACCACTTGCTGTTTCTGCAAGTTCTAGTGCTCAATTTGTTGTGAAAGGATTCAATTTTTTGCTGGCTAACACGAGGTAAATCTCTATACGCTTGATGATTTGAATTTGTTTAGTTTACACTTAAGAGGTTCTTGCTCTAGAAGAGCGTAGATGGAGCCGCAGAGGCATATGTTGAGCTATATTTACCTCAGTTATTATACTGCAGGACATACTAATTCATAAGAAATTAGGAAAAAGCAAAAAAGCATATAAATGTTTTTGTTGCTTGTAGATATTTTGTATGCCTTAGATCTTGGGCAATAGGATTAGATAGGATTTTCAAACAAAATTTAACTTCATATGGTTAATGTTATGCAATACTTTTCCAGGCAATGAAAGTCTGAAACAGTTTTGAAAATGGATGAGAGAGAGACACACACTACTTAAATGTCCAGGGTGTAGTTTTTCCTGCTAGTTTATCACTTGTGTGTTGTATGGTAAAATAAATATAATGAAACATAAGATAAAAACATACTTATAACGAGAAAATTATTTATTTATAAATATATATAAAATGTTAAAGGTTGAGTGTGAGAGTATTAATCATTGAAAACAATTTTGTAAAAAAATTAATGGTTTGCTTTAGAATGAATATTTTATATACCATGATATCATTTGAAATTTATAACATGATCTTTAAACTACTGTTATAAATAAAATTCAAGTGATTTTCACTTCCTTTATATCCAATGTTTATTAACAATATTTTATCTGGTACATCATGTATAAGTTGAGTAAATAAGTATAATTTTTTATTAAAATAAAATAAAATATTTTTATATTTAAAAATATTTAATATTTATTTTTTAAGTAATTAAAAGTATCTAACAGTATGTATTTTTTGCCCCTTAACTTAAGCTCAAAAAAACAGGATAAAAGAAGTATGTATTATATTAATTAGATTGTATATAAATATCCAACAAACATTTGTCTCTTTTCACGTATTTGATTATTGGTGATATTTAAAATCAAGAGTTGTAATCAAAATGAATATCTATAATAATTCACCTGATTAAGTTTTATAATATAATACTCACGATTTTATATTTGAATAATGTAAGTATGATTTTATTTCACAATTCATTTGACTTGTTTGCACTTTTAAGTAACACCTTATAAATAATTGCTTTTAAAAATTGATATTTAAGTAAATCCAATATTTATCAATATATTGTTAAATTAAATTTTAATATTTTCTACTGGTTTATTAAAAATAATTTCCATCTTGTAATATAATTCAACCTTAATTAAATATTTGAAATTTAAAAAAAAAAAATCTAATCATATATATACTATATAAGATTTCTATTCAACATATTATCTTGTACATATTTATAAAAAGCTCTGGCTTATAAAATTAAAATATTATAAATCAAACATTCAATATTCAATTAAATAAAATACTGTTTAATATTTTTTCAGTAAAATTTATAATAATGATATGAAAGATAATAAAACGTATAAATATTGTGTTGTAATAAAAAAATTATATCAATTATTTAAGTGATGTTATGATTTCTTTTATAACATTCATCATGTATGCAATGATTTTTATTCTTTTATTATTTAATTTAACACTACTTTTGAATTTATTGCTAAAAAGATTGAAAAAAAAAATCTAGTTTATATATTTGATGAAAATGGAAAAGAAATACTAATATTTATTATGTGATTAATATTTGTTTTAATGTAAGCTAAATATCTTTTGGAATTCTTAAATTGTCTTTTCAATAATGTAAATATGAATTTAATATTGTTATACAAATAAATAAATATAATTATTAGTGATTGATTCTTCAACCAACATGTAATCCTGAATAAGTTTTAGAAAATAATTTTTCACATTTTTTGAAGTGTATATATATTTTAAGAGAGAAGAAAAGAATATAATAAATTTAAGACTAAAATGTAATTTTAATTCCTCTATTTTATTCAATATACAATTTTGGTCTCTTAATTTTAAAATTTATTTTAAAATTGAGATATTTAATCTTTCTATTTTAATAAATCAATGATTTGGGTCCCTTCATCGTTAAAAATTAACATTGATTATATAATATTTGTTTTCTTTAATGAACTTAAATGTATTTAAATTAAAAAGAGATTATTAACAATGATTAAGCCCTTGATAAAATGGTACCAAAAGAAGTGACATTGTACCCAAAAAAACCTTGATTAAAAAAACAATGATTAAATCGTTGATTTCTTGTGTAAAAAACAAATATCCTGGATTTCATCAAACACTCAGATTGGTTAAAGCATGATAATCGCAAGTTTGAATCTTGTTATCAGTCCGAGAATTGTTCCGTCCCTTTTCTTTTATTTTTATTTTTTTAATTAAAATACATTTCAGTCCATTAAAAAAAATTATAACAATCAACGTTAACTTTTAACAGTCAACGCATTAAATTGGATGACGGAACCAAAATCACTGATTTTTTAAAATAAAGGGACTAAATATCGCAATTTAAAATAGAGGCACCAAAATTGCACTTTAGCCTAAATTTAATGGGTATTTTGGTGAAAAGAAAGAAAGAGATAAACATGAAGTATTTAAGAGATAAAAAGTAATAAATATAATAGATATTGGCTTTGAAAATTTAAGTGTTAGTGATAAATTGAAAAATATATCAGTTCTTACCAAATGGCGCTGTCAAAATCCGCATGGCAAAAGATTAGAGACCTTGCTAGACAACTCTTATATATACATCATAGATTTGGGAAGGGAAGAAGATCCATGTTCTGGATTTTGTTTACTGCAATTGGACCAGAAGTTAATCCATTCCTTTTGATTTCAGGTTGCTTTGTGCACTTGAAGGGAAGTATCTGGTACAAGATAATTGTTATGATTTGATTGACAGTGCTGATGCAGCCAATGGACGTCATGAGCTTCAGCATCTCAGCTTCTCTTGTCATGTACCGAATGTGACTGGAAGAGGGTTTATTGAGGTGGTATCTACTCATGGTCATAGTTATTTTTGAAAATATGTTTTTTGCGCTGGCATTCCTTTCAGCAAAGTTCACGAAGTAATTTTTCTTTTCTTCAATATGAACTTCTTTATCTTTGCTGAAGCTCAGAAGAAACTGGAGCATGCTTTTGAGACTTCATTAATTTATCTCAATGATTGGATATATACTGCTGTTGATGCCTGGTATTTGGTGACTTTAAGAAACTCTGTAGGTCCTGTATAGTGTTAGGTTCTGTTATGAATTGTTGAAAATCAATCTATAAATGAGAGTGTCCTAATTTGACATCACCTCTCCTCTTTTTCCTGTCTTGAGACATTGGCTAATATGTAATTTTGTGGATTTTTTTTCTAGGCATAACTAGTTATGTATAGGAGATGCTTTATTCCTGACTCTAAACTATAAATTTTCAAATCATTTAGAAAATGGTTTAAGAAATGGCTGAATGGAGGCAAGTAATCTATCCTCACAAAGCATGTAGGTAAATGATTTCTGAAGATGAAGTAGAGACTTGTCAAGTATTAGAATCAGATAAAAGATATTCTGCACAAATTAGGTAAAAGTTATATTTGCATATCTGATATGATATCTTTACTCAGGTGGAAGACAATGGTCTTAGCAGCTGTTCCTTTCCATTCATAGTTGCAGAGCAAGAAATTTGTTCAGAGATCTGTAAGCTGGAGAATGTCATTGAGGAGGCAGAGACTGCTGATGACATCCAAATAAAAACTAAACTAATGGAAGAAAAGACTCAAGCATTGTATTTCATACAAGAAATGGGTTGTCTCCTTCATAGAAGTCGTGTGAAAGTTAGGCTAGGTCCCATGGCACCTGTCCAAAATCACTTCCATTTTAATCGGTTCATGTGGCTTGTTGGCTTCTCTATGGACCATGACTGGTGTGCTGTGATGAAAAAGCTCTTGGACATTATCTTTGAGGGCACTGTTGATACAGGAGATCATGCCTCTGTTGAGTTAGCTTTGTTAGAGATCGGTCTTCTACACAAAGCAGTAAAAAGAAATTGCCGGCCTATGGTTGAACTACTATTAAAATTTGTGCCAGTTAAGGCTTCAGATGGTGGAGACAGTAATGAGAAGCAAATCAACAAGTCCCCTGACAGATTCTTATTCAGACCTGATACTGTTGGGCCTGCCAGGTTGACTCCCCTTCATGTCGCAGCAAGTATGCATGGCTCAGAGAATGTATTGGATGCATTAACTGATGATCCAGGAATGGTAATTCACTTCCTTCTCTTCTGTATGTATCATATATCTTCTGTTCATATTTAACTGTACCTAGTGTTTGGTTGGGGGTGGGGGGAAATGGAGGGGAGGGAAGAGGAGAGATTTTTTTAAAATTTAGTTGTTTAGTTCAATTTTCAAGAGGGGAAAGGAGCAAAATCCCTTCACATCCAATTTTTGCTTGCCTCTACTTATGTTTTGAAATCCAAAATTATATTATCATTTACGGAACATTAGGTAAACATAAGATTAATCGCTTATTTAATAATTGCTTCTTTTGATAAGTTTCACCATGAAATTTATTAAAATGATTTAAAAAAGAATTGAGAAGGGTCATAAAACCACTTTTATTAGCTTCTAAACACCTATTTGGTGCTTAGGATAAGATAAGCTCAAATATGCTCCAAGCTCTTCCAAACACCCCTTAGAGGGACGTTTGGTATAAGGAAAGATATTTTATATCAGAAAATCATAAATTCTAAGAATCATGATTCTTAAAAATGAGTAATCTATTTGATTGGTCATAAGAGTAACGTAGTATTTTTATTGCAGTACTTTTTTTTTCAACGTTAGATTCACACATCTTCCGTGGGAAAAATTTTGTGAGAAAGATTTAAGATGGCTACAAAATTCTCAAGAAACAATGTTGCTTGATTTAAAACAAAAAAGTCAAATATGGGAAATAAACATTCCCGTTATTCTTTTAATACTTAAAAGCACTGTCCCTTTTCACCTTCTTGAGCAAGCTCTTGTTCAGGATTCAGTTAATTGTCTATTAATTAAATTACATGTGGCAGGATTTAGTATAAAATATTTTACTCCCATGTTTGCCATGTTCAGGTGGGAAGTGAGGCATGGAAAAGTGCTCAGGACGCTACAGGTTTGACCCCCTATGACTATGCATCCCTGCGGGGCTACTACTCTTACATTCAACTTGTCCAGAGGAAAACAAGCAACACATGCAAAAACCAACAACACGTGCTTGATATCCCAGGCACCCTTGTAGATAGTAACACAAAGCAGAAGCAATCAGATGGGCACAGATCATCAAAAGTTTCAAGTTTGCAGACTGAGAAGATTGAAACAACTGCAATGCATCATTGTGGGCTATGCCAGCAAAAGGTGGTGTACGGTGGCGTGAGAAGGGCACTGGTTTACAGGCCAGCAATGCTGTCAATGGTGGCCATTGCAGCTGTGTGTGTCTGTGTGGCTTTGCTCTTCAAAAGCTCACCCAAAGTTTATTATGTATTCCAGCCCTTCAGCTGGGAATCCTTGGAGTATGGGTCAATCTAATGTTGTACATCAGGTATTCTTTGCAGTAGGCCTGCACTTTTGTTTTTTGGGTTTGAAAGTCTTTAGTTTTGAGTATATACATCTGTGATGGTAGCATCAAAATATGTAGGGAAGGTTTACCTTCACTTCAGATGTTCAGCACAAAATGCTCACTGTTCTATCTAGCAAATATTAGGTAGATGGTGTTATTAGTTCATGTATATGCAAAGATAATAGGGTAAGCTTGCCGGCATTTAGGAGGGTACTTTGTATCAATCAATAATTATATAACATTTACTACAGGTGAGTATACTTTGAACTTATCTTGATTTATTGATGTTATTATGAAAATTATATAAGCAACTAGATGTAGTTGACTAGTAACAAGAGAATTCTATAACTTGCAGGGGACTTCATATTGAATTTTGGTGTCATTATGTACACCTGTTGTTTTCCAACATTGGATTATGTATTGAGATTTACGTAATACTATTTAATTTTCTATTTTGAATATTTTGATTTCTCCTTGTGATTTATCTGGTTATCCTACAATTTTTCTTCCTTGTTCATCTATTTATAATGAAGGATCATAATCTCAATCTCTAACATTCAAGTAATTTATGTCTCGTGCATTTTTGGTTTGTATGTTTGTTATATTTTACTGCTCCTCGTAAATTCTTACAAGTTGTAAGGGAATTTATGCCACTGCATATTGCTCTGTCATTGTGTTCCATTCATTGTGTTGGCATAATGGCATCCCTACCATAACATGTACCGAAGTGAGGCAAATTTTGTTTGCCTTCTAATTAGCAATTCACATTGATGGTGAAATTAATTATTTTAAAGTATGAATTAATAGTTGCATACAGATGGCAGGAGGCGAAGTGTTGAGACTGATTGATAACATATTGTGTTCTATTTGGGATAGAAGGAACAAGTTGGTCTTTTAGCTTAAACCTGACTCTTTATGTTATAGCCAAATATTATTCTCCACAGATTGTAGAATGTAGAGGCATTCGGGGCTGTGGTGGAGTCTGCAGACAACTATTTGAAACAGATTGCTTTTGTTTACAATGTTTGGAAAAATGGCACAAGGACTTAAAGGAGCTATTTTGCTGATCTAATGAAAGAGTATATGGTGCTAAAACATAGCTTCAACACTTGAGTTAGCGCATTCGTAAAGGGGGATGCAATGCTGTGCCTGATTGTTTAACAAAGTTATCATTTAATTTTTCTAAATTGTATCGGATGGAGGATTATCCACGAGAGAGATTATCTTATTTTGTCTGATATGGAGAATTGACATTGTTTTCGAATAACAAAAAAAAAAATAATGCCTTGTTTCATTAAGTGAGATCCGTTACATGATCATGCAACACCATTTGATAAGTTAAAAACAAAGTTTTATAAAAAAATTTAACATGAGATTTTTCTTATGATTTCCTCCAACATCTTTTTTTTTTCTCTTATCTTTTTTTCACTAAATTAAAAATCATGCAATGTACTCTTTTAACTTATATCTCTTATGACCTACTTTGAAAGTGTCCAAATCATCTTAACCATTTTTCTATCATCTTTTCCTCAATAAGTGTCATACCAATCTTTTCTCATATATAGTCTTTTCATATTCTATCATTTCTTATATGATCATTTATCTTAATATTACCATTTGTGCTACTTGTACTTTTTTCTCATGTTCTTTTAAAGTTTAACATTTACTATCATATAATATAGTTGGACATAGTTGAACGATAAAATTTTATTTGAGTTTAGCAAGTACTTTCCGATCACAAATAACTTCTAATATCTTTCTTCTTTTAAATCATATCATTTGGATCCTATGTTTTCTCAAAAATTATAGTTTTTCCTTAAAAATTCTTGAGAATCAAACAAGTAAATGCTACTATAACCAATATAAAACTCTTTCATCTTGTCAAAATGTACTTTTCTTATTTCTTCCATAATATAATGATTAATATGTCTTGAATCAAGAGTGATAAAATTTTAGTACACTTTTAATTATAATTGTTTATTGAAAAATACAAGAAGTCTAATGGTGTATGTGAAACAACTTATTTAAAAATTTAATTAGATTTATGTAAATGTTTAGAGGAGATTATCGAAATAATTTATAATATATCTATAAGTTATTGTAAGTTTATTTTAATAAAAAAATTAACATAATTTTACTCCATCAATATATCAAAAATAAAAACTTTTTTATTATACAAAATAAATTCATTGACTCATATCTAATTTAAATAAATTATCTAATTATATTTTTAATCCCTTAAATTAGTGTCTATTTTTTTAGTCCTCCAAATTAAAGTTTTAACTTTTCGACTTAAATATGTTTTTGGTTCTTAATAATAAATTAACAAATTTTATTTTGGGTCTCTAATCATTTTTGTCCGTGTTAAACTCCTAATAAAATAAAAATTTATTTTTGATATTTTTATTTTGTTTTAGTCCTTCTAATGCATTTATTTATTTCATTTTAATTTTTATAATATTTCTTTTGTTTATTTTGTATTAATGCCTTTGAAAAAAATTTGATAAATACTAATAACAAATAATCTACATATTTTTTTCCCTCAAATTTTTAAAAATATCTTTTAGTTCTCAAATAGAGAATATTAAATTTATAATTCGAAACGACTTTTAATAGCTGAAATTTGATTCTAACAGTTAAAACACCACATTGTGAATTAAATATGAGAAATGCTATATGTTATGAACCAAAATAGACACGAAAAAAGATTTGACATTTTGACAAATCTAAGCCCTAAACACAATACACCGGTGATTTAAATAATAATCAAGTAACCAATCGGATTTCATATATTTGATTTTGTGTCATTTTCTTTCGTGTAGTTTATCATTTATCATTTGGCACACATTAATGACATATAAGGAGAGAACTAATTTTTTTTTTTTTTTACAAATTTAGAAGATAAAAAAAACTTATAATTTAAGCGAGCAAGACAGAAAGATCCTTATATTTGGATAAGTAAACACATATTTAAACCTAAATAAATTTGCACATATGGTTTCAACCCAAAGTTCAAACTTCAAAAGAACAATTTTGCTTCCTCCGGAGTTCTCATTTTCTGTCTGTGTTTCCATGGCTTCAATGTCTCTCTCACTTTCATCTTCCATTCTTCCTTCTCCCATTCCCCACGCCAAACCCAAGACGAACCTCACAACCCTCGTCTCAGTTTCAGCGTCGAAAACTTCTGTCTCTGCATCTTCTACCCGAAAACCTGCTCCAGCACCGAAACCCCCGAAAGAAAGAGAATTTCCCCAAACATTGTTTTTTGAGAGCATGGAGAGGACACGAATTAAGAAGAAGAAAAAGATGAAAGAGGAAAAGAAGAGTGGTAAGGCCTGGGTCCACTCTCTCCCCGAAGTCTTATCCTATTGAGTTCACAAGAGGCAGTGGAATATAGCCCTTGAGGTATGTCATCACCACCTTGTGCTTCAAAAGAAAATTACCCTTTCCTTTTCTTTTTTCTTTTAATTTTTTTTTCTTGTGTTTGTATGACTACGCTAGTTAATTGAATGCTTGAATTTTGATATTCTCATGTCCAATTAATTGAGGGTCTTTTTGTTGTGATGATATCATTTGGCTGCTATACTAGTAATTTACCTTCACTTGTTTTTAAGTTAAAAAATTATCCATAGTGGTCATATACACCTAGAGAGAGGAAGAGAAAGAAGAGAAAAGTGTAGACGTGATAGAAACATGATGTGACAAAATGACATAGATAGAAAAAAAAGTAAGAGATGTTAATGGAGTGTTTGCATTGTAACAAAATGTCCATATACTCTTTTTAAGATTTTATTTTACCAATTTTGTAAGGACAAAACTGAGATGCGGTACTGTGTGTTGTTCTTTAATCAAAATTGGATTTTCACTTCGGTAATCTGGGCAATAAAAGACTCCATTAAATGTCATCACTTATTACCAAGGTAAAATTCCATATTTCATTGGAGAACAACACCAAGTATTTATAGTATTGCATTTGAGTTTTGTCCATTAACCCTTTTCTCCTTTGTTGCTAAGTTAATTGACAATAAAACTTTAAATATATTTCTGTTCTTTTTTAGTTTCTGCAATTTTTTGTTGTTGGTTTTGTTTATCATATTTTAATTTTTTTATGGTTAGTTTCAACATTCGATGATGTTGTGACATGCATGTAAATATACTAAAGGTGACTTAAGATGCCATGTAATGTGAGATATTTAGATGCATGCTACCTCATAATTGATTGGGACCATTTGGCATTTTCAAATCTTAAAATTTATAAAGAGTAAAACCAATAGAAAAAAAATGTGCAGGAGCTAAAACCAAGATTTTTGTGTTATTCCGAGGTATTGTGATTTGTGACTAGTCTACAAAAATTTCAACATATGGACAGCAAGACCACAGTCCACACCTGTTGTTGGATTAAATTTAAAATATCATTTACTAAAGTTTTGATCAAATTTCAATAGTTGGGTATATAGCTCTTGGAGTATCTTAGTCAATATAGCTTGTTAAATAACCATAGTTAAGAAGTTAGTTTAGCTTGGGTATCTTGTAACCATAGTTGCAGTAGTTAGTTATAAGTTTGTTATTTCTTGTAACTACTTAACTAACTATATATATCCAGCTGAGCTATTCATTACTGTACTGTGAATTCATTTCAATAATAAACGAGATTCAATCCTTCTTTCTCTTAGCTTCCTCTGCAAGCTTTTCTTCTTCTTCAAGCTTGTGCATCCATGGCTGATGCAAACTGTTTGATGGTATCAGAGCTCTTCTCTTGAAGAGCTCTGCTGCGTGAACTCTATCTTCTTCTTCTTCTTCTCTGTTTGCTTTGTTCTCTCATCATGAGCAACAATCAATCACAAGATCAGTCCCAAAATGTACACAGTCCTTTCTATCTTCATCCTGGAGAAAATCCTGCGATTGCATTGGTTTCTCCAGTGCTTGATTCGTCTAATTACAACTCTTGGAGCCGTTCAATGCTCACTGCATTAAGTGCAAAGAATAAGGTGGAATTTGTTGATGGTTCCATTGTTAAGCCTGCAGTGAATCATGTGCTTCACACAGCCTAGAAGAGATGCAATAATATGGTGGTTTCCTGGTTGGTTCACTCTGTATCACCTTCAATTAGGCAGAGCATATTGTGGATGGATGATGCGCTTGATATATGGAAAGATTTAAAATCTAGGTACTCACAGGGTGATTTGTTGAGAATTTCTGAGCTTCAGCAAAACATGACATCTATAAGACAAGGTGATAATTCCATTACTGATTATTTTACACAGCTTCGAGTTGTATGGGATGAATTAGAAAGCTATCGACCTGATCCTTTTTGCATATGTGAACCAAAATGTATGTGTGATGCTCTTAATAGTGTTATGGAAAGAAAGAAACAGGATCAAGTTATGCAGTTTCTTAGAGGTCTAAATGATCAATTTAGCACTGTGAAATCCAATGTATTGATGATGGATCCACTGCCTAGTTTAGCAAAGGTATTTTCATATGCAGTTCAACAAGAAAGACAGATCAATGGTAATGATTTAATAGGAAATTCCAGTTTAATCAATGCAGCAAGCACGATTTCATCAAATTCTTGCACTTATTGTGGAAGAGATAATCATACAGTGGATAGATGTTATAAGAAAAATGGTTTTCCTTCGAATTATGCTTTCAAAGGAGGAAGAAGCAGTCAAGGGAATCAAGGTAGAGAGAGTTTTAATGGAAGAGGAGGCAAGGTCTGCACCTACTGTGGAATTTCCAATCACACAATAGGTGAGTGCTATAAGAAGCATGGATATCCACCTGGACATAGATTTTATAAATCTCAGGGTCCAAAAATTAACAGTGTTAATGCTGTTAAAGAAGAAGGTGATGATGATACAGTTCTGGAGAGAAATCAAGAAACACAAAATGATGAAGTTAAACTGACTTCCCAGCAGTATAAAGCATTAATGGCACTGTTGCAGCAGCAAAATTCACATGTGAACCAAATTGGAATTGTCACTGATTCAGCTGGTACAAACAACATACACAAAGGTAAAGTTTTATCTATTACCTGTAATATAAGCAAATTCAGTCCTAATGAATGGATTCTGGACTCAGGAGCAACAGATCATGTCACATCCTTATCTCATCTTTTTTCTTCTTGTAAAAAGATAGATCCTATAATTGTTAAACTTCCTACTGGGCATACAGTTAGTGCTACTCATGCAGGAAGAGTTAAGCTGTCTCAGTCTTTGTATCTTGAGGATGTCTTGTATATACCTTCTTTTCAGTTCAACTTGATTTCAATATCTAAGTTGCTTTCTTGCTCACCTTGTAAACTGACTTTTGTGAATAATAAATGCTTCATACAGGATATGCAGAACCTATAGATGATTGGTACAGTTGATGTGATGGGAGGTCTTTATAGGCTAAAAGTGTTTCCTCTCAGCTTCAACAAAGAGTCAAATCCCAATTGTAGCACAAAATATGTTTCCCCTAGTATATCAGCACTTACATGTAATAAAGTTTCCATAGATTTGTGGCATTTTAGGCTTGGTCATCCTTCATTTGAAAGGTTGTTGTTGTTAAAACAGTCTTATCCTACTCTTCATTCAGAAAAGGATTTTGTATGTCATACATGTCATCATTCAAAACAGAAAAAGCTACCTTTTCCTGATAGCAATTCTCATGCTTCCTGTGCTTTTGATCTTATACATATTGATCTTTGGGGACCATGCCATGTAACTTCTATGAATGGTTTCAAATATTTTTTAACCATTGTGGATGATCATACATGATTTACCTGGGTTTTTCTGTTGCATTCAAAAGCTGAAACACAATATCATTTGCAGAATTTTGTCAATCATGTTGAGAGGCAATTTAATACTAAAATTAGAACCATTAGATCTGATAATGGATCAGAATTTATCATGAAGCAATTTTATCATGACACAGGGATTATTCATCAAACATCTTGTGTTGAGACTCCTCAACAAAATGGAATAGTGGAAAGGAAACATCAACACCTACTTAACATAACCAGATCTTTATTGTTTCAATCCAATTTGCCTTCCATTTTTTGGTCCTATGCTCTCATTCATTCTGCTGTTCTTGTTAATTGCATGCCCACACCTTTCCTTGGTAATAAGACTCCATATGAAAAATTGTATGGAACCATGTATGATATTGATTCCTTGAGAGTTTTTGGCTGTCTATGTTTTACCAGCACCTTGACTTCTAACAGAAAGAAACTTGATCCTAGAGCTGCCACTTCTGTCTTTCTGGGCTTTAAACCCAATACAAAAGGATATGTAACTTTAGACCTTAAAATTAGAGCTATTTCTGTTTCTAGAAATGTTGTCTTTTATGAAGACTGCTTTCCTTTTACAGCTAAAAACAATGACATTAATCCTGTCAGTGTCTTGCCTGTACCTACTTTTCCATCTTGTGATATTAATGTTCCTTTTGATGATTCTCATTCTGAACCACAAAATGATCATCCTCTAGATGAGTCTCTCACCTCTGATAACAATACTTAGATTCTTAGAAGATCCTTAAGACAAGTACATAGACCAAGCAAATTTAAAGACTTCTACATCACATATCCTTCATCAACTGTTGCCAGTCATTCTGCAAGTAATTGCCTCTATCCTATTAGCTCTGTTCTCTCCTATAAAAGCTTGTCTTCCTCTTATCATAGTGCTATTTTATCTGTTACTCAACAAGCTGAACCTCAGACATACAGTCAGGCCTCTAAAGATCCTAATTGGGTTAAAGCCATGAGTGAAGAAATTGAGGCTTTACAGCTTAATCATACCTGGATTCTTACTGACCTTCCAAGTCATAAGACTGCCATTGGGTGCAGATGGGTCTATAAAATTAAGCATAGATCAGATAGATCCATAGAAAGATACAAAGCCAGATTATTGGCTAAAGGCTTTACTTAGATAGAAGGACATGATTACTTGGATACCTTTTCTCCTGTGGCTAGATTGACCACTGTCAGATTGCTATTGGCTTTAACTGCCATCAATCAGTGGCATTTAAAGCAATTAGATGTGAACAAGGCCTTTTTACATGGAGATTTGAATGAGGAAGTGTATATGATGATTCCTGAAGGAATGCCAAATGCTAAGCCAGGACAGGTTTGTAAGCTTCAAAGATCATTGTATGGGCTGAAACAAGCTAGCAGACAGTGGTATGCTAGGCTGTCTTCTTTCTTGATTTTTCATGGATACAAACAATGTTCCTCTGATTATTCTTTATTCATTAAGCTTGAGTCTAAGACCATTACTGCTTTGTTGATATATGTGGATGATATTGTTCTAGCTGGTAATGACCTGGCTGAGATACATAACATTACTCTTTTGCTGGACAATGCTTTTAGAATAAAGGATTTGGGAGATTTGAAATTCTTTCTTGGTTTTGAAGTGGCCAGAACTTCTGCTGGTATTAATATCTGCCAAAGGAAGTATGCTCTAGATATTCTTACTGATAGTGGAATGCTTGGTTCCAAACCTGTATGCAGTCCTTCGGATTACACCACCAAACTGCATAAAAATTCAGGATATTTTCTTTCAGCTGAGGATGCATCTTCTTACAGGAGATTGATTGGGAGATTGATCTACCTAACTAATACTAGACCTGATATTACATATGCTGTGCAATTTTTAAGTCAATTTGTTGCTGCTCCAACTTCAGCCCATCAACAAGCTACCTCACGAATACTTAGATACATCAAGGGATCTCCAGGTGCAGGAATTTTTCTACCTGCTAGCAGTGCTATTCATCTGAAAGGTTTTAGTGATTCGGATTGGGCTGGTTGCCTTGATACTCGAAGGTCTATCACTGGGTATGCCATATATCTTGGTGATTCATTGATTTCCTGGAAATCCAAAAAGCAAGTGACTGTTTCTAGAAGTTCATCTGAGGCCGAATACAAAGCATTGGCAAGTGCTGCTTGTGAAGTGCAGTGGCTCACTTTCTTACTCCAAGCTTTTCAGGTTCCTTTTCAACAGCCTGCAACTCTGTATTGTGACAACAAATCTGCTCTCCATATTGCTGCCAACCCTGTCTTTCATGAGAGAACAAAGCATATTGAGATTGACTGTCATCTTGTTAGAGAAAAGGTTTTGGCTGGTCTTGTGAAATTGCTTCCCATTTCTTCTGCAAATCAACTTGCTGATATCTACACCAAAGCCTTATTGCCTAGTGCTTTTCAATTCTTGTATTCCAAGCTAGGAATGTCTAACATCCATTCCTAGCTTGAGGGGGGCTCTTAGTCAATATAGCTTGTTAAATAACCATAGTTAAGAAGTTAGTTTAGCTTGGGTATCTTGTAACCATAGTTGCAGTAGTTAGTTATAAGTTTGTTATTTCTTGTAACTACTTAACTAACTATATATATCCAGCTGAGCTATTCATTACTGTACTGTGAATTCATTTCAATAATAAACGAGATTCAATCCTTCTTTCTCTTAGCTTCCTCTGCAAGCTTTTCTTCTTCTTCAAGCTTGTGCATCCATGGCTGATGCAAACTGTTTGAGAGTACATAAGAATAGCTTCCTTTCTTATGAGACTCAATGATTCAATTAGTATTTTGAATGCACGGTTATTTGACATGCTTAGAGAGCAACCCTATTACCAACCAAGGGAAGATACTTACATGAAACTCATTGTGTTGCTTGGAAAATCCGGTCAACCCCATCGTGCCCATGAACTGTTTAACTCTATACACGAAGATGGTTGTGAAAGTACTGAACTTTACACAGCCTTAATTGCAGCATTTTGTCAGAACAACCTGGTTGATGAGGCGTTGTCAATTCTTGATGAAATGATGAACCTCCCTAGTTGCCAACATGATATTTTCACTTACAGTACCTTGATAAAAGTTCTTGTGGATTCTTTAAAATTTTAAATGGTTGAATTGCCGTATGATGAAATGGCTGAAAGATCTATTATGCCAAACACTTATACCCAGAACCTCATCCTGAGTGGTTATGGTAAGGCTGGGAGGTTTGATCAGATTGAGAAAATAGTGTCAAGTATGATGGTATCTTCGGTGATAAGGGTCAAATTGATATGATGGAAAAATGGTATGACAAACTTTGTAGTTTTGGGATTCTTAGCATAGACAGTTGCTTAGTTTAGCTTGATCATGGTTAGTTCATCTTTGTAACTAGTGGTTAGAACTCTAGTTAGTTAGTTGAGAGTTAGTAATTCCAACTAACATGTTGCTTCAACTAACTTGTATATATATAGCTACAACAACAGAATGTAGCTTACAAACATAACACTTCAATAATAGATCAAGCTTATTCTTCTTCCTTTCTCTTTTGCTTTCTCTGCAAGTGTCTCAAGCTTGCATCTATCTCCCATGGCTGATACCAATTCTATGATGGTATCAGAGCTCTGCTGCGCAACTTACTTTCTTCTTCTCACTATCGTATCTTTCATCATTACATCATGAGTGCTGAACAACAACAAGAAGTTCAATCTCTCAATATACAGAGTCCTTATTACCTTCATCCAAGAGAAAATCCAGCAATAGCTTTGGTTTCTCCAGTTCTTGATTCATCCAATTATAATTCATGGAGTCGTTTCATGCTTACTGCATTAAGCGCGAAGAACAAATCTGAGTTTGTTGATGGTTCTATTTGAAGACCTACATCAGGTCATTCACTTCATACAACTTGGAAGAGGTGCAACAATATGGTGGTTTCGTGGTTGGTGCATTCAGTCTCTCTTCCAATTAGACAAAGCATACTATGGATAGATGATGTGCAAGATAATTGGAAAGATTTAAAATTGCAGCAAGATGGTCCATTAAACAAAGTGACAAGTTTATAACTGATTATTTTACAAGATTGCATGTGATTTAGGACGAGTTAGAGAGTTATATACCTGATCCTATATGTGTTTGCGATCAAAAATGTTCATGTGATGCACTTAGCAGTGTTTTAGAGAGGAAGAAACAGGATCATGTGATGCAATTCCTTAGAGGATTGAATGATCAGTTTAATACTGTTAGATTTAATGTCTTGATGATGGATCCACTACCTAGCATAGCCAAGGTTTTCTCATATGCAGTACAACAAGAAATGCAAATTAGTAGGAATGATGTGTTAGGAAGCACTAGTTTGGTTAATGCAGCAAACACTAGCTCATCAAATTCACCTTTCTCATGTACATATTGTGGTAAGGATTGGCATACTGCTGATAAATGTTACAGAAAAAAATGGTTTTCCTCCTAATTCATCTTCTAGAGGAGGAAGAGGTGGTCCAAGTGATTTTGGTCGAGGAAATTCAGGTGGAAAAGGTAGTAAGGTTTGTACTCATTGTGGTTTTACTAACCACACTATTGATGAATGTTATAGGAAGCATGGATACCCTCCTGGTCATAAATATCATAAGCCTCATGGTCCATCAATCAATAATGCAAATGCTGTAAAAGAGGAATATGTAAATTCAGATGTAGAGCAGAATCAAGAGGCACAGGGTTCAGATGTCAAATTGATTGCTTAGCAATACAAAGCATTAATGACATTGCTACAACAACAAGGATCTTCAACTCACAACAGTTCAAGTGTGAATCAAATTGGCATAGTGACTGGCTCTGGTCATGCACCTATAAGTAATGTGTCATCAATAAGTTGTACTATAAGTAAGGCAAGTGAAAGTGAATGGATATTGGACTCAGGTGCCACAGATCATGTTGCATCCTCTCCTCACCTATATTCTTCATGTAGACAAATAAGTGTCATTATTGTCAAGCTTCCCACTGGTTATACAGTTACTGCAACATATGCATTCACTATTAGATTCTCTCATTCTTTATACCTTGAGGATGTACTATACATACCAAGTTTTCAGTTTAATCTGATTTCTATATCAAAGTTATTGTCTTCCTTGCCATGTAAGCTAACTTTTGTGGCTAACACTTGTTTCATTTAGGATGTGCAGACCCTGCAGAGGATTGGTACAGTTGACTTGGTAGAAGGTCTTTATAAGCTCAACATAAAAAAAATGGCTTTGCTTCTGTCACATCTTTTGTTTCTTCTAATAGTTCTACTTTCTCATATAATAAAGTACTTATTGATCTTTGGCACTTTAGATTGGGACACCCTTCATGTGAGAGATTGGAATAGTTGAAGCAATCACATCCTTTACTTTTAGTTGATAAACAATTTGTATGTCCAACTTGTCATCATACAAAACAAAGAAAGATTCCTTTTCCTGATAGTGATTCACACTCTTCTTCCCTTTTTTCTCTTTTACATATTGATATTTGGGGTCCATGTCATGTTACTTTTTTAAATGGTCATAAATATTTTCTTACCATAATGGATGATCACTCAAGATTTGTCTGGATATTTCTTATGAAATCTAAAGCAGAAATTCAATCTCATTTAAAGTCTTTTGTTGCATTTGTTGAAAGGCAATTTAATGCAAAAGTAAAAATGATCCGCTCAGATAATGGTTTAGAGTTCATCATGAAACAATTTTATGATGAATTTGGTATCCTACTATTGTAATATGAATCTTCTTATTCATTCATACAGATTGAAACCCAAAGAGTTCATTAGATATATAGATTACAAGCTCAAATACTCTAAATATTCCACACAATACAACTAACTCAAATACTCTAGAATATTCCACATCTACATCAAACCTCTTGTGTTGAAACTCCCCAACAGAATGGGATTGTTGAACGAAAACATCAACATTTACTTAATGTCACTAGATCTTTACTCTTTTAGTCTTAAGTTGTCCCTTGTCTTTTGGTCCTATGCCCTTATTCATTTTGTTATTCTTATAAATTGTATGCCCACTCCCTTCCTTGGCAACAAAGCTCCTTATGAGAAACTCTATGGACATCTCTATATGACATTACCACTCTAAGAGTCTTTGGTTGTCTTTGTTTCCTTAGCACATTATCTACAAACAGGAAGAAACTTGACCCTAGAGCTGCTACTTTTGTTTTCCTAGGCTTCAAGTCACACACAAAAGGTTATGTCACTCTTGATTTCAAAACAAGTGTCATTAGTGTATCCAAAAATGTTATATTTTATGAAGATTGTTTTCCTTTCACTGCTCAGGATTCTCCTGATCTCATTATTGTTTTGCCCATACCAATTTCTTCTTTTCATGATGACATTGAATTCCCTGTCCCTACTTCTTCCATATCACCATTTGTTCCACCTGATTCTTCTCTTGTATCCTCTACAGCCATAGAAGCACCACAGACTCTTAGAAGATCAGAAAGGCAGATTCCAAGACCAAGCAAGTATAAAGAATTTCATGTTAGCTATCTACCATCAACTGTTGCCAGTCACTCTACAGGTAGTCTTTATCCCTTAAGTTTTGAACTTTCTTATAGCAAATTGTCTCCATCTTATCATAGTGTCATTTTATCTGTCACTCAACAAATTAAACCTAAGTCATACACTGAGGCATCTAAAGATCCTAATAGGATTCAAGCCATGAATGCTAAGATTCAGGCATTGGAAGCTAACCATACTTAGACACTTACTGATCTTCCCCCCCACAAGACTTCCATTGGTTGTAAGTAGGTCTATAAAATCAAACATAAATCAGATGGTTCAATAGAAAGGTACAAGGCAAGATTAGTTGCCAAGGGGTTCACTCAAGTGGAGGCCCAGGACTATCTAGATACTTTTTCTCCAATGCCTAAACTGACGACAGTCAGATTGTTACTTGCTCTAGCTGCTATTAACAAATGGAACCTAAAGCAGCTGGATATAAACAATGTTTCCTTACATGGAGACTTAAATGAAGAAGTTTACATGCTGATTCCTCAAGGTATGAATCTAGAAAAGCCAAGTCTAGTGTGTAGACTTCAAAGGTCTTTTTATGGGTTGAAATAGGCCAATAGGCAATGGTATGTGATTGAGCATTTTTAGTATAATATTTTTCTGCTCTTAGCCTATTTGACTTCGCTTAGATTCTTACTTTCTCACTTTAACTCAGTTTTGGTTTTAGGAAAATAATTGGGCTTAGTTGATAATTGTTGATTATTTTCAGATTTTGGTGCTTACTTGACCTATCTTCCTTGTGTAAGACCTATAGGATTCTACAGAATTCCAAATGAAATATATGAGTAGTCCCTGGAAAGCTAAAGAAAAAAGCTACAATTTTGTCAGAAATAAGCGTGGGTTAATTTGATATGAACCAATACGGGAGTTCATTGTTTTATAGATCGTTCTTGAAAAGACTTATTGGTATAACAAAAGAAAAAGGTGCATGCCAAGTGTTTGGGCTTTTCACTCATTGGTCTTTGGGCTTTTCACTCATTTTTCTTGATCCTCATAATAATTCTGCCGATTCAAGGGTCAAATTAGGCTTGGAAGTCAGAACCTCTACAATTGAGTTTTGGGTTACGAGTTTGGATTTTGATTGATGTAATTAGCATAATTAGTTAGTTTAGATGAGTCTAATCAGAGCTCATCCCTTCATTCTGTTCAATCACTATATATTAGTGTAGCTAGGAGTTATTTAAGGACACAAAAACATAATTTCTAGCTTCTTGTACAAGTTTTCAGAATTAAAATCTTTTGTTTCTTTTTCTCTCAATTGTTCTTTATTTTTCTTTTTCCTTTCATCTCTGTTCTTCTATTTTACTCACACAAATTTTGTGGTTCTTCCATTGATGATGATCATGGAAGGTTAAACAATCAATCAATTCAATGATCCAGTCCAAGCAAAGATAATTTGAGTTCTGGTTTGGTATTCTAATTTTTGTGTGAATGTTCGTGTTCTTCTTCAATCCTCTTTTTGATTTTCATGATTATGAATATGTTTAGGATTGAAAACGAATTAGGTTATAGATTTATTTCCTAATTTTGAATTTTAATGATAGATTGTTTGAATGATATTTCAATCCGATTTGTGATTTTAATTGATTTAGGAGTTAATTCGATTGAACTGCTTTTAATGATATTGAATGAACCTTCATAATATGATCATTATCTAAGAACTATGATAATTTGCATTGCTTGATTTGGTGAATTGGATTGATATTCTTGAATCTGTTTTACAACATCCTTTATCAATTCTATTAGTTTCTGCATTTTTCTTCAATTCTTGTGGGTTTCTACAATTTTTGTTCACTGTCTGCAAACTGTTTGATAAACCCTCTTGCTATTTATAAGTGGATTAAGTCAGGAACCAAATTGGACTGTATCTCTGAGTCGATCTAAGTTAATCCTGTGCTACAAAATTATCTTAGTTTTATTTGTTTTGTAGCAATTCGACCGTCGTTATCAGTCTGTCAAGTTATCATCTTTTTTGATATCTCATGGTTACAAACATTGTGCTTCTGACTATTCTTTATTTCTCAAACATCACAATTCGATCAATGATTTGTTGGTTTATGTGGATGATAGAGTCTTATCTGGCAATAATTTGACTGAGATTCAGAACATCAACACAACTATTGGATAATGCTTTCAAAATTAAGGATTTAGGTGATCTAAGATTCTTTCTAGGCTTTGAAGTGACTCGTACCTCTACTGGCATCAATCTTTGCCAGAGAAAGTATGCATTAGATATTCTTACTGATACTGGCATGTTGGGATCTAAACAAGTATCCACTGCCTCTGATTACACTGTCAGATTGCATCAGAATTCTAGCTCTCCTCTCTCAACTGAATGTGTTTCTTCTTTCAAAAGATTGATAGGTAAATTAATCTACTTAACAAACACAAGGCTTGATATCACATTTGATATTCAACATTTAAGTCAATTTGTGGCTCGGCCAACCTCAGCTCATCAACAAGCTGCTTCCTGAATCCTAAGATACATCGAAAGGTCTCTAGGTGTAGGCATTTTCTTTCCAACATATAGTTCTCTCCAACTGAAAGGCTTCAATGATTCAGACTGGGCTGGCTGCATTGACACTAGAAGATCTATTACAGGATTTGCTATTTATCTTGGTTCTTCATTGATTTCATGGAAATCTAAGAAGCAAACTATTGTTTCTAGAAGCTCTTTAGAAGCTGAATACAGAGCTCTAGCCAGTGCCACTTGTGAGCTACAGTGGCTTACCTTTCTGTTAGAAGAATTCAAAGTTGCTTTCCATCAACCTGTTGTTTTGTACTGTGATAACAAGTCAGCTTTACATATTGCTGCAAATCCTATGTTTCATGAAAGGACCAAGCATATAGAAATTGATTGTCATATTGTTTGAGAGAAGATCCTTACAGGGCTTGTCAAATTGCTTCCAATATCTTCTGCCAATCATCTTGGAGATATATACACCAAAGCAATTATGCCTGATGCTTTTCAGTTCCTATATTCCAAGCTAGGAATATCCAACATCCATTACTAGCTTGATGGGGGATCTTAGCATAGACATTTGCTTAGTTTAGCTTAATCATGGTTAGTTCATATTTGTAACTAGTGGTTAGTGGTTAGAACTCTAGTTAGTAAGTTGAGAGTTAGTTATTTCAGCTAACCTGTTACTTCAACTAACTTGTATATATATATATATATATATATATATATATATATAGCTACAACAACAGAATGTACAACTTGGAGGTATGGTTGAGTGGCTTAAGGCAATGGTTTGCTAAATTGACATACAATCTAACACTTCAATAATAGATCAAGCTTATTCTTCTTCCTTTCTCTTTTGCTTTCTCTGCAAGTGTCTTAAGCTTGCATCTATCTCCCATGGCTGATACCAATTCTATGAGGGATACAACTGCAAAGGAGCATGTTTAATATTTTAATTGCAGCTTATGGTAGTAAAAGAATGTATGACAAAATGTCATCAGTCATGCAGTGTATGCGCAAGGTAAAATGTCCATGGACGACCTCAACTTATATCAATGTGATTGAGGCATTTGTGGCTGTTGGTGATGCTGAAAACATTGAACATGCATTTGATCAAATGTATGTTGAGGATTTGAAAGTAGATACTAATACTTTCTGCTTCCTTATTAATGGTTATGCTAATGCAGGTATTTTCCATAAAGTAATTAGCAGTGTTAGTTTGGCTGAGAAGCTTCAGATATGTGTGAATACATCCTTTTACAATGCCTTCATATCTACATGTGCAAAGGAAGATACTTTGACGAAAATGGAAAGATTTTTCAAGCATAAGAAAGAAAAAGGATGTGAACTAGATAACACAACATACTCTATCATGATTGAAGCATAGAGAAAAGAAAGTATGAATGACAAAATATACTATTTGGAGCAGGAAAAACAGATGATGATGTCTGATGACAAAATTTTGAATGAGATTACGGAGGCAATCCTTTGCTGATTTTTTGTTTAGAAGCCAGGCTGCTAATTCATCTGCCTTTCCTTCATCCTTTTGAAGTAGAGGTTGGTAGTTTTTTAATTTGACGTGAAAGAATCAACCAGTTGGGTAGTCATGCTTCTTTTTTCATAATGAGTGATGGCTCCTGCTCCTACCTAAATTGATGTAGGTTTAAAGTAAATATAGTCGGTATCACTTTGCGTTTTGATGCCGATAGATGTATGGTCCTTCAGATATACATGGAATCTTGAACACCTAAAAATGACAATAATATTTTGGTGTCAATGAAATTTCTTTTGACAGCGAATAGATTAATCAAAGGTTTTTTTTAATTCATGAATTTCAATTCACTTTTTGCATCAGTAGAAGGCTATGAAATTCCTGCATTTTGATGTATATTTTTTCCCCTCATGATGAATGTAGTAGAAAATTAGTTCTACACTATATGTTAACCTAGATTATTACTTATTAGTATTTATATGTAAAATATTAAATTTTTATCAGTGAATGTTTGTTTTCATTTATTTTTACTCATCTAATCCCTAAAGTTATAGCTTGTCTCCTTTATTGAAATTTTCCAATAGGAGAGAGAAAAATACAAGATATTTGTGAGTTCTCTTCTACCAACAAATACCTTGTGTCTTTCAATTTTCTATTGGAAAATTCCAATAAATGGAGATGATATTTTTGCCTAAAATTACAACACAACAACATAGTAATATCAGTTGAAGTGACTTGTAAAGTCACTCATTACTTGATTCTTAGGGTTTCCAAAATACAGTGCTCATATATTTCCTCTTGACAAATGTTAACAAAACAGCCTCTGACTCATTAGCACACTTTTTATCAGTTAAAATTTGTTGGAAATTATAATTTTTTTAGGTTATTTATTTAATGTATCTTATCAGATTTTGTAGTTTTTAGTAAATTTTAACCAATAATAATGTGTTAGAAGGATTGTGCTCTAAACACTCCTTATTTCCTCTTTGTTTTTGAATTAAAATTGTCCAGTCTTCTTTTTTGAATGAAAATGGTAGAAAAAGTTACTGCTTTAATTAACTATTATTGGGTATTTGATTTTTGTTGATTGGAGTGCAAATTATGTGTTTTAGAGGTGTTTGTAGCCGACATAAACTGTTACGGGTCAGCCAAGCATATCAGTGTTTTTGGACATTTAAAGTGGCTATAATGTTAATTAAATCATCGAAAAAAGTTAGGGTTTTAATTAACCAACATTTTGTATCAATTTCTTCTTGTTTGGAGAGCAAAATATGTGATTTTAGATACGTTTTTATGGGTTTTTCACACTGTTACCGGATTAATGGTTGAAACAAAAAACATTATGTTTAAAAATGATGATAAATGGTGTTTTGAAAATTGAGAAAATTTTGGTTTTGGTTCCCCAACCTTAGGTATTAGTTTCAAGGTAATTAGAGAGTTAGAAATTGCATTTTTAACATGTTTTTGAGGGATTTTTGAGTGAATTTGTGTTGCTGGGAAAAACAGAGTAATTTGGTGTTCTAAAGTGCCTAAAATGTGGACTTAATCATTAGGAAAGTTAGGGTTAGTGTTCCCTTACCTTAGGTAATTATTTTTTAAAATTAGAGAGTTAAAATTGAATTTTGGGTCATGTTTTCAGCCATTTTTGGGTAGGTAGAGTTGCTGGAATTTGTTTTTTAAAATGAAATTCAATTTTTGGTGGTTAAAAAGTGTTAGAAATGATTGAGATTAGTTATAAAAGCGTTGGGTAAGATTTGGTGGCTATTATGAATTATGGCATGAAAAGTGTTGAGAATTGATGAGAAAGTAAGACGGTGTTGCTGCTAATATTTTATGTCACGTTATATGATAAATGTTGAGAATTGATGAGCAAGTAACATCATAAATTAAAAGCCCATTTGGATAAATAACTTCTATTAAGATCTTATTCGAGGGAAATGCTTCCTACACCAACAGTTATTCTTATACACCTAACAAACTTTAATTATTCCAAGAATGTCCTTGCTTTTTCTGTTGGTTAATACAGATACACCTAGCGCTTTTCTTCATTTTTCGTTGGCTGGGTCGTTGGTTTCATTCGTTCTTCAGTTGCGTTTTTTCATCTCCTGTTTATGCTATTGTTTTGGTGGTGGCAGAGGTGGTCATCATTTGTGGTGGTTGGTTGGTTTGGGTTCGTCGGAGGTATACTCCTGCACCTAGCTTTGTGATAATCCATAAAGGTCATACGGATTGACAATCCGTATGATCCATACGGATTGCCAATCCATATAACCTTTTTTTTTTGAATTTTTGTTTAAAAGGGATTTATTTATATTTTAAAATGTTTTTAATTTATGTATTTGTAAAGTATATAATGTGTTGTATTCCAATAAATGTAATTGTTATTGAATTTGTCTTAGTCCTTTGAAGAAATGTATTGATGAGTATTGAATCTGTATATAGTTTGTTAATGAACATTTATTTTTAAATTGTTTGTTAAGATGGACAACGATGACTGCATGTATAACAGTATTATATCTAAAAAAATTAATATGATTGAAGACAACAGAGACACACCTTCTGCGTTTGAAAATAACAATTGTTCAATTGATTGTTCTAATACCTTCAATACTTCAGAGGTATTTATATTTGACTAAAGTAAGTAAATTAATTGTTTGAGAAGATTGAAGCTGTATTATCATTTTTTGTATGTGTTTAATTCTCGTGATGAGGTATTGCAATGGGCTCGTAGAGTTGCATTTGAGATCGGTTTTGTAGCCATCGTAATGAGATCTGACACAACGACTGGAAAAAGGGGAAGGACCTTATTTATTTTAATTGGTTGTGAAATGAGTGACAAGTTTAGAGTATTCAAGAAAGATTTAGTAAGGACGATGACTAGCACTAGAAAGTGTGGTGTCCTTTTATATTGTGAGCGAAACCAATTGTAGGTGGTGAAGGCTAGATGATGAAGTTCATATGTGGGACTCATAACCATCATTTGGCTAAGTCATTGACTGAACATCTATATGCTAGTCGTTTGACTGAGGAAGAAACCTAAGAATATTCTTCTAACTTTGAATGATCACAATCTGAACAACTGTACAACAATGAAGCAAGTCTTTAATGCTAGATATGCATACCGTACTTCTATAAGAGGTAGTAATACTGAAATGCAACAATTAATGAAGCTTCTTGAACGCGATATGTATATCCATTGACATAGACTAAAGGATGTAAATGTTGTACGAGACATCTTCTGGGCACATCCTGATGCAGTGAAATTGATAAATGCATGTCATTTTGTATTCTTCATAGACAATTCATACAAAACAAACAGGTACAGACTCCTTTTGCTTGACATTGTTGGTGTGTCACCTACTGGATGACATTTTCGGCTGCATTTGCTTATTTGGAGGGCGAACGTGTAAACAATCTTGTCTGGGCTCTTGAATGGTTTAGAGGGCTTTTTCTGAAGAGTGATGTTTTCCTTAAAGTCATTGTTACTGACAGAGATTCAGCACTGATGAATGCAATGAAAACTATTTTCCCTCACACAACCAACTTGTTGTGTCGGTTCCACATTGACAAGAATGTGAAGGAAAAATGTAAAACCCTTGTGGAACAAAACAATGCATGGGACTATGTGATGAAAGCATGGGGAAGTCTTGTAGATTGTGGTTCTGAAAAAGAATATGATGATTGTCTTATGAAGTTTGAATGTGCTTGCGCACTATAGCCAATCTTTATTCATATGTGAAAGACACGTGGTTGAATCCGCATAGAGAAAGATTTGTAACATCATGGACTAATAAAGTCATGCATTTTGGAAACACTATGACTAACAGGTATGAAATCCTAAACTTTTTTTTTTTTATAGTGATGACCAATTTGTACCATTGATGAAATCTAAACATGATGTGTTGCAATTTGTAGGGTTGAGTCTGCCCGTTGGAACTTAAAGAGACTGTTATAGAATAGCCTTGGAGATCTATGTAATGTTTGGGATGCCATGAACAACATGATCATGGTGCAACATAGTGAAATAAAGACATTTTTTGAGAGAAGCACGCATGTGGTTGGACATGTGTTTAAAGTTACCTTGTACAAGAGACTGATTGGCATGGTTTCTAGATATGCGTTAAATGAAATTGTTGCAGAGTTTGAGCGAGTTAGTTATGCAAGCGTTGATAGTTCTCGTTATGGATGTGTGTTGAGAAGTACGCATGGTCTGCCTTGTGCATGTGAACTAACTAAATATGTTCTTGGCAGCATACCGCTGGGCACAGTCCACATGTTTTGGCGGATGTTACATTTCTCAGACCAAGGTGTTGATAAGTGCGAAATCTACATAAGTGAAGAAATGGAAGCAATCTCAAAGCGTTTCAAAAGTCTTGATATGTGTGGCAAAGTGACTCTAAAGACTAAACTAAAAGAATTAGCACATCCTGACCTAACTTCCATGTATCCTCCTCCTGAAAAGGTGAAGACAAAAGGGGCTCAAAAGAAACATGTTACCAAACACCAAAGATTAACTAAGCGGGATCCATCTTACTTTGAGTATGTGGATGCGTTACATTCTCAGCATGATAGGTGCTCAGTACAACAACGATGTGCATCAACATCTACAACACCTATATCGATGGGGAATATTCCAATGTTGGATCAATTTCTCCCATGCATGAATAAATACATTTTAAGTGTATGTGATGTTAAAGCTGATGGTAACTATGGTTATCGTGTTATTGCGGGCTTACTTGGTTATGGTGAAGATGCCTGGGCTGTGGTTCGCAATCATTTGCTAAAAGAACTTGCAGAATGGTCTGATGAGTATATTCTGTTGTTTGGTGGGTTAAATAGATTTGAGCAATTAAGGAGGTCACTTCTTGTGGATGGATTGTCGAAGGTAAAGGTTTTATGTTTTGTTTTCAACCCAATACGATAATTTTGTTTGTTATTAAAATCATGCATTTTTTTTATTTAGGTAACAATAGATAAATGGATGGACATTACTGACATGGATTACGTGATTGCTTCATAGCATAACCTTGTATTGGTTTCTCTTTCTCTCCAACAAAGTATGACGTTTTTCCCTCTTAGAAGTCAACCGCCTAGAGATTCTGGTGTCCATCGTGTCATTTGTATTGGTCATGTGTATGGAAATCATTTTGTTCAGGTATTTCATATACAATTTTAAATTTTTTCAAAACATTACAACACATCTAATAAACATTTTTGGCATGACTCATGACTTTTTTCAGGCTTTATTGCGAGATGGATGTCCTATGCCACCAACTGCTTTGTTATGGTCAAGACATTGTCATTCTCAAGCAAAAGAGTGGCCCACTAGTTACGTGTGTCGAATGCAAAAGTATACCAATTTGACGAGGTTACCAGTAGAATATATGGATTTGGGATGTTAATGTCAACAATTGTACCTTGTTTACTTATTTTTGTACTGAGTAAATTACACTCGTACTCCCTGTGTTTTGCTCAAATTTTACCTGATACCCTCCTCCATTTTTTCACATTACTTTTACCCTCATCTATTAACATCGTTAACTAACGTCAATTGAAATATGTGAGCAGGCAAAATTGTCCTTACATTTTAATTGTAAAACCCAAATTATCCCTTCCCAATTAGTTTCAGAATTTAGGATTCACGTTTCATTCCTCCTCACCATTCGTGAGTATTGTTCATCTTCCTCTTGTTAGCGAGTTCTTCTTCAGCGTCCAGGAGGTGCGAGTTCCTCTTTCTCTCACGACGTTCACGTTCCATTTCTCTTCACCGTTCGCGAGTTCTTCACCATTCCTGTTCCAGTTCGTGAATTCTTCATTGTTCCTCTTCTAGTTCGCGATGTTCATGAGTGTCTTCGTTTGTCTTTCTCTTCGACGTTCACGAGCGCTCTGTTTCTCTTCCTGTTCCACGATTTCTGTTCACACTGGGGTTATGCTTGTAAATGACCATTGGACCTTGTATATAAGTTACTTTTTAAAATTATTTATTTAATTTTGATTGTTTATTGTTACCTATTTCTGAATGGGGTTTCAATGGAAGACCAATTTGGGATCATGTATGATTTTTAAAATCATTTGTTTATTATTATTGATTAAAATAGTGTTGATGCTTGGGACAATAGGAAACATAATGGATGAACTAGAAATCATTTGTTTATTATTGTTGATTAAAATAGTGTTGATGTTTGAGATCACATGAAACATAATGGATGAACTAAAAATCATTTGTTTATTATTGTTGATTAAAATAGTGTTCATGTTTGGGACCATAGGAACACAATGGATGAACTGGAGTACATATAATACATGACTGTGTGAACAACATTGTTAATGATTTAGACTTGTTACCATATCACCCTTTTATTTTATGATTTTGTTCTACTGCTAGTGGTAAAAGTCTCCCCCCTTAAGACTGGTCATGATGTGTTGAAAATGTTTGTTGAGAATCAAAAGTCAGTTCATATGTACGTTAGTAGAACAAAAGCTGAGAAGAAGATTGTTTACACTGCATACCAACAAAGTGGGTTCATGTCCAACAAAAAGTTAAGTTTACGTCCAACTACACAAAAAACAAAAAAGAAGCAAGAGTATTAAAATATTTTCAGATTGAGAGGAAGATAAGGGTATTTTAGACATAAATTTTCATTAAAAGTCATGTGACCAGCATGTGCCTAATTTCTGTTAGATTATTAAACGGTGTTTAGGAAGGAGGGGGTCTAGGTGTAATGTGAGATAAACAATTAAGAGATTTTTAGTAGGTGCAAAAAGGGAAGGGCTATCAGGTGAAATTTAAGCAAAACACAGGGGATGCGAGTGTAATTTACTCTTTTGTATCTGGATTAGAAAAAAACATTAAATGTTGTTCTCAAATAAATTGTCATTCTTAGCATGGTAAGCAACACTAAAATATAAATTAAATACTGATGTATCATGTTTAAACAAGTACAATAATTATCCACTATCCCCATGTTTAAACACATGTATATACTCAACCAATTCGATCTAGAAACAATAAAAACTCAAACTCCGTCATAAACAATCTGGTTATCATATACACCTCGTGTAATCTGATACACTGATATGTTATCGTGTAAGCATCAGTGCCATCAGTAACCATCTAGAGATCAATCATTTGTTGCAACCTCTCAGCAATCCTTTGACACACGGCCTAATAGAAATTGCACAAAAAAGTTAAATCAACAGCTACAATAATGACTTAAAATGACACTAACATGAATACAAGTTAATGTTACCACTGCATGTCGAGGCATGTCAGCACCATCATCATGAGCATCTACATCTAGAGGTGGAACATGTGGTCTATCTGGTCTCTATTGAGGCACAACGGGAGGACGTATAATAGACTCCCCAACCTGTGGCGGGTCATGAATGGATGAGATATTTGGTAAAACCAATCCATATAACCTATTTCACACTCATCAGAGAAACTAACGAAGTCTCCAGTGGGTGCAAGATACTTAGAAAAGTGTAGCCACCTAACATCAACCTTCTCTGTGGATTGGGAAGCCAAGCTTTGAAGGCACTGTATAGGCTAAACAAATCCAAATTGTCTAAGAACCCTCTCCGGTTGGTATCTGACAATGTATGAGCCCCATCTGATATGACCTAAAAATAGACAAATGACTTGAAACTCACGGAAGGCACGATGATCAGCATATGGTGTCCAACAAACTTCATTTGTCGTTAACCTATCTAATTGTCTCCGATAGGTTGTTGCAGGCAATGCCTTCCATGCCTTCCAGCGACATGCCCTTGGTTACCTCTCTTTATAGTCCTCATCTGCAATCATGTTGGCAATAGCAGGAAAATGCTCGTATATCCAACACTGCAGTTACGAAAACAGTAAAAACAAGTTAGCGGTTAAAGTATAACCCAAACAACAATTAATAAATAGAATTCAGTTACACTAAAAAAGGTACTTGCAGTAAACTAATATACCCCGCAACATGTTTACCGTGGTGCTGACACATGTAGTTTATGTTGTCGTACATGTGTTGGAGTCCAGCTGCCCCCCAACTAAATCCTCTAGCCTGCTGAAGATCACGAAATGCCTCCAAGGAAACCACACCGATATGTTTGGCACTCTTGTTAGCAAAAATAGTACAACCTACTAGATGGAGCAAGTATGCTCTAGCTGCAACTGCCCACTGCATAGACTCACACTTCAAACGATAAACGTCTCGCAGCCATGATAACCGAACATATGCTCTTTGGCATTGCCTGGTCTCTGCTTTAGCATCTTCCATAGTCACCTCAAGCAGCTCCACTAATAATTGCATAGCCTCTTGTACATCTATTACATCATAGGTCTGGAAAACACCTACGACTGAAAGATGTAACAAGGATGCAACGTCATCCAGCATCATACTGATTTCTCCTATCGGCAGATGGAAGCTACCAGTTTCTTTGTGCCATCTTTCGACAAAAGCTGAGATTAAACCCCTATCACCTGTGTATAATGAACATGTGATCAGCGGACTTAACCCCGTAGCCGCCATTAACCCTGCAATTTCAGGTGCAGGCATCCCAAATTTTTGCACCTTCCGGCCATGAGACACCAACTTCAACTCAGGGCATTCCTGGAATTGTTTATAGTAAATTAGGCCACTGCAAAAACAAATATTCAATATGTGGAAATAAATTTACATACAACACTACCTCTCCTGCCCAAACTTTGTCGGCTACATGATCAGCATAAATTGACAATACTGAAGTGTCATGGGGCCCGCCAGGAAAACATTCAACTACTTCATCAACAACAGGTACTTCACCCATGCCATCACCTTCGTCAGCAGCTACATCCTTTACAATAGCAGCACCTGCCCGTTCTCTTCGGATCGATGTTGTCTGCCTTCGGCGTTGGGCAGCTTTTTCTTTGTTACCACTGGCGTCTCTACCTAAGGCTTTGTTCACTACTCTGCCTAAAGCGCGATGTAATCCTCGTGTCTTAACCATAATCTACAATTTTTTCAAACTGTTAGATTACCAATTCAAATTAACCCAAATCAATGGAATCATTTACATTTATTTTCCTATCGTTTAAACATAAAAAAAAACATATGTATTATTTATTAAAATACTGTGACTTCTACAACAATATTCAACACATACACATTCATTTTTTATTTTTCCTTCAAATTAAAAACAAAACACATACCATTTACTTTAGCACAATGGTTATTCAAATGTGATAAACTTAATAGTACTTACCAATTAAAAAAAGTTACCTCTACACTAAAGAATATAAACTTATTTTTCACAAAATAACCATTTGTTCACATCTGAAATTCATATACATTACACAATAATTGACATTTTTCAACCAAATTACCACATTTTCAAAAAAAAATTTAAAAAAATCATTTAACCCTTACAGATTACCAATTTGTAAGGTTCATATGGATTGAAAATCCTTATCGTCATACGGATTGCCAATCCGTATGACCTTTACAGATTTCCAATCTTTTTCTTTTTACGGATTGCCAATCTGTACGATGCTTTCCATATTTTCCAATTCGCTTAGCCTTACGGATTGTCAATCTGTATCCATGAACGCCCAATTCTTTTCCTAATCAGCCTAAACGACCCTGTCATAAATCAAAGCAACAACTTACGTGGAGGACAATGGCGGAACTTAGATGGATCAACACAAGTAGGAACGCCCAACAATCACGACCTTAATGAAAACCAATAGCCTGTCCGCGGAGTAGACGAATGACACGACAGAACGATAGAGAAGAAAGAAGAAAGGGAGTCTGAATGGTGTATGGGAAAAAATAATCACTGTCCCTACTTAACCATTTTTAGTATGAGCATTTTCGGTATTTAACTATTCAGAGCTGGGTGTATTGGTGTAGGAAACATAACTCCTTATTCGATAAGTGCTTATTACATAGCCTCTTTTGTTTAGCAAAAAAGAAAGTGCTTATTACATATGAGATTTTGTTATAAGTGTTTAATTTTTTTTTAAAGTATTGATGTTTGGATATAAATATTAAAAAGTGCTTACACAATTTTAACATTGCTACATTATTACTCAATTGATTAATCAATATGTTGAATTTGTTGTAAATCTTTGGTATTTGTATTTGATTCTTGGATAAAAAATGAATAAATACTTTTACAAATTAAAAGAAATAAGAATAAATTATGATTAAAAATAAAATATAATTTTAAAATAACTTGAAATAATTAAAAAAATAACATTACATATAACAAATTTATTAGAAAAACACTAGTCGCTGTTTATCCATTTTTAGTTCGTAAAAAAGCAAAAGTCATTATCTATTTAGTTTGTAAAAACATAAAAAAATAAGAATAGTGTAATTAAAAAATTAACATTATTTCTAAAAAAAATGACTATTATTTATAAACTACAATACTAGGTAAGTCCCAAAAAAATTATACATATCTAAGAAGCGTGAACAAACAAAAGGAAGAGAAAATGCCAAATAAAGAAGGAAAGAACGAAATGAACAAGTATGCTCGATAAAAGTAGAATTAAAAAGTACTCAACATTAGGGGCAGCAGGATCAAACCATGGTTGCTTTTAAAATGCTACATAAGCTATTACCATAAGTTATACTGAACAACTTATGAAAATAGACCAAGGTTAAGATGAACCACATGGTTTATATTTTTTAACCATTGAATTAATCTCATATTTATATGTATATTTTATTTCACCGCATAAAATTATTTCTCATTTATCTCTCTTTCTTTCCAAAAATCCCACTGTCGCCTATCAGCAAGTGCTGCCAGAGGCAATTTTTGGCGGTGGTGCACCTTTCACAATTATTTTACCACCATGGTCCGCTTCAAGGGGTTGAGCACCCCAATTTTTTTTCGGGTTTTCAAGCCAAGCTAAGATGAACCGCCTGACAAATGGTTCATGTTTTTTAACCACTGGATTAATCTCATATTTATGGGTATATTCTATTTCATCACACCAGATTATTTCTCATTCATCTCTCTTTCCCCAACAAACTCATTGTCGCTTATCACCAACAGCTATCGGAGGCAATTTATGGTGACAATGCACCTTTCACAATTTTTTTTACCACCGTGGTCCGCTCCAAGGGTCTGTGCATTTCAATTTTTTACAAGTTTTCAGGTCAAGGCTAGGATCAACCACCCGATAAATGATTCATGTTTTTTGATTAAGAGTAAATTACACTTGTACTTCTATTGTTTTTCTCAAATTGAATCTGATACTTTTCTTTTTTTATACATTACATTATTTCATTCTGTTAACATTGTTGAAATATTTGAACAGATAAAATTGACAATTAGAATAAATTACACTTACATTCCTTGTATTTTTTTTATCAAATTACACCTGATACCCCTTCCATGAATTTGACTCTGACGGACGTCCCAAGACTGTTAATATCACTGGTCTTGACGATGCTAGTGTCCAGGGAACTAGATGCAATGGTGATGATGACCAGAGTTATAACAGGGGACGAGGAGGTGGTGGAGGTGGATATAACGGTGGTTGCGGTGACTATGGTGGAGGTAGTGACTATGGTGGTGGTAGTTGCTCTGACAAGAGTGGGTACGCCCAGACATCTTACTAGTGGGCAAGGATGACTATGAGGAGGAAGAGATGTTGCTCCTGTGGGAAAGGGAGGAAGAGGAGGAGAAGAAAGAGGTGGTGGTAGTAAGTGAATAGAGGTTATTGAAGAAGATGAGAGTTTATAAAATCCAAGATGTGATTTTAAGGAAGAATATGAGGGTATTTTAGACATAAGTTTTCATTAAAAGTCATGTGACCGACATATGTCTACTTAAATCATTAAACGATGTTTAGGAATGTGAGAGTTTGGGTGTAATGTGAGCTAAACAATTAAGGGTGTAATGTGAACTAAACAATTAAGGGATTTTTTTGTAAGATGTAATAAAGGAGAAGTATCAAGTACAATTTGGAAAAAACAGGGTAGGCGAGTACTCTTGAATTAATCTCATATTTACGAATATATTCTAGAATAAATTACACTCGCACTCCCTGTGTTTTGCTTAAATTTCACTTGATACCCCTCCCTTTTTGCACCCTACAAAAACTCCCTTAATTGTTTAGCTCACATTACACCTAGACCCCCTCATTTCTAAACACTGTTTAATAATCTAACAGAAATTAGGCATATGCTAGTCACATGACTTTTAATGAAAATTTATGTCTAAAATATTTTCATATTCTTCCTCTCAATCTGAAAATATTTTATTATTCTTGCTTCTTTTTTGTTTTTTGTGTAATTGAACGCAAACTCAACTTTTTGTTGGACATGAACTCACTTTATTGGTACGTAGTATTAACACCCTTCTTCTCATCCTTTGTTCTACTAACATACATATGAACTGATTTTTGATTCTCAACAAATATTTTCAGCACATCATGATCAGTCTTAAGGGGGAGAATTTTACCACTAGCAATAGAACAAAATCATAAAATAAAAAGGTGACATGGTGACAAGTCTAAATCATTAGCAATGTTGTTCACACAATCATGTATTCTATGTATTCCAATTAATCCATTGTGTTTCTATGATCTCAAACATCAACACTATTTTAATCAACAATAATAAACAAATGATTTTTAGTTCATTCATTGTGTTTCCTATTGTCCCAAACATCAACACTATTTTAATCAACAATAATAAACAAATGATTTTTAGTTCATTCATTGTGTTTCTTGTTGTTCCAAATATCAACACTATTATAATAAAAAAATAAAAATCATAAGTGGTCCCAAACTAGTTCCCATTGAAACCCATTTAGAAATACGCAACCATAAATAATCAAAATTAAATAAATAATCTTAAAAAGTAACATATATACAAGGTCCAGTAGTCACTTACAAGTATAACCCTAGCGTGAACAAAAATCGTGGAACAATAAGAGAAATAGAGTGCTCCTGAACGTCGAAGAGGAAGACAAACAAAGACACTAATGAATGTCGCGAACTAGAAGAATAACAATGAAAAATTTGCGGACAGGAAGGTGAAGAACCTGTGAACGGTGAAGAAGAATGAAACGTAATATCGTGAGAGAAAGAGGAATTCGCACCCCCTGGACTCTGAAGAAGAACTCGCTAATAAGAGAAAGATGAACAGTACTCATAATGGTGAGGAGGAATAGAACGTGAATCCTAAATTCTGAAATTAATTAGGAAGAAATAATTTGAGTTTTATAATTAAAATGTAAGGACAATTTTGTCTACTCATATATTTCAATTAACGTTAGTTAATTATGTTAATAGAGAGAGATAAAAATAATGTGAAAAAATAGAGAAATATTAGATAAAATTTGAGCAAAAATACATTAGGTGTGTAAATGTAATTTACTCTATACTCTATTTCACCACACCAGATTATTTCTCATTCATCTCGTTGTCTCCCCAACAAACCTTCTATCACCTATCACCAACCACTGCCGGAGGCAATTTCCAGCGTCGGTGCACCTTTCACAATTTTTTTGCCACCATGGTCCATTCCGAGGGTCTGAGCAGCGCAATTTTTTACGGGTTTTCAATTCCATAGAGAATCCAAGTTGCCCAAACCCAAACATCGTTCCCCCACAATGCTCTGAACCTCTTCCCCGCCTCCTGCGAAAGTACAGTCAAATGTCAAATAAGTAGTGCAACAATGACAACCAAGTCCTAAGGTAAACATTAAAAGAGCAAATTACAAAATTTGTAATTTGTCGGAGTTATCAAAATTTCTCAATAGATTAGACACAAAAAAGTTCTCCCCGTCTACAATTTCACTCCAATAATAAACCTCTGATTAAGTAACAAGAAATACTTAACACTTTAGCCATCAACAAAACCAGAATTTGCGTAATGCAATTTATTGATTAAAAACAAAGTACCTTAATCGTGGAAACAGAGAAAAGTAGGGATGTGGTTGTGGTAAATGGATTCTAGATCTCTTCATTTGTGTAGACATTGAGAAAAAGGGATTTCGGAAGCAACCTCCTTCAAGAATTGAGATGATTCGATCTTTCTCTTCCGCATAAGAGCACGAAAAGGAAAAAATTATGAGTTGGGTGGTGCTTGTGTGTGTTCCCACACCCATAGAGTTGTGTTGTTTTCGTGTTTGGGGCAAAATTTGTTGATACATCGTGACGCACCGGGAATTAAAGAAGAGAGGAGAGGGGGAAAAAAAGCAAAAACAGATTTTGTGGAGGGTGCACCGTGGGTCACCGCCGGAGACAACCTCCGGTGACGGTGAGCGGTGGTTGACGACTGGGGTTGCAAGGAAAGAGTTGAGTGAAAAATCGTCAGGTGTGGTAAATGTGAAGGTTACATGTAAATATGAGATTAATCCAATCATTAGAAAATACCGTGGATCACCTATTGAGATAGTACCCCCTAATTTTGGCCTCATATAAGCAAAAAATAAGCTATTCATAAACTCTTTCAAATGGCCTAAATATATAGGTGTTTATAGATTTTTTTAGTTAAATTTTACATTTCAATTCTTTTATTTTTTAAATTAATTTCTTTTTTAGTAATAAAATTGTAACATAATAAAATTGTAACTTTAGAAAGAAAGTAATAGTAGCAAGACACACTTCAAAACTAGAACAAGCCATCTCAGTGGAATGGTCCATCTTTGGGTCACTCATTACGTGGTTTATAAGTTCAGAGACAACCTCAAGCGTATCTTATCGGGTTAATAACTTTGTCGGTCAAATCCAGAATTGAAAAAATTAAAATAATTAAGATAATGAATAAATAAGAGTATTCTTGGAGAACACTTTATTTTTTTTCATTTAATTGTGGACTTGATTCCCACTTCTCAGTAACCAACTATTCGGGGCAGAACACTATATTCATTTACTATACTAATTTTAGGTTCAGCCAACCATACTCGTTTTCATAAATGCACCTCTTGTTATACCACTGTCACATAACTGTCTCTCATCATTCA
The DNA here is from genome assembly GCA_013407115.1 of Glycine latifolia. Lineage (NCBI taxonomy): Eukaryota > Viridiplantae > Streptophyta > Magnoliopsida > Fabales > Fabaceae > Glycine > Glycine latifolia. The sequence continues at coordinate 21,662,061 of CM023955.1, forward strand.
GTTGTAAGTTCTATGGACAGGTACATTCTTGGAGAACTGCTTGCCAGACTAAGAGAAGCTGAACATCCAGTAGTTATTGGACAGGTACATTTCTATCTCTTAAAGGTGTTCCCAAGTCAATGCATTATATTACTGGGGTGTTACTTAATTGGGGTGCATTATCTTTTGCTGAAAAGATGTTTAGAGACACAAATTATTAATTTAGGATGGTGTGTTGAGCCTTGACACACCAATTACTAAATACAATACAGAATGAATTGTATTCTATAATTTGTTAAAAGGATAGAAAAGGGAATTAAAATGGACGAAACAAAGGCCAAGCACAAGTAATGCCAAGGTTTCAAACACTCGATAATTGTTACATCAGCAGACATGATAAAAACAAGCCCCAATATCAAAATACAACACTTAGTTCCCTGCACCCCGCCACCTATGATGATGTGTTTAACCAATTATAATTACAACATATAAAAGTTAAGAAAATAGTACATGACCAAAAATAATGTGTTACTCCACCATTTCATACACTTGAAAATAAAAATTGACACAAAACCAAGCAACAACAACCGAGGGTACATGCCACATGCCATACATTGATGATCTGTTTCTAGTATATCTAGACTCTAGGATTGAATCACCACCAACACACCTGAAATGGAGCACCATAGATGGATCAACTTGCATTAAACCATTACTCCACAATAACTCTCTTATGCACTGGAATCGGACCACACAGGCCAAAACATACATATAAAACACAGCTGCATACAGTATTCAATTGAGATTTCAGAATAAGGATATCAGTCTTTCCTTCCTTCTTGGTTTCAGATTTCAGACCAACTAACATACTGATCACCCCCTCCATCTGGATAACAAATCCCCCTGCAAAGGAAGAACAAACTGTACCAACAGTTCTTGTATATCATTTTTATGCCACTAATTTCCCTGACCACCCCTGTATATTATCAAATACCAAAGTTTACAAAGAATACATGAGCACAATGTGACATAAATAAAGGGACCAATTGTAATATAACCCTTCTTATTCTTTTTCTCCACCCACCCGTCTTTTGTTGCTTCCCCTTGTGCCCTCACTTCAATTTTGAAGGCACATAATGTTAGAAAATAAAATAAAATAAATGAGAAGAAGATGCAAAATCTCAAACTAAATAAAAAAAATAGTAGCAATACAACTGCAGTGACAGAACATGGGTTAACAATGTAATATAACGTACAGTAAGTATAAAGGAGGATAATTTTAAAGGAGAGTTTTAAATAGCCTGGGTTGAAGCATGCAAATGCTATCCTTGGAGAGAAAACGTCCCCGATGCATTGGTAGGAGAATTTGATTGGGTTCCTCTCCCAATATACGACAACTCGTTGGTTCCAATCGTGTGCAACGAAAGGACTCCCAAACCTTCTGAACACCAATGTTCTTTCTCTCAAAAAATAATTTTTTATAAGAACATGAAGAGAAGAAATTTAGAGGAAAATGCAAAAAAAAAAAAAATTCTACTAGTGTCTGTTGGCTAAAGAAGGAGAGACAGATATATAGGCACAAATCCCCTTATGTACAAGCATAACAAACTCAAAGTAAAACTATCACACCTAATGAACATTGAAAACCAATGTGCAGCACAGAAAAACAAACAAACCAAAGTTACTTGTAATGTTACAAAAAAAAAACAAATTAAAACAAATATTTTATTTTATAAAAACAAAATTAATATAACTAATATATTTTTATAAATTTTAAATTATAAAACATTATTTACTAACATTCCCCCACATAATTTAAAACTTAAAATGTTATTAAAAAACACAATTTGTATAGAAACATAAAAGAAAGAGCATTTGATATTGTATTTCAGTATAAGGAACCTTCCGAGTTTGAGCCTTATACCAAGTGTTTACGAACTTTCACCTGAGAAAATGTAGAGACTTAATTGTCTTGAACTACACCTTCTTGGACCGGGCTTTAGTACACAACTCCTACAATATTGGTGTTCATTTAGGTTATAATAAGTGGTTGTGTGTTACACAACCTTGCGCATGTATCTTGTCTCGTGAGTGCACTTACTGATTAGCCCATATCTCAGAGTGGCGTCTCCACCACCACACTCACTAGGTGAATCCTTAAAGAGTGTTTTGTGACCCCCACCCTACAATAATTGTCATGAAATCCATTAAGAGGTATTTTTTTAGACAAAAAAAATACACATGTAAATACCTCAACCTTCATATTGCCACAATTTTACAATACACCTCGTCATAGTAATGAGAAATGGAACAACTACGCAAAATTTTATTTTGGTGTATTTTAGTCAACAAACAATTTTGTTGTTACTCATTGAACTCCATTCATGGGATCACCAATTACACGGAGACAAGTATTCATTGTTGTGACTAAATAATGAGTTTTAGTCTTATTCCCCTCGATGACTCAAGTACTTGTTGGGTGTCAACCCTTTTGTAAGCAGATTCAAAATATTGTTTTCTGACTTGACAAAGTCAAGGGAAATAGCACCATGAGAAATCAAATTTTTGATAAACTTATGTCTCACTCTTAAGTGTCTTCTTTTTTCATTAAAATTTTTTCTAGTAACTTTAGATATAGCAACTTGACTATCACAATGCATTGAAATTGGAGGTATAAGCTTATTCAAAAATGGAAAATCACATAGCAAATTTAAGAAACTCATCCTCACTAGTAGTAGTATCTAAAGAAATAATTTATGCTTCCATAGTAGAACGTGAAATAATAGTTTGTTTAGCAGATTTCCATGATATTGCACCACCAGCTAAAGTAACTACTTGTTGATTTTGTTTCATCATAATCAGAAATCCAAATTGCATCACTAAACCACTCAATTACAACAGTAAAACATGTATAATGAATGCCATAATTAAGGGTACTTTTTAAGTATCTAAAAACCCTTTCTAATGCAGTCCATTGATAATGATTAGGATTATTAATATACCCTCCTAATCCACCAACTACATATGCAATGTCAAGCCTAGAGAAGTTTGTCAAATGCAACAAAGAACCAATAATTTGAGAATATTTATGAGAAGAAATTTCTTTACTCAAAATTTTCTTTAACTTAATGGATGAGTCATAAGGCGTAAAAACAAGTTTCACATCAAAATAATTTAACTTCTTCAATAGCTTTTCAACATAATGTGATTGGGTTAAAACCACGTCATCATCTTTCTTTATAAGTTCAATACCCAAAATCACATCTACATGACCAAGGTCCTTCATATCAAAATAACTAAATAAGAAAGACTTCACATCATTTATGAAATGCATATTACTACCAAATATCAATATCTCATCCACATACAAACATAAAATGACTCATCCATTATCATCAAATTGTTTCACATAAACACATTTATCACTATTATTGATTTGAAAATCATATGAAAGGACAACTTGATCAAACTTTTCATGGCATTGCTTTGGAGCTAGTTTCAAACCATATAAAGATTTAAAAAGTTTGCAAACTTTCTTTTCTTTACGTGGTTCTACTAAACCTTCAGGTTGGCTCATATAAATTTCTTCTTCTAAATCACCATTTAAGAAAACAGTTTTTTACATCCATTTGATGAATTTCCAAATGTAAAACACAAGCAAGTGCAATTAAAATTCTAATAGTAGTAACTTTAGAAACAGGAGAATATGTATCAAAGAAATCTACACTTCCTACTTGTTTATAACCAATCACAACAAGTCTTGCCTTAAATTTTTCTATAGATCCATCAATTCTTAGTTTCTTTCGGAAAACACACTTACAACCTATATTTTTACAACCAGGGGGAGATCAATTAGAAACCAAGATTTATTAGTTTTAAGAGAACTCATTTCTTCATTAATATCTTCTTTCCAAAATGGTGCATCAATAGACCTCATGGCCTCACCATAAGTTTTAGGATCATTTTCAAGTAGAAAAGAACAAATATCAGAACCAAAAGCCTTAGCCTTTTAGATATTTTACTCTTCCTAGGTTCAAAAACAACATCCTTATTAGCATTACTACAAGATGATAAATTAGAACAAGAAGTATCACAAACAATTTTAGACAATTTATTTTTGAAAGGAAAAACATTTTCAGAGAAAATGACATCTTTAGATTCCATAATAGTATTATTAGAAATTTCAAACACTTCAGAATTAACAACCAAGAATCTATAAGTAGTACTATGCAAAGAATATCCAACAAAAACATAATCAACAGTTTTTGGTCCAAATTTTCTTTTCTTATTAATAGGGATGTTAAACTTTGCAAGACACCCCCACACTTTAAGATATTTCAGATTTGGTTCTCTTTTTCTCCATAACTCACAAGGGGTTTTTCCAAAAAAATTATAAGGAATCCTATTAAAAATATGACATGTAGAATATAAAACTTCACCCCACATATTTTTAGGAAAACCAAAACTTACAAGCATAGCATTCACCATATCAAGCAAGGTACAATTCTTTCTTTTCGCAACGCCATTAGATTGAGGAGCAGAAGGAGGTGTCACTTCATGAAGAATGCTATGCATTTCACAAAAATTACTCATATCTAAATATGTGTATTCTGCACCTCTATCATAACATAGAATTTTAATTTTTCTTTCTAATTGATTTCCTACTTCTATTTTATATACTTTGAACTTATCAAACAACTTACTTTTGTGATTAACTAAATGTAGATAGCAATATTTGGAGGAATCATCAACAAAAGTAATAAAGTGTTTCTTACCATCACATGTTAACACATCATTACTACCACATACATCACTATGAACCAATTCAAGCAAGTTAGTTTCTCTTTCAATACATGTAGTAAAACTCTTTCTAGGTTGCTTTTCTTGAATACATGTTTCACATTTTTTGTTTTAAATCAATAGAAGCTTTTGGAATAAGATTAAGAGACATCATTCTTTTGATAGAATTCAAATTCACATGTCCAAGCCTAGCATGCCACATAACAGAACACTCAACATTTGCAACAAAGAAGATATGTTAGATATTTTATTAATGGAAAGAGACATAAGACTTAATTTAAATATACCATAAAAAATGTAGCATTTCCCAATAAAAATACCATGTCTAGTAATAACAACTCTATTGGACTAAAAAACAACCTTGTACCCTTGTTGGACTAACAAAGAAGTACTTATCAAATTTTTCCTAATATAAAAAATGTGATAAACTCCATCTAAAACAAGGAAATTCCTTGAAGATAGTTCTAGCTTCACTTGACTTTCTCCTAACACATGTGTCATACTCCCATTTCCCATGCTCACAGTAGTGTGCTTGATTCCTAAAATAAATAAAATATTTTTTATCAGCACACACATGAACATTAGCCCCAGAGTCTATAAACCAATCATTTGAGTTAACAACACAATTTAACTTAGGGCTAGTGACATGGTACATGTCAGATGGGGAATCAGAGGCAGCACCAATGGTAACAACATTAGCTTGAGGTTTAGGGAAAGATGTAGATTGGCGATGACGTTGAAAACAATTATTGGCCAAATGATTAGCTCGCCCACAAACAAATAAAAAAAAATCATTTGCTAGATTTTTATCCTTAGGCTTATTGTGGTTATTAAAAGCATTTTTCTTATTTTTAGAAAAAGAAGGCTTTCTACCAAACTAATTTTGTTAAACCATGCTTCTTGAAGGACTTAGAGAAAGGCTGACTAGAGCTCTCGACAAGATAGGCCTTAGAAAGAGAAATCAAATTTTTGCAAATATTTTTGTGAAGAATGATATTTATCCTCAACGCAGAGACAAACAAGCAAATCATCAAAGGTAAAACCTTCATGTTTATGTTTCAGTCTTCGAGCAAAATCAACCCACAAAGGAGGCAATTTTGAAATCATGAAAGCCACAAGCATAATGTAAGGCAAAACAATTCCTTTCAATTTCATGTCATAAACAATGTTTTCAAATTCATGGATCTGATCTGAAATTGATTTTCCATCAACCATTTGAAACTTAATCATTTTTTCACAAGAGTATCGACTTAAACCTTTTTCAGCAGATCCATATTTCAATTCAAGTGCTTCCCATAACTCAATAGAAGGTTTAGTATGGCAAAAATATTATATATGTTATAAGCCAAAGCACTTAAAATGTGTCCATGACATAAAATATATTTATTAGAAACATCATGCTTAGTGGTGGAAGATTTGGTAACATCAATTTGAACTGTATCAGTATAGGAAGTTGAAATTTGTATTTCTCTTTTAGAAACCACAGAGTATAAATCCAATTTAGTAAGCTAGAATTTCATTTGTTGTTGCCAACATAAAAAGTTTTCACCCGTAAATTTTTCAAGCTTACTAGAAAAGGACTTAATCATATCCATGATATACATTTTGATAAAACGGAATGCTATTGCAAAAAAGACAATGCAAGAAGAAAGTAGAATTTTTCTCTCTAAGACGGTTAGAAAATAAAATAAAATAAAATAAATAAATGAGAAGAAGATGCAAAGCCTCAAACTAAATAAAAGAACAACGATAGCAATTCAACTTCAGAATATGACAACACATGGGTTAACAATGCAATATAACATACAATAAGCATAAAGGAAAATAATTTTAAAGGAGAAGTCTTAAATAGCCTAGGTTGAAGCGCACAAATGCTATCCTTAGAGAGAAAACGCCCCTACTGCACTGGTAGGAGAATCTGATTGCGCTCCTCTCCCAATATATGAAAACTTGTTGGTTCCAATCGTGTGCAGCGAAATGATCCTTGAACCTTCTGACCAATGTTCTTTCTCTCAAAACATATTTTTTTATAAGAACGGGAAGAGAAGAATTTAGAGAGAAATGCAAAAATATTTTTCTACTTGTGTTTGTTGGCTAAAGAAGGAGAGAGAGATATATAGGCACAAACCCTCTTATGTAGCAGCACAAAAAACTCAAAGTAAAACTATCACACCCAGTGGCAGATCCAGGATTCTAAAGAAGGGGGCACTCAATAAGCATCCTTGGAATTTTGGACAATACACACATTGTCCAAATTATTTTTCTGCTGAAGTAAGTTGTCATTTGTTAATTCATTTACAATCTATGGCAAAACTAAAGCATAAAGTAAGTTGTCATTTGTCAATATCTTGAATGCAACTTAATCCAACATCAGAAAAAAAAATAATAAATAAGAGAACAAAAAAATTAGTTTAAAATACTAATGCCACAATGGAAACTTACAAAGGAACCATTTATCCAGAATAGCAAAACGATCATGGACCACATTCCAAATTTCCAATTCATAAGAACCGTAAGCAAAACAAGAACAGTTCAACAGTACAAACTCTCGTGTTTAGAAACCTTACCAATGCATCAAAACATCATGGGCGGCATTCACTGTCCAAGCAAGTAGGAACAAGAAAAAAAAACATACAAAAAACTCAGTTCAAAAATCCAAAATTGATTAAATGGGATTTATCCTAATAAACCCAAATCAGTAAAGCAACATGGAAATTTCCAGACCAAAACTTTTCATAAATGGCACTCACAAGAACAGTAGAGAACATGGATTTATGTTTGCATCAACCCACTTGCTCCAAGTTGTTAAAGTTCTTCTGAATGCCTCAAGAACGTTTAATTCAGCATACACATGGCTACCTTCTTGGTAATAGTCCTGGCTGAAAATTGTCATGCGCAATTTAAAGTTCATGTTCATAACATTCGTAGGGTTCCTCTAATCTTGGAACTTACAAAAAACCTATGAATAAGTATACAGGTACTTAATGAAACAGTTAAGAGTGTCAATTGCAATCACTCCAAAGGGAAGTTGATTGTGATTACCCTTTAGAAGTTTTATCATGAGGCCACCAGTGGCCAGTGTTGAAGATGAGAATATATACATCATTTTATTGAGATGAAGATTTACCAACCAAATTGAGACGAAGTGTTTCCTTCTTTGTCCCGTTCTCATCGGTCATTTCCCCTTCTTGAACCAAGGATGGAGACATAAAAAGCTCCACCGAGAAGTGATAATCCTACAGGGGACATTCGTACCAAACCAGCTTTGTGAGGCAAAGAATAACAAATCAAAACAAAAATAAGGAAAACTAGAACGCACAAGAGTTCAACACTCACTTTGAAAATAAATGAATAAGCGGCTTCGCCTCCAAATTGAACTCTTCCATTTGCTTCAAAAACATTGTGTTTATTTTTCACAGCATTTCTTAGTATGCAAATCAATGACTCCCACATGTTCCTATTGAGCGAATCGCCAACGAAAACCAGTCGTTTCCCTCTTAACAATTGCAGCATTTAATGCACATCCAACCTATATTACCAATTCAATCAAATTTTGGGACCCCCAAAAGAAAAATAGCAAAGGAATCAATTCAATTATAATACAAAACAACAAGTTCACATTAGGAACAAGTTCACAATTATAATAAAAAAAGAACAATCAATTAAAGCATTCTTACATAAATTTTACAGAAAAAGAAAAAAAATTGATGTGTACGAACCGTACGGTGTACCTGTTAAGTGTTGAGTAAAGGATTGGTGGCTACTGGCTTGGGCCTTAGACTTGGTGGTTGGTGCGCGACCTTGTACGGTGTACCCAAAAGCGACGTCGCTGTAGCCTCGGCGAATGGCGGTGAAGAACGATGCGTTGATGTCACGCCAGAAACAAAACTAGAAACGACTCGCGAGTGAGGTTCAGAACTTCAGGTGACGCATGGAGGAGGCTCTGGTCTGAAGGTGGGCAATGGCTGATGGTCAGTAGCAGAGGAGGAGAACTGAACTGAGATATGGAATAGCAGAAAGCCAGAAACGCCCGTGGTGAGAATAGCAAAAGAGCAAAACTGATGTGCACGTGGTGGTCTCCAGGGGTATTTTGTGAAATCAATTAAAAATAAGGGCATTTTGGTATTTTCATGTCAAAATTTAGAGGGGGGGGGGGCACTTGACTCCCTTCTCTTATATGTAGGTCCGCCCTTGATCACACCTAGTGAATGTTGGAAACCAACGTGCAGGAAAAAAAAAACAAACAAACAAACGTGACAAACCAAAGTTACTTGTAACGTTCCAAAAAAAACTATTCTTGATTTGCACGTAAAACAAATTGGCCACTAAAAACAAAATCCTAAAAGATAGGAATTCTAATTTTACGTAATAGATTCTAAAATAAATATTTTATTTCATAAAAACAAATTTAATATAAGTAATACATTTTTATAAATTTTAAATTATAAAACAAATATTTACTAACACATAATGCAACACGGGTTTTTAATGAGTAACCATGTAAATAACTTACATAAATCAATGCCCTATCTTTGCAAATGATGGCAAGACTATAATAAAATCATAATGTTTTCTGCCCGTTTCCGTTGCTTGTAAGTTAGGTTAAAGATTGCTTATATTTTAATGTCACAATTATTAATTCAAATAATATAATTATGATAATTAAGAAGAAATATATAATTGATTAGCCTAAGAATATATAATTGATTGATTACCTAAATATTACATAATTGGTTTTAATGTGTCAAATTTTAAGACAAATTAATAATAAATTTTAAGGGATTTTCCAATTTTGTTTTAATCATTTTACTATTTTATCATTAAATTATCTTAATTATTTTGACATGTCATGTTATTAATGATGTCATGTATTTATAAAGTATCTTTTTTACTATTCTTTTAGTATATAATAATAAAATATGTATAATATATATGTAAAATAATAATAATTATTTTTATTCATTTGACTTCTTTTTATCATGGTATTGGTATGAAGTTATTTCCGTTGAAAATAATGACTAATCTTCATTGGAAATGGTGAACACACTTAAAGTGAATATTTTTCTCTTAACATAATGTATTTTATACTCAATGGATAGCCAGGATTCAAACCCTAAATTACTTGATTAAGGAATACAAGTTATTATTACTTATGTTAACTGTTCTTTAATGCGAGAACGAAGACAACTTTGACTTTCATAAGTAAGAAGAACGAGGAATATTGCTGATAGCTTAGCCAAATACCTCAGAGAGCTCAAGATAAATGTTGGATTGAGGATGTACAATAGAATCTTTATACAAAAATTGTAATTTTCTTCTTGAATAATATGACCCAGTATTTTTATCTGAAAAAAGACTATTGAAGTAACGTAAAAGATCTAAAATTGAGGTTTTACAACAGAAAATTTAACAATTTTTTTTCGTAAATATATGATGAGTTCTACTATTCTATGTTTCATTTATTTCTATTTTGTAATTTTGATTTTCTTTTTACTTTTCTTCAAACAAAGTGTGATTTTCTCTTGAAAAACAACAACCACTTTATAAATAGCTCCTCGCACATGACAAGCATTTACTATATTAGAACTTATATATTCTTACCGAATTTGGCAAAATCTTCTCACAGCAATATTCCTCCATGATTTTTCATGAATAGTGGTGTGGTGTACTTGCAAACACACTTCAACGCTCAAGTTAGCGGCGTAGAAGCATACATGTACTAGAATATAGGTTGGATTAAGAGTTGGTTTACTTGAACCTTGATTATTCCTTTTTATAGAGGTGAAATTAGATGATAAATCTCAATTCCCTTCTAAGATAATGTAAAATAGGGAAAATATGATTTTATCTTATCTTTTCTATAATAATAGATAATATCTGATTTTAGGGGATATCTCTTAATCCAAGTTGTCTACTTGGTTGGCTACCAAGTACGGAGGCTTGTCAAGTCCGAGTAGTACAAAAGCCCCAAGCTTTGAAGTTGGTTGTATGAGCTTTATATATATAAGAAATAATCTTAAGTAAAACAAAAATAGAAACTGATGTTGTATTATAAGAAATAAACCAAAAAAATGTAAAATATGCAAAAATCAACACCGATTTTAAGCAAAATCGATGTTGTATTTTGCACCACAACATCAATTTTTAGGAAAATCGATGTTTCTTTTTGCAAAAAAAATAATATCCTGTCTGTTTTTTAAATATAATCCAAACATGCAAATTGAAAAATATAACTAGTCCATACAGTTGTTTGGCAGTACAAATTTTTATATTATTATTGAATAATTACTATCAATTAAAATAAATAATTAAAGTAATGAAAATAGTAATGTCAATACATAAAATCATCTATAGCCTAAGCTAATTAAACATAACTCTACAATTGTAAAATTCCTTAAACATCTAGAGTTTCATTTTTAACTTTGAGAAAACATCTTGCCCACTAAATGCGAATTTCTTTTGTTCTCTCTGGTTTCAATGTTCTTGTCTTAGTAAAAGAATGCATGATATAATAAAACATAAATTAGTCAATGTAAATAATAACAACTATAACAAATGAAATTAAAATAAGGATGTTATTTTGGTATCGGGACAGAGTCATATAATAACATTGGGAACAATAAGACACTTCATTGTAATATGAAATATGCTAAATGAGATATTCCGGTACACAACTTACAAAACTCTTTAACTGAATAACTTACAGTTTAGGGTGGCTTGCTTTAAATATAGATGCCACCATTTATATAAAGCTAAATGGAAGAAAGGATACAATCAGACCATACAAAATAATATGATATAAAAATTGACAGTTAAATAGGTTTCATCATGTTACAGAATTAAAAGCCTTCACTTTTGTATATAAGACAACAATACAGGTCACATCAAACACTTCAAATTTCCTTTTTTTTACCAAAGAAAGTGTGTGGAGAAATCACCACATGTGGTTTCTGTTTTGGTACCAATTAAGTCCATTGGTTAAGTTTCAATGGAACACAAAACATCATATGTCTGTACAAGAAATAAGGAAACTGAAAAGAGTTTGCTAGTTACCTTTATAACCATATTGTTTGACTTAGTATTCTCTACTGTTAGTTTGTGTATAGGTCCTAAAGGAACATTCTTAATGTCCTTGGCTTCATCTTCCACCATTTCCTAATATGTTACTTGATATATGTATAGAATCATTCAGGCTTTGTCAGTTGAGATAAAACCAACAAGTAACGAGAAGCATACAATGAACACTTAGCCTTGAATTTTGATCACTTTACCCGAGCTAAACTTACTAATCATAAAATTTACTATTTACTTTACAAATCATAAAATAAAAACTTGATTTTATTTCATAAGTAATTCCCATCCAAAATTCAGATTTATAAATACTAACTTCCCATATGAAGGTCATCAACAAAACCTAACAAAGGTTATAACATATTTAACATAATAAATATAAAAAATACAATAATAACCTTTGCATCATAGAACCCGTCTTAATATTCTATGTCTGAACAAATTTTGATACATGTGGTAATTTTAGTAGCAGCCCTTCTTCCATTGTGCTTTCCCCCACTCCACCAATTCCCTTAACCACACAAGTTTTATTTCATAGTGATATACACAAATAATACTACAAGAATTTAACATTTTATTTTGTTCAATTCAACAAGATATATGATTTAAGACCATTTCTCCAAACTAAAATTATGAGCCACCCCCATTCTTAAGGACAAAAATAACATAAAAAATGAAAGGTACACGATCAACATTGTATTCTAGATTTTTATTTTTCCTCATCATGACTTCTCACAAGTTAAAATCATTTAGTTTTACAAAAAAATAATTACATACAAGTTAATTTTAATTTATAAAAAAATTTATTTTTATTATACATGCATGATAATATACACATATATAACAAGAAAGTCATTGAAACTAAGACTTTGCTTGCACATTGCAGCCATAGTTTAGCTCCACAAAGTGACCAAATCCTCATGTCATGTTTCACTTTCTTTACCTCCTCAACTATAGAACAAAGTCAACTAGACTTAATGATCCATAAAATTTGTAATATAGAAAATTTTACACTTAGTATATTGCAAAGTTCCTTCATAATCAAATCAAGTAATACTTCACCAAGAAAAAAAAGTCAAATCAAATAAATAAATAATAGATGTTTACTGCATAAAAGTGATAATTAAAACAAAAATCCAAATTTGAGAAATTACCTTTCTACATAATATGGTATAAAAAAATTAGTTGAAAAATAGCAGATGAAAAGTTGACAGGAACAACAGCTCTTTTAAGTAAAGACAAGCGTCATGAACAATAGGTAAAATAGAAAAGAAAAACAAGATTTAGTTTATGTGGAGCAAGGTTACTAGGGTGTTCTCTAACGCACAAAATCCTATTCCTGAACGGCTATGCATTCCATACAAACCAGTATTTATGAGCCAAAAGACAGTGAAATTGACCCATTCAAAAAATTAATATGTACAAGTGAACAAGCCTAACCAGCGCGGCTCTTTGTTTCTTCCTGGACTTTGTCAATCACCTAAATCAACAAGAAGTAAAGCTAGATCAGTGGATAAATGAATGCATCACTAAGAGCTTACCATATTTACTAAGAATTTATGAACCTTATTCACTGAAAGAGCAAAATACATAAAAAGACTGAAGCACTAGTAGAATGTTTGTGCTCACTCTAAAAATGAATGCATCAATAGAAAACGTTGTTCTCCCTTCCCTGTCCCTCGCACACTTCACATTGGAGAATTCCAACAAACACTTTGTGGCCTTCACATGCCCATTCCACGTCGTGTAGTGGAGTGGGGTTCACCCCTTTAAATCCACACGATTAGGGTTTCTCCCTCGCAACGCAAAATTGGATAATCCTCCCATGCCCCTCCCTGGCCACCACGTGGATCATCGTCCTTCCCTTAGAGTTCACCGCATCCATGTCCAGCTCGTCGTCATACCACGAAAAATAATAACTCCATAACATCACAGAAGATGTGTAGGCTGAGTTTGGAGAATAAGCGGCAGAGGTCGACGGCAGTGACCTTCTCGATGGGGAGCATGGTTGCTCGAAAGGTGATGGCAAAGTGGCTCAAGATGCAATGACAAAGTGGGTTTCCAAAGAGACAGTGGGTTGAGAGAGAGTGAATTTTGTTTATTTTCTCTTTTGTTTTTTAAACAGACTTAAGTATCGAATTTAATTTTTGCATTTGAAAATCTCTTATTGTTTTACCATATCTGAAACTATTATCAACTAAATCATTTTGCAAAAATATGATATTTGTTTTCTTTCATATTCATCAACAGACGATAACATTGTTGTTTTGGAATAAGTTTTAAATTTTATAAAAATCACAATTCAATCTCTTATAATATTTATCTTTACAGTTACTTCAAATATGATAGCATTATAAAAGTTAATGACTTTATCATACATAACAATAACAATTTATGATTAAATTACACTGTTAATGTGTATTGATTAAATTCTTTTAAGAAATCTACTAAATTCTTTTAAGAAATCTACAAGATTGATTCCTATCAACCATTTTCTTTCCTAAATGCAATGCCTTTATTTTCCTCTAAAAAATTATCTAATTATTATTATTTTTTTAGTGCACTTAGTACACATCAGTTAATTTTTTAAATAGTTTTTTAAAATAGTCTTTCTATTTAGTTTCATTACTAAATTAATCCTTTGAAGATTATACAATGATTTAATTCAACATTTTATGTTATTAATTTAATTTTTTTATAATAAAAAGACAACATTGTAAATTTTGCAAGGAATGATGTGATGTAATTAGATTATTACTCTTACGGTTCCTTAACGTTCACCAGTCATTGTGTGAATGATATATAGCTGATAGCTTCTGGGCACTGGATTGTGTACAAGTGGCATTAATATTATGGCAATGTGCAAGATTATTGTAAGAAAAGGCAACAACACTATTTCAGTGAATCCAACATTTTGTTCCTTTGCTCGGTATTAAATCTAACAACAGCCTTTTGATAGCTCCATTATAATGTGACCTATTGTTGTTTTCCACTACTACGCCAAAGAAAATGTGCTTTCCTGGTTTATTTTCATTGGGTCGTTGTTTTGTTCTCTTCACACCTCATCAAATTTTATGACTCATAGGTCGAATGGGAAGGTGAAAGAAACTTGCTTGTCCCATTTGGGTCCACTACTCCAAATTACGACAGCTCAAAGTCACTAACACAATGTAAGGTCATTTTAGAGTGAAAACGATTCTTGATAATTTTAACTCTTAACATTATGGGTAAATTGTGTTTAGGTTTAATTATTTGTTTGGTTCTTGTTATAAAACTTTTTTTCTTTATATTTAAAAATATCACTTTTTTAATTCTCATATCATTTTAAAATTATTTTAGTCTCAACATATAACATTCTAATCTCTTTTAATTCTTAAGGTAAGATTTATTTGTCCGAGTAATATTATATTCAATTTTTTAAATGAGATCTCAACTTTAAGACTTGTGAATAAAAAAATGTGAATATAAAGAGAAATTATTACAAATAATCAATAAGCCTAATTAATTGATACTCCATGTCAATGTAACCATAATAAAAAATAATAATTCTTAGAGAATGGACTAAAAAATATTAAAAATGATATGTATAAGAACTAAAATATCATACTTTTAAATATACAAACTAAGAAAAAGTTTTTAAGGATTCAAATAAGTAATAAAATATTTTATTTAAATTATTATCTATCAAATAAGTTGTTTAAATCATACCTCTCTATATAATAAGATTTTTTAGTCTAAATGATAGGATATGCTTTGTATACATTAAATTAATAATTAAAAAAGTTAACACTTTATTTATTATAATATTGAAATTGAAAAGAAATTTAACGGCAAACAATAATATTAATTTTTTAGAAGAAACAAACAATAATATTTTGTTTCTACAAATAATTTTTTCTAAATGAGGAATATATATTATAATAATATAATAATCAGCAAACAAATTCACATGTGCATTTGCCTCGTTTTATGTAACAGTTTACCGTTAACATTTGACATGTGGGGTACAGTCCAGGCCAATAATGGTACCTGAAATCAGAGCATTATTATAGTTTAATAAACAAATCACTTCACTATGTGTCCTAATGTACATAAATGTCATTATATGCAAAAATATCATCACCATTCATGTAACTTTAACCTTTTCAGTGTCCTATTGTAAATTCTAACTCATCTTGCATGTGAAGATCAGTAACGTCTTTACAGAGTCAATATAACGGTTTAATGACTTTACATAGTTCAGTTGTGTAGAACTTTAACCCACATGAGGACAACTGGACAAGATTGACATTTAAATTTAATTAAAGAAAATACCTATCATCTTAACCCTAAGCTTTTAAAATTATAAGAATACAATTGCAATTTTGTTTTTGATGTTAATACTTACAACTTTTGAATTTAATTTTCATATTTTGTTAGTGTATAGATATTTTTACATTGTCAATCAATTAAAAATTTGTATGACTATATTAATTTTCATAATTAGATGAAAATATATAAAAAATTACATTATGAGTAAATTCTAATTAAACTCTACAAACTTTCTAAACTACCAAACAGCTGAGCTATCCAATTTGAAGAGACCTTGGCAAAGTAAAAACTAAAAACAATAGCAAAATATGAAATTATTTATGACTTATTTCATCATTACAAAATTTTTCTTTTCTCCTTCAAAATTATTTTCTATTCCCTCGATGACCATTCTCGATTATACTTTTATATATATTATCTATACGTACTACATAGCCGTGGCTTTTTCGAGTTGCAATGTATATTATGAGCTGCAATTGGCTGAAGTGATACACATTTAGAAGAGATAATGGCAGCTTAGTCTTCTTAATTTGCACACCTTTTCTTTTTTAATTTATTGCTTCTTTGCAATTTATACTTTATGAGTTTATGTCATATTGATCAATGGGTTTTGATAAAGTGTTTGATACGTAGGGGAACATCTCTTAAGATGTGTGGTCCTTTTGGACAATGGAACTCAACGGCTATTTCTATAATCTTTTCATCACGTGATTTTTTGTCCCAAACAACTTTTTTCAGGATCAACCTCTTCTTCATATACAAACAAATCGAACATGTAAATATTTTTGTTAAATTGACACTCCTATTTCTATATTACTATTTCTTTCTCTTTGAACAAAACCAATTTTCCTTGACCCACATCTCATTAATTACTCCTATTCTCTTTAGTTTCTAAATTAAAAAAAAAATGATTGCTACATATCTCCTCATAAACATCTCATATAAAATTTATATTGAGAAATTATACGAGAATGTATGCAATACATGATAGGAGACACGAATTTGGAGCTGTTACTTCTGTACCGTTAGTTGTCAGGTCCCGGCCTGACAAACACCAAAACATGATTGTAATATTATTTTATTGTCTCATCTCTTCTAAAATGGCTATAGTGTTGTAGTCATATTCTTCTATTATTTCTGTTGGTGCTAATTTATATCCATAAAACTATTGGACATTAGTCATCTTTTTCAACTTGATATGAATTATTACCACCATATGAATGGCTTGTGTTATTTTTTTAGATTTGACTTTCCATTTATTTAATCAATGGATTTAGAGTTATTTTTTATCTTCATAAAAAAAATTAATCTAATGGTTAAGATTAACTATTCATTAAAATCATTATTAGATTTTAGGTTAAATTATAATTTTTGTCCCCTATAATTTTAAATTTGTGTTTTTATCTCTCTATTTTTAAATCAAACATTTAATTTCTCTATTTTTTAGAATGAATAATTTTGATCATTTTGTGAGTTGATCATCCAAAGTCAAATGTTAACTTTGATGTGATGCATTAGTACTAACATAATACTTATGTAAGGTATGAACATAGCTCTTATGTGATAAAGAGTTAAATAAAGTGAAAAATAAAGAAGTTTCATTAAGGTTGAATTTATGGTCTTTTATTTAAACACAAAGCAATAAATCCCTAAGATATTTATTTTGTTTAATTAATTTTATAAAATCTATTTTACATGTATCATTACTAAAAAAAAATTGAATTATAAAAAACTATAAATTAATATAAAATATTTCATATTTCATATTTAAATAAATAATATTTTATTTTATTTTAATACAAATTAATTAAAAAATTCTTATTTTATAATAATTTTAAAAAAATACATAAACTAATATATAGATTATTTTAAAAAAATTATGTAATTTATACAAATTAGGTAAATTAAATTAATATTTAAATAATCTAAAAAATTAATAATTAATAATTGATTGCTTTTTATAATTAAAATGAAATTTTATATTTTTTGTATATAAAAAATATGTACATAGTTTTTTTAAATTAAATAAATTAATTTATCTAAATAATTTAAATATTAATTCATGTAATTTTCTAGATTTATATATTTGATATTTAAAAACTTCTTTACTAAATAATTTTTATAGTTAAAAAAAATATTAACATGAAGTTTCCTAAAAAAATAAATATTAAAATTTTATGAATTTATGAATTTATATAATTAGAATAAAAATAATTTATATATCCACATAAATTTACTTAATTTCTATAACTTACATATTAATTGATAGCAATTATATTGATTTATATAAGCAGAGTAAAAGTAATATGTATATTAACATAAATTTTTACAAAAAAAAGTATATATGAATTTATGAAATTTAATTATAAATTAGTAAAATTAAATAAAAATGTGTAAACTATTCAAAATAAAGAAAATGATATAAAATAAAATTTTAAAAATGAATATATTAAATATTTTATTTAATTTATAAATTTTGATAATTTGAAAATTTAATTATTCTTGACTAATAATACATATAAAATAGTATTATAAAATTAACTAAGAAAATTAAATGTCTTTGTAGTTTATTACCTTATCTTTGAATAAAAGGTCATGAGTTCAATTCCTACTAAGATCCTTTTAATTTTATTTTATTTAACTCATTGTCACATAAACATTATGTCAACAACCTATGTAAGTGTCATGCCAATGTTAATATGTAACATCAAAGTCAACATTTGACTTTAGATGATCAACTAACGGTTAATTGATGGAATAACCAAAATTACTTACTTTGAAAAAAAGGGAGACTAAATGTCTTGATTTAGAAATAGGGGAATCAAAATTGTGGATTTAAAATTATAAGGGAGCCAAAATTGCAATTTAGCCTAGATTTAAAAAAAATAAATAACAAGGATGAAGAGTAACTCTTATTTTACAATTATTCTTGGAATCTCTCTTTATATATATATATATATATATATATATATATATATATATATATATATAT